>VZQC01000969.1:342945-391280 GCA_009823505.1 Rhizomys pruinosus | reverse complement strand
AAAAAAAAAAAAAAAAAGTGGTAGAAGGGGGCTGTAAAGATGGCTCAGCAGTTAAGAGTGCTGACTGCTCTTGCAGAGGACCCGGGTTCAATTCCCAGCACCCACTTGGTGGCTAAGTGTACACCTAGCACTCGGGAGGCAGAGGCAGGCAGATCTCTGAGTTCAAGGCCAGCCTGGTCTACAGAGTGAGTTCCAGGCCAGCTAGGGAGACCCTGTCTCAAAAACAAGTGGTAGAATTAAAAGGTTACCACTTTGCAAGTAGGTTCGTTTTGGTGTGGAGAATAAGCAGGCACATGGTTTCCCACTGAGTTATTCTCGGTACTCAAGAGATTTTAAATGTGAATGCCAGAAAGATTCTGAAGACTTACACATCAAAAGATTTAAGGGACAAGGGATGTAGCTTTGTGTCTGAGCACTTGCCTACCATGTGTGAGGCTCTAGGTTTGATTCCCAGCTAATGCTTGGGTGGGCATGTTGGCACAGCAGATAAAAACTTTATCACACAAGATGACCTGAGTTCAATCCCTGGAACTCACAGTGGAAGAAGAGAACCAACTCCCACTCAAAAGTTTCCCACAGAGCTGTGGTGCCACCCTGTTCATTCAGTAGTTCCAGCAGTGGCAGTGGAGAAATCTATTTGTTTGCTGTTTTACAAGTACAAGTAAGAAAGTTATTGCTGTGTAAGAATTCTTATGTCTCCTCAAATGTCAGGGGTTTTTTATGACTTTTCTTCCCTAGAATGTCAGAGTTCCATGTCTCAACAGCAGTCATCAGTTGATTTTTTTAATGACTTTAAAAAATTTTTTTTTAATTATTTATTTCTTATGTGTATGAATGTACTGTCTGCATGTAGGTTGGTGCACCGTGTCGTGCAGTGCTGCAGAGGTCAGAGTGTTGGATTCCCCTGGAACTGGAGTTAAAGATGGTGTTTAGCCACTATGTGGGTGCTGGGAATTGAACCTGGGTCCACTACAAGAGCAGTTGGTGCTCTTAACCACTGTGCCCCTTTTAATGATTTTTTTAATTATTTATTGATTGATCTTTTTGAGACAGGGTCTCCCTATAGCCCCAGCTGTCCTGGAACTCACTCTGTAGACCAGGCTGGCCTTGAACTCACAGAGATCCGCTGGCCTCTGCCTCCCAAGTGCTAGGACCAAAGGCATGCACCCCCATGCCCGGCTATTTTTTATTTATTTTTTATGTATATGAATGTACTGTCTGCATGTAGGTCTGTGCACCTGTGTCGTGCAGTGCAGTGGAGATCAGAAGAGGGTGTCAGATTCCCCTGGAACTGGAGTCAAAGACAGTTCTCAGCCGCCATGTGGGTGCTGGGTATCCAACCCGGGTCCTCTGGAAGAGCAGTTGGCACTCTTAACCACTAGGCCATCTCTCCAGCCCCGTTAATGACTTTTTTTTTTTTTTTTTGGTCTTTTTGAGACAGGGTCTCCCTGTAGCCCCAGCTGTCCTGGAACTCACTGAGTAGACCAGGCTGGCCTTGAACTCACAAAGATCCGCCTGTCTCTGCCTCCCAAGTGCTAGAATTAAAGGCGTGCGCCACCACGCCCGGCCAATGACTTTTAAAACAAGATTAGACCCCACTCAGGTTGCTGTCTCTAATTGTTGGGTTTTCTATTGGCAGAATTTTTCCTTGGATTGGTGCAAGCAGCCAGACATGGGTCTTCCTAAACCTGATCTGATCCTGTTCCTTCAGTTAAAATTGGTGGATGCTGCCGCCCGGGGAGAGTTTGGCCAGGAGCGCTATGAGAATGGGACTTTCCAGGAGCGGGCACTGTCGTGTTTCCACCAGCTCATGAGTGATGAAACTCTAAACTGGAAAGTAAGTCCTGGAACTGTGAGCAAGGAAACATTGAGAAGCTATGCAGGAGTATACCCTCTGGTGACATTAACACAGCTGCCAGTATTGTTGGATTGGCTTTCCTACCTGTGGAACCTTGGGGAAGCTGTTCTGGTTTTCTGCCTTTTTTTTTTTTTCTTTTTTTTTTTGGTGGTGGTGCTAGGGATACAACCTAGGGCCACACTTTTCACTGAGGTATACCTTCATCCCATGCCAGCAAATTCAAATCCCCTTGAGGGTTTTATAAAATGGTACAACTTCTGCCTTATCTGTTGAGCTAGATGTTGGAAGTCTTCAGGAGGAATGAACCTATCTATAGATGTGAGCCACAGCATACTTGTCCTATGCAAGGCTTTAGCTGTAACAGTACCACTCAGAACATGAAGTCTGGATCACTTTAACTTGGAATGATCCTTCAATGTATTGTTTCTATACTTGGGCTATATTTAGATAATGCTGTCAAATTAGAATTTTAGGGTCACATCTTCCTTTTTGCTAATGTTATGACTCCTTCCTGGTCTTTCTGTATGTAGGCCCTTGATCACACTATAAACATCTTCTCTACAGCCACAACCTGGGACTGTTGCTTGCCAATTTCTTTACAGCCTACAGGGCTGTATATAGCCATTTCTCTGTGCATAGAAGTGCCCCTGCTAGGCTTCCTTCTGGTCTTGTTTCCTCCACTCAGTATACATTTCAGTACTGGTCCCAGGAATCTGCTCCAGCTTGCTTTTCCTTCCAAGGCTGCATGGAGCCCAACACAGCCCCTTTCCCCACTGGTTACTCCCACCCTGATCCACACTTCCTGCATACTAGTTGCCTATACCTCTTCTAGTGCTAGCTAGAATGGTCCTGGTGGGTCAGAGGGTGTCTGAATGGTCCACTTTGTGACTATTGACTGCAGGGTCCCCAGACTTCAGCCCAGCACTTGAGCAGGTACCAAATGTCACAGCTTTTCCACAGGTGGCAATACTTACACTTGTATAACTTCTTTGTTTATACGTCCTCATGATTTTTAAGTCCTAAATTTTTGCAGTGTGTTTTTTTGGTGTTTGTTTTTAAGAGATGATGGTACCCTTTCCCTGTCTCAGGCATTAAATAAGCCCAGAGAGCCATCCTGAAGTCTGGGCAAGGGCTGTGTGGTTGCACTGGAGCTGGTTAGCTGCCATCTAAGATGTAGCACGTCAAGTTTTTTTCACACATGGTCATACCTCATGAAAAGCTTGGATTCCACATACTTTCTATACCCCTGGAAACTTTTCAAGAATTTGCTGCCCAGACCCCTATAGAAGGAACTTGGAGAGGCTGGCACTTTTCTTAGACTCCCTTCCTGGCTTCCTTCTGAAGGAGAAAAGCTCCCCTAGGGCCTGCCTTTCATCTCCCATGAGGATGGACAGGAGGTAGACTTGGGTTGTTGGGGCCATGCTGTACAGCTTCTCAAGCACCTTGGAGCCTGTCCTCACTTGTCAACTGAGGGACATTTGCTCTGCCTGTTTAGAAGGTGGGCAGCTAGTGCATCTGTCTGGAATATGGCAGCCATGTAGACTGCTGTATACCAAGGATACCATCCAGACAAAGCTGGATGAGCAAAGCTGTGGATGAAGGGTCCCTGAGAGGATTTGGGTTGGCCTTACAGGGCCCTAGCTCACTTTGTAGAACTATGTGCTTTGGGAACTGAGGGAAAGGTGGTATAATGATCCTTCTTTCTCTCCTGTGGTAACAGGTGGTTGATGCTTCCAAAAGCATTGAGGAGGTCCATGAGGAAATCCGTATACTCTCTGAGGACACCATCCTCAATGCTGCACAGAGACCTCTGGGGGAGTTATGGAAATAGAGGACAACCCCCCCCATATGCTGTTCCCTGTGGTCCTTCAGGAGACTTGTAGAAGACTCATATGCTTGACACTATTCAGATTTCACACTACCAGGAGCTACTTATTTCCTGGCAGCAGAGACCTACAAGCCTTCATTCATAATCTGGAACCTTAATGTCTTATAGTGTTTCCATACTGAAATTTAATGGTAACCCTGGGCAGTTTCATTGAGGTTATTAGAAGTAGTCATTAGTTGAGATTTGTTTGAATTTCTTACAGGAACTAATAAAAATTTACCTGAAAATGTAATTGTGGAAGGCTTCACTGTGGACAGCAGCCATGGATTGAGCTGGTTTTCCCTGGGAATCTGTGGGGGTGGACCCTGCCTTGTACACATGGGATTCCCAGTTATGGATTTGACCAGTGTTACAAGGCCCCAGGCTCTGCTCTGTCTCACTGGCCATGGGCTACATCTAGTGGCATGATGCCTAATATTCTGAACCCACTTGTGTTAACCTCGGCTAGTTTTGTTAACACTGGAGCTCTTCACTCTAACCCCTTTTCAGTTCCCTGGAATATGATTTGTTGACATTTCCTGGTAGAACATACCCTATATGTGTAATGTGTGTTAAGGGAGGTGAAGCACCACACACACACACACACATACAAAATGATGTGGATTATATAGATAGCATAGATGGCACCTTGAGATAGATTACCAAGGTTGGTCCAGTGTCATCACAGGCATCTTTTAAGAGATGCGATATTTGCAGGCCTATGAGTGGAGAAGTACAGAAGATCCTGGAGAACCAGCCTTGCTGATAGTAGTCTGTGCCTCTGCCCTTTAGGGCCTTAGGAACAAGTTCCAGCGGTGGAGTTATATAGTCACAACAGCCAACATAAGTATCCGAAGGGTTAAACCTTGGGCCACTGTACTTGGATCAGCAGTTTTCCTCTCTTTGGGCTCTTGACACCGAAGACGTCAGGTAGGGGCTATCCAGGATTGTCCCACTGAGGTATTTCACCAGGCAGGATGAGGTGGTCTTCTACTTATGCCCTGGCTATACCCCTACTTTCCCCATGCCAAGCCAGTTACAGCTGCCCTGGAGGGACACCAAGGCAAGCCTTGTATCCAAGTATGCTACAACTTTTCCCTGGTGTACCATGTGTACCATGTGTGTGCAAATCACAGAGGCCTGAAGGAGGTTTCTATCTCCTAGAACAGGAATTAAGGACTGTTAGCCACCATGTATCCTGGAATGCCTGAGGTCAGAAGAGGGTACTAGATCCCCTGGAACTGGAATCAGGACAGTTCTTAGTTGCATGTGGGTGCTGGGAACTGAACCCAAGTCCTCTGCAAAAGCAAGTAGTGCTCTTAACCAATGAGCCATCTTCTCAGCCCCCCACCCCACCCCTTTTTTTTAATTTTTATTTTTCATGTGTGTGTTTTGCCTGAATGTACGTAAGTATACATGCAATGCCTGCAGGGGTCAGAAGAGGCTATCAGATCCCTGAAACTGGAGTTACAGGCAGTCGTAAGCTGCCCAATAAGGGTGTTGGAATCAAACTCTGGTTATCTGGAAGAACAGTATGGACTCTCAGCACTGGGCCATCTCTCTTGCCCCTAGCCCATTTTTATATCATATACTCCTTGCACTTTTCCTCCTGGGGACCAAATGTCCAGTGAACATAGGCTGGAGGCATGGCAGGTTCCACCAGTCCAACTTGGAGGACTCTTCACTTTAAAAAAAAAAAATCACCACCAGGTGTGGTGGCGCACACCTTTAATCCTAGCACTTGGGAGGCAGAGGCAGGCAGATCTTGTGAGTTCAAGGCCAGCCTGGTCTACAGAGCAAAATGCAGGACAACTGGGGCTACAGGGAGACCCTGTCTCAAAAAGACCAAAAAAACAACCCACCACAATCGGGCTGGACAGATGGCTCAGCAGTAAAGAGCTCTGAGTGCTCTTGCAGAGGACCCGGGTTCAATTCCCAGCACCCAAATGGTGACTAAGAACCGTCTTTAAGCCAGGCATGGTGGTGCACACCTTTAATCCTAGCACTCGGGAGGCAGAGGCAGGTGGATCTCTGTGAGTTCAAGGCCGGCCTGATCTACAGAGTGAGTCCCAGGCCAGCTGGGACTATAGGGAGACCCTGTCTCAAAAAAGACGAAAAAAAAAAATAAAATAAAAATCACAATCATAACTGGAGGAAAAAAAACACACACACACTTTGTTTTCTACTGAAACTTATTATTTGCCATTAAGAATTGCAAACTACACTAAGAATGAACAACCTCTTCAAGAAGCCTTTTTCAAGCCATGAGAGTTCCCTCAAGTTGTAACGTCCCACATATCTACCCATGGTACCAATAGCAGGAGCTGCAGCAAGCCCCTGGGACATAACAGCACAGTGGCTACTGAGCTCAGGAAGCACAGCCCCAGAGGAATGGAAACTGTCCAGGCCTTCCCCATGTCCTACTCCACCTGAAGCTAAGGGAGAAAGATGGAGGAGGAGAGACAAAGAGAGAATAAGGAAATAAATTATGTCATTAACACTTGGGGGGCTGGGGTATGCTTTGCTACCTAGGTGGGTCACTTGGAGCTGCCACGTTGGAGACATACCATCAAGGAGCAGCTCCAGCTCTGCCTATCCATAGCCCCTTAAGAAAGGGCTTTTAGGAAGGTTCCTGCAAGGGCCACATCAAGCTGCCTGTTCACATCTAGAGGAAGAAAAGCCCAGTTTCTAAGACAGCAAGGTGTGAAGGCCCAGAAAACCAAGGTGCTGAAATGACTATGGAGGGTCTGGATCTTTCTTTCACCCTTGGTGCCAGGAGCTGACTGCCCTGTCTAAATCTATCATGCACCACAAAGCTATAGTGCTTTTACCTTTTTGGTCCCAAACCATCTCAAACCTCAGTGACCCAGGAAGGTGATGTTGAGAAGGGCAAGAACATAAAGGAAGGCTCAAGTGGCAGTCTGCACCTGCCACCAGCATGTACCATCCCACGGGTGGGCACGGTGTCACAGGCATAGAGCAGCTCTGCTCCCTTCTCGTCCCATGGGGAAGCTGGGTGGCAAGCAAACAGCAGCAGGTGGTGTGTCTTGAAATGCAGCAACCTCTCAAAGGAGACAGAAAGCTCTACCCTAATGGGGAACCTCTCTGAGGACCGTGATTTCCGAAGATGTCCTGGGAAGCTTGTCAGCTGCCCCACAGTTCAGGTGTCCTCATTCTGCCCATTCACACTGATCTTTGGATTTCCCACATGCCCTATGAGAATACTTTTCTCTCCAAAGCAAGTAGCATTCTTGCTGTAGTTCTTTCCACCGAGGTAGCCCTTGATAAATCACACTGGGAAGAGGAGACAAAAACCCAAAAGCTCAACCTGCCCAGCAGCATGAGGCCCCAATGTAGCTGTTGCTCTGTACATGCCAACCTACAGGTCTTCCAAGACTGACCTGGGAAGTGCCCCAGAAATTCATGTCTATGTTGACCAACTTCAAACAGGGCTTTAATTCCAAACAAACCACAGACCCAGGTGCCCAGGAAAAAGCTGAACCCAAGCTGACGTGCCGACCAGGGCTGGCAGTGTCAAGCGGAGAACTCTGGAAGCTCCTGACCTGCTGTTCTGACTAGGCCTTCTGGTGGGCAGCTCCTCACGTGGACAAGCCCTGCGTGAGTTCAGGGTTGGGCAGTCTGACTTCAAGCAGTAAGGCTTCCAGGCAGCGCAGTCCTCAGTCCATGAGCAGAGCAAGCCCCCTGGACGGAGGTGGCACGGGCGCACAGCACTCGGCAGGGATAGGCTGGGTGGATGGAATGCGGTGGCACTGAGCACCCAAGGCGGGTCTGGGTTCTCAAAGCACCCTAATGAGGGCCATGGAGGCCATCCCCCAACCCTAGGATTTTCAGAGGGATAGGATTTCAAAGTCTTCATCCTCAGAGTCAAAGAACCTTTCCAGTCGCTCTACATCAGAAGAATCTAGAAGTAGCAAGATAAAACTTCATTAGACATTTCTTAGGGGCTGGTATGGACTGGGTGTAGGGTAAGGGGATGATGGAGAGGGGGACAAACTGGAACAAGCCTGTTCTGGCCTATAGCCTTAAGCCTCTTCCTGACTGGAGAGTTTTAACAGGAAGAAAGGGTCCAGACCAATGAACAAGCGAACAGGCCCTACAAATGCTGAGGGACAAGTATTCCTTGAAAGAAAAGAGAATAGTACTTCATTTCTGCCAGAACAAAGTGAGGGAGCCCGGCATCAATCCAGAAGGGTGAGGGCAAGAGAGGGCACTCACTCCTTGTTCTAGCTGAGGACTGACCAGGCATGATTGGGCCATAGTCCAAGGAACCGGTCCTGCTCATCCCCAGTGGCTCCTATGCTAGACTGTATCATCAGAAAACCCATTGTGCCCTGTCACTACAGTGCCTGAGGAACCTATGAGAGCATCCTCATTTCACAGCACGCTGGGGAAAAATGTGGGTAGAGTCTGCTGATGCCAAGCTGAGGGTCAGAGGCACAAGTGCTCTGTAGTGCCTGTCTCACCAACAACCAACTACTTGCACCTGGGGGTCATACAAACTTTACTGGATAAGAGCAAGGAGACCATGACCTGAGAGCTTGTGGCAGGCACAGACCATACACAGTGAAAGAAGAGATGGGGACAAGGATACCCCACCCAGTTTCGGCTCTGCAGCCTCAGAACTCACCTAGAGACAGGTTCAGGACATCCGGACAGGCCAGATGGGAAGGCTGCTGCTCTACCAGCTCAAACATGGGCAGGGCACCTCCAAGCAGAGACAGCTATCAGTGAGACACAGCTGTTAGACACATCTCAGTATTCACTATAGTCCCTAGCCTTCAGAAGTCACCACAGTCAAGAGGAAGGGCTAGTTGGCCATAGCCATGAGGGAAACATTATTATTATTATTTTTGGTGAACATTATTATTATCACCACTTTTTACAGGTAAGAAAATGGAAAGTGGTATCCACGCTAAAGGTTATAGCATAGCCCAGGCTTGCCCCACTGGCAATGGTGTGCCAACACACCAGGCATACATAATTATCAGGCACCCACCAGAGGGATAGCTTTTGTCACAAAACTCACTGTCACCTGTAACCACATGAGGCAGGTGAGTAGGCCAGACCACACATTAAAGTTAGTATGTGATACTTGTCCATGAGATGGCTCATCATGACCCAGACAGAGTCAGGAAAAACAGCTATGTGAGGTACACTGGATACCCTGCCCCATTTAGCCTGCACACATGAGGGGCCAGAACAACTCTCTGCCACCAGGTTCCCTAGCCAGGCTGTGCCAAGAGGCTCCCTTCACCCTAGCCACCTCACTACCTAGATCCCCAGAAGTTTCTGCTTGGCTCTGGACAGGGGACAGCTACAGACCTTTTTGACTTGCTGACACCAGTCGTTAAAGTCTTCCTCAGTCTTACAGAAAAAACCCTAAAAATGAAAATGACTGTGAGAGAAAGGACTATTATTAACTGTTGTGAGCTGGAGCACCCTGGCATGAACTTGCAAACACACCAGGCTATCTGCTCCACCCATGCTTTGATCCATACACACAGACATTCTGCTTGAAGATGGAAGGCCTATCTCTATGAGCAGCCATGCACTCTGTTTTCCCCATGGTAGAAAGGGAGTGCTTCTACTGTGTATTCTCTTTGATCGTAGCTCCCAATAGCTGGGGCTGGGGCTCATGCCTAGTGCTCTCTGCACCTGTCAGAGCATGGGTCTACCATCTACTGCAGGGCTCGCCATCTAATTTGATGTTAGTACATGAGTACCTGAGTTCTAATCACTGTAACCTCTTGAGATGCACTGTAATGTAAACACTTTAGTTAGATGAAGAATTCACCAGTGGATTCTGTAGGCAGTCTAAGCCACAGAGCTCCAACCTACTCTCCTTAGGACTTAAGGGGAGGGGCACATGAGGCAGGATGAATGCTGGGGTTGTGTCTGGGAGACTGTCTCATATCTGGGACCAAACAAAGATAGTGCTCCAATCCATCAACAGAGCTGAACCATGTGTACAGCCTACCTATGCAATGACTTCCCCAGATACAGCATTGTTTATAGACATTTTTTCATTTTTCCTTCCCATATGCATTTTGAATAGGCAGGTTTGCATAAAACAAATGTCAGAAATTCCCACTGCATAATCGAAAACAGGAGACAAGGAAGCTCACTTGAGGAAAACATCTCCCAGAGACATTAAAAAGAAAACAGACACATGTGCGTGTGCACACACATGCATATGCACACGCACAGAAAAAAAAAAACCTGAAGAGGCAGTGCGGATGGGTGACTCTAGCAAGCTGTCATTCATGTTTTATAGAGTAGGAGAAACACACACCCTCACATTTGGTACACATACCCAATCACAGGGAACACACACACATACACATACACACACACACACACACACACACACACACACACACTCTGGCCCACACTGTGGCAATGAAGGCCATTCAGGCAGCAGATGGTTTCTGGGAAAGACATGAGGGGTAGAAAGAGTTAACTCTTATGGTTCCTAAGCTATATGAATCTAACACTCTACAATGATGAAAAACTATAAAAATCTGGAAGTTTTCCTTCCCATCCCACAGCAGGGTGGGCACAGAATAACTCAAAATTGCCTAGGAACTCGCATAGTTGGGACATACCACAGCAATGGACGGGTCGAGCTCCCCAATGCCCATCCTGCAGGGAGGGTGCTGGCAGTGGAAGCTCTCATCAGGGATAAAGCAGCTGTCAGTCAGCTCCACTGCAGGCTGTGTCGTGTGGGGGTCTAGGTAGATGAGTTCCTCGCCTGGGCAAGATGATGGAGAAGTCAGAAGGTAGCTGACCAGAGCTGGTCAAGGAATAGGAAGCAACCCAGGGCAACAACCAGACACACTATACCAGAGTTATCAGTCAGAAGGTGGGTAGGAACCAAAATGTCAGGGGAAATGAGGGAAGGTCATGTGGATTACTAGCACACAGCCACTGGGTAGCAGGCTCCTCACAGGAGCACACTGCTTATCCATTCCTGGCCTGAGTTAAGTGCATGCCACCATAGTATGTGAGGTAAAGGCAGGGGAGGCAACAACATTGCTCTACAGGAAAAAAAAATCCACTTCCCTAGGGAGACAGGTCATGCTACAGAACCATAGCATGCACACCAGACTCACCGACATAGCCAATGAAGTAGTGGGCACTGTTGGGCTTTCCTCCGATGACACCCAGGGATTGGGGCATCATGAAACAGTGCTGCAGGAGAGAGGAGGGGAGGTCCCTGAGCACACTAGCCTTGCAACTAGAAGGCTCCTATTTAGCTCAACACACACCTGCACAGCACACAGGCAGGAGTGTGTGGTTCCCCATCTATAGCCATAGGTGGGCCATGGCCTCCAGGCCTGAGTGACACAAGAAAGACCAGAAGACACACCCCAAAGAATTTCTAGTCCAGGGGGTACAAAGTACACACCATGGACTCAGGCTATTTGGGGAAACTTCTAGGAACGAGAGGTGATAGGGCTGAGGAACAACTTGTGGATGAATATGTAGGTTTAAGTGGGAAGGAGTTGTGAGCAGGCAAATCTAGGAGGATCCTGGCCAGATGACCAGTGGGGCAGGAGAAATGGCAACAAGAGGAAAGTCAGAGGAAAGTCAGATGAAATGGAAAACCAGTAAGGAGAAGCAGCAGTGATATAGGAGGTGATATAGGGACCTACAGCATAGAGTAGGGGATGCCAGGGTACTGGAGGCCAGTCAGAGAGATATGGAGGGAGAGGACAGGACCAAGGTAAGTGAAGGGTGTTGAACTTTCTCTTCACCAAAAGACCGAGAGGCAATGACAACACTGTAAGGGAAAGATTTAATAAAAGGCACTGCTGCCATTCTATATAGTAAGGATCTTTTTTTTTTTTTTTTTTTTTTTTTTTTTGGTCTTTTCGAGACAGAGTCTCCCTGAGCCCCAGCTATCCTGGAACTCGCTCTGTAGACCAGGCTGGCCTTGAACTCACAAAGATCGCCTGCTTTTGCCTCCCAAGTGCTAGGATTAAAGTCGTGCCGCCACCACACCCGGCTATAGTAAGGATCTTAAGCGTTATTTCTTGATCTAAATTTTGAGTTAATGGTAGTTCAAAGAAAAGTTTTGTCTTTTGTTTCTGTGTGCATGGGGGTTATCAGACAGGTGGATAGAGTTCCCAGCAATTTCAGCAGTCAATGGTTACCTCAGCTCCATCTGCCCACCCCCACCTTTATCGCCTACCTACCTTCTAGACAAGTAGAAGCTCAAGGGATACCTGGGAAGGTTGCCAAGGTAGAGCAGAGACCAGAGAGGGAGAGAAGGCTTTAAGTGCCAGGCTGAGGAACAGGTTGACTGGTCTTGAAAACCCTTTATAAAGCTCTTGATATTTAAATTCTCAGCATCCTACTGTTAAGACTAGTGCTTTTTATCTGCCTCACTTGAGATCAATAGATATATATGCCCCTTTTGTAAACTAGAGGTTTTCATTTCCCCCAAACTAGTGAGCACACACTGAAAGTGATGAGAGAATTACATGGTCCAGGATAAGAGCTGCTTTCAAGACTCACCTTCAGTGTCTCCACGTAGGCCTCATTGATGTCAGTAAGTCCCAGGCGCAGAGGGATGAGAAGCACCAGGGGTCTCCAGGGTGATGGCCTGTTGGTGACTTCAGCTCCAACAGGGAAGCCATTGCAGTGCCGCTCAGAATCTGCAGGAAGTGCAGTAGCCCCGGCACAGGGAAGACTGGCCCTGCACAACCTTCCTGGAGAGAAAATAAATCTTTTCTTGAGCCAAGCAGAAAGAGGCAGTTCTCTCCAAGGAGAAAATTGCTTAAAAAAAAACTCAAGTACTTGGACTGGAAAGATGGCTCAGCTACTAAGAGCACTGGCTGCTCTTTCAGAGGACTAGGGTTTAGTGCCTAGCATCCACATGGTAGCTAACAACTGTCTGTAACTCCACTTTCTTTTTTTTTTTATTTTATTTATTTCTGTATGTGTATGAATGTACTGTCTGCATGCAAGTCTGTGCACCCGTGTTGTGCAATGCCGCGGAGGTCAGAAGAGAGTCTCGGATTCCCCTGGAACTGGAGTTCTCCTGGAACTGGAGTTTCAGACGGCTCTCGGCTGCCATGTGGGCTCTGGGGATCGAACCCGGGTCCTCTGTAAGAGCGGTCGGCGCTCTTAACCCCTAGGCCATCTCTCCAGCCCCTGTAATTCCACTTTCATGGAATCCATAACACTATTCTGGCTTCCATGGGCATTGCATACTTACATACATGCAGGCAAAACATGCATACACATAAAAGTTAAAGATAAATTTAAAAAAAATCAAGTACTTAAAATATAAGTAACTTGGAAAAAAAATCCCCAAAGAAACGTTTTCTACATATAGTCAAAAGATTTCTATTGTAAAAAGCACACATATAAAATAATGCAAGAATTCATGTCACTTTATTTTTCTGGAGAGATAGCTCAACAGTTAAAAGCACTGGCTGCTTCTTCAGAAGACTCAGGTTTGGCTCCCAGCACTCACATGCCAGCTAACACCTGTCTGTAACTCCAGTTCCAGGGAATCTGATACCCTTTTTCTAACTTCTGTGGGCACTAAACAACATGGGTGCACTTACATATATGTAAGCAGTAAACTCATACACATAAATATTTTTTAAAAAATGAGTGGGGGTGGTGAGGAAGAAGACCAATGACAACACTGTTCTGTCAGTTCTATCCTTTCACCTTTATGTGCATTCAGGGGATCAAACTGAGGGTCTTGCAGCTTTCGTGGAAAATACTTTTTACCCGCTGAGCCGTCTCACTGGCCCCCATGTGCACTTGAGAAAAAAAACAAAAACAAAGTAGTAGCCATGTAGTTTCCAGCCTGGCCAGACCCAGATCCCTCAGATTCCCTCCCAGCTAGGACACCAAGAAGCAGCTTTTCTTCTTGCTTTACTCCATCTTCTTTATAAATGCCCTGGGGAAGCTGCTGATAAAAACATTTAACTAGGGTCTGGTGGTGGTTAGAGAATTCCAGCAGCAGCACACCCCACACCATTTTGAACTCTCAGGATGGGAAAGGAACACACAGGGGAGCTGACAGGGGAGCTGAGAGCACCTCTCTAATGTGAGGGGGAAAAAAAAGAGTATGCTCAATAACAACATACTGTAAGTCACTCAAGACACAGCCAGCCCAAAGGGGTGTCACAAGCCAAAGGCAGGACAATACAGCATCAAGAGTGACAGTGCTGGGAAACCACAGACACTGACAAAGTCTTTCAAATTTACAAATGGAAGGAAGAAAGAATGAAAGACTTCTCAGGAACACCTCTCAGTAAACATATGAGCTGCCACTTGGGAAAATAAGCATCTTTAGCCAAATATGCAGGAAACAGCTCAGACAAAATTCACCAGGACATATTAAGAATCACCTTACCAGGTGTAGTGGCACTCGCCTTTAATCCCAGCACTCAGGAGGCAGAGGCAGTAGATCTCTGTGAGTTCAAGGCCAGGTTGGTAGACACAGTGAGTTCCAGGCCACTCAAGGCTACAAAGTGAGACTCTGCCTCAGAAAACACAAAACAAAAAGAATCACCTCCATTAAATATAGGGGGTAAAAGTACCATTAAGACAAAGATGCTAACCTCCCTAGGTTACCTATTATAACACACACTGATATTATGGGTCTGACAGGCCACTGCATGCCACCTGGTGGTGGTCTTTTTCAAAATGCTTGTCCAAGTATAAGCCTGAAAAAAAAACAGACAAATCTAGTTTGTAGAATAGTAACTGAACCAGATTCTTTAAAATGTCAATGCTATAGAAGATCAAAATATAGGGAAAAAGGCTATAGTGATGGCTCAGAGGTTGAGAGCATTGGCTGCTCTTGCAGAGGACCTGGCTTAAAACCCAGCACCCACAATGGCAGCTCACAACTGCCTGTAACTCCAGTTCCATGGATCTGATGCCCTCTTCTGGCCTCTGGAGCTCCTGAACCCAAATGGTGTACATAAACCCATTCAGGCACACACACGCACACACACGCGCGCACGCACGCACACACACACACACACACACACACACACGCACAAAAATTTTTTTTAACTTAAAATAAAAAAGGAAAAAGGGGCTGGAGAGATGGCCTAGCGGTTAAGAGCACCAACCACTCTTACAGAGGACCCGGGTTCGACCCCCAGCACCCATATGGCGGCCGAGAAACGTCTGAAACTCCAATTCCAGGAGAACTCCAGTTCCAGGGGAATCCGACACCCTCTTCTGACCTCCGCGGCATTGCACGACACGGGTGCACAAACTTGCATGCAGACAGTACATTCATACACATACAGAAATAAATAAAAATTAAAAAAAAAACTTTAAAAAAAATTTTAAAAAAGGAAAAAAAAAAAAAAACAGGGAGAATTTCCAAGATTAAATGAGAGTAAGTGGTTGTGATTCACTGAAATTTTCTGCAAAATTGAAATTTCTCAAAATAGCTAGGAATACAGGATACAGGGAAGGGCATCATTTAGCTTTGTGCCTCTGGCTATTTGTTTCTTTACTATTTTCCTTTTGCATCAGGGTCTCACTATGTAGCCCAGGCTGGCCTGGAACTCGCAGACCTGCCCTTCCTCATAAGTGCTGGGATTACAGGCATGAGCTACTAAGCCTGGCTTTTTAAATGTTTTATTACATTTTTTTCAATGTATATTTTCAAATGAATTTTCGTGGATTTCATAAATTTTAATCATATTTAGACCTCCCTGATCCACAACCCCCATAACCTGCCCACAGGATTTCACACCTTCTGTCTTATACGTGAAGCCTATCAAGTCAAGTTTGTGTACCCAGCTGTCGTCTTCTGGTGTGAGTTCATCCACTGGAGTCTGTCCAGCCTGTCTAGTGTCACTCCCTTAACGAAGATCAACTCTCCCTCACCCACATTTCCTCACCAAGATTGGGGTCCCTGCCCATTTCCCCAGTTCCCTGTTGTTTTTTTATTTTCTGTCTTTTTAAGGCAGGGTCTCCCTGTAGCCCCAGCTGGCCTGGAACTCACTATGTAGACCAGGCTGGGCTTGAACTTACAGAGATCCACCTGCCTCTGCCTCCCTATGTACTGGGACCAAATGCATATGCCACCATACCCGGCATCTATGTTGAGTTTTTATCTGATTGAGTTTGCATGGGTCTTGTACATGCTGTCACCACTGCTGTAAGTTCATAAGCAAGTTCCCAGGAGCCTTTAAGACTCTGTTACAGTCATGTACCACCCCTAGCTCTTACCATTTTTCTGCCCCCTCTTCCAAAATGGTCCCTGAGCCCTGGGTAGGTAAAGTTTAATACATAAATCCTATTTAGGGACACATACTCTACAGTTTCTTATTCTTTATAATTTGGTCAGTTGTGGCCATGTTCATTATCATCTGTTGCATGATATTACATGTTTTTATGTATTATGTGTGTGTGGGGGGTAAATGTGTGTTCATGTGCATACCAAAGTACAAAAATGGAGTTCAGTGGACAGTTTGTAAAAATAGTTCTCTCCTCCCACCACCTGGGTCCTAGGGCTTAAACTCAGGTTGTCAGGCTTTAGGTGCCTTTACCCACTGAGTTGCCCCATGGGCCCTTTTAGTCCCAGCTGGCCTGGAGCTCGCTATGTAGACCAGGCTGGCCTTGAACTCACAGAGCTTTGCCTACCTCTGCCTCCCGAGTGCTGGGATTAAAGGTGTGCATGCCACCACACCCAGCATACTTCTACTTTTTAATTTTTCTTTTTTCAAAATATTTTATTTATTATTATTTTATATGTATGAGTGTATTGCATGCATGTATGTAAATGCACTCCTGTTGTGCAGTGTCCACAGAGGTCAGAAGAGGGCACTGGATCCCCCTGGAACTGGAGTTACGGATGGCTATTAGCTTGCCATGTGGGTGCTGGGAATTGAACTCAGGTCCTCTGTAAGAGCAGCCAGTGCTCTTAACCACTCAGCTATCTCTCCAGCCCTCTTTTTCCTTTCTGTGATGACAACAATGAAACAATGTTCACCTGCTCCTACCTCACAATGCCATGTTTTCATACTGAAACAGGAAGAGATGCATGGAACCATCTCTTTTATACCTTTTGTTATTTCCATGCTTACAATGTTTCAATTTTTGCAACTTGCCAACTATACCAGGAATACCAATAATTAAGTGCCCCCCCATTAAAAAGAAAAAAAAAAGGGGGGGTGGGCAGAGTGGTGTATGCCTTTAATCCCACAACTTCAGAGGCAGAGGCAGAGGCTGGTAGATCTCTATGAGATTGAGGCCAGCTTGGTATACTAGGGATAGGGGTGACTTAACTGGTAAGAGTATTTGCTGTTCTTTCAGAGGATCAGAGTTGTTTGGTTCCCACCACCCACAACGGGCACCTCACAAGTGCTTGTCTGACACCCTGTTCTGGCCTCTACAGGCACCCTAATTCACATGCACTCATATACAGTCACTGATAAGTAATGTAATAAACCTTAGGAAAGAGTCAACTGTCAGCAACTGAGAAGACCTCTCATCCTTTGGAAAAATCTCCTCTGCACCTGTTTGACTTTAAGCACTTTTGTTTCACTGGACTGTCTTGGAGCTTACTCTCAGCTATCTCAGTTCTTCTCCCTCTCTTTTTCAGCTATTCCTCTACTGCTATTTTTTTTTAATTTTTAAATTTATTTTTGTATGTGTATGAATGTACTGTCTGCATGTAGGTTTGTGCACCCATGTCATGCAATGCCTCGGAGGTCAGAAGAGGGTCTCGGATTCCCCTGGAACCGGAGTTCTCCTGGAATTGGAGTTACAGACGGTTCTTAGCTGCCATGTGGGTGCTGGGGATCGAACCCAGATCCTCTGCAAGAGCAGTCGGTGTTATTAACTGCTAGGCTATCTCTCCAGCCCCTCTCTACTGCTATTTAATTTCCCTTCCTTGGGGTCATTTGTACTCACTGCTGACTGGTCTTTTCTAATCTGCAATTTTTCCCTGTATCTAGGGACTTCCCACCTACCGCTACAGATATGAAGGTCTAAGTCCATCAAAACACTGCTGGGCATTGTGTCTCACATCTGTTATTCCAGCACTAGGGAGACTGAGGAAGAAGGACTGCTTAGAGTTCAAAAGTTACAAAGTGAGGCCCTGTCTGAAAGAAAAAAATCCAAATAAATCTATACTAAAGACTGATAGAGCCTATTGGGTGGGGTATCTCAGCTGGCCTTCAACAGAAGTGAACAGAAACATGGGTTGGTGGGTAGTGGCGATGTTTTCAACCAGCAGGGCTTCCCTCTCCTAGTAACTTTATCTAAAATCTGAGTGGAACTGCCATTGGCCAGCCCTCTCAAAGGAGGAAAGAAGTTTTAGTAGCCTTTGTGAATGGAATCAGTTTTCTCTAATTGTTTTACCCATAGGAAGCTGCAAGACCTTAGGAGGAAAGAAACCACCCCTGGCCACAGCACTGTCCTCTAGCCTTGCTCTACTACCTCCTCTATAGACTGGCTACCTTGGGCCTCTTTCAGCAGTAGGATTAAAAAAAACAGCTTGATTCCCGTATTTAAAATAAAAATTTTAATTGCATTTATCCGTGTGTGCAGATGTACACCAAAGTACCCATGTGCCACACCATGTGTGTGGAGGTCAAAAGACAACTCAAAGACTTGGTTGTCTCCTTCCACCAGGTGGGTTTCAGTGATCAAAGTCAGGTTGTCAGGTTTAACCATAAGTTCCTTTACTCCTGAGCCATCTTGCCAACACTCTTCCTGTCTTTATTGAAGCCCTCAAAAGCCAAAGGCATCTGGCTCAACTGAGAACTATCCCATGTACCCATCACATCACGAACTCAGGCCTGTCTACTAGCTTCTGACTTTTACCACATGATTTTTCCTAAATTCAGCATCAGATGTCTTGCCCTTGTCCCTGTCATGAGCACATCACTTATGACCTGGCCCTGGTCATGGTCAAGCAGCCTCCAGCACCCACCGGGAGCTGTTAAAGATGCAGACTCAGGCTACTCCCCAGGATCTATCTGATCCACATCCTCCTGACAAGGCCTCACTGGTCCAGCAGGACTACTCCAGACAACCCTGAAACCAAAGAACAGACTGGATCACCATGGCCCCACAGTACCACGTGTGTGTGAGTGCTTGACGGGTGAAGGGTTGACTTAGTAGGTAAGAGAAGCTTGCCATACAAACCTAGTGACTGGAGTCTGAGGTCAAGGTGGAAGGAGAAAGCTGACTCCTGAAAGTTGTCCTCTGATCTCAATATGGCATATGCACACCATGGCACATGTGCCCACATATGCACACACACAAATAACTGTGTTTCTAAAGGTATTATTGAAAGCCAGAGATAGGGAGGCCAGATGTAGTGGCACACACCATTAATTTCAGTAATCTAGTCCCAGCCGTCAGGGGACATAAGCAAGAAGAACCCTGGGAATTTAAGACCACTCATTCTTCATAGTAAGCTCCAGACCAGTCAGAGCTACAAGGTGAGACCATGGCTTTAAAAAAAAAAAAGATGCCAGGTGTGGTGGCGCACGCCTTTAATCCTAGCACTTGGGAAGCAGATGCAGGCAGATCTTTGTGAGTTCAAGGTCTACACAGTGAGTTCGAGGACAGCTGGGGCTACAGGGAGACCCTGTCTCAAAAGACAAAAAAAAAAAAAAAAAAAAGGCTACTACCGAGGCTGAAGAGATGGCTCAGCAGTTAAGAGCACTGGTTCTTGTAAAGGACCTGAGTTTGATTCCCAGCACCCCCATTCATAACTCCAGGTCCAGGAAAATCCAAGGGCCTCTACTGACCGCCACAGGCACTGCAAGACATTGGTGCACTAACACACATTCAGGCAATACACTCATACACATAAAATAAAAATATTTAATAAAAAAATTTTTTTTTTAATTTTATTTATTTTTTATGTGTATGAATGTACTGTCTGCATGTAGGTTTGTGCATCCTTGTTGTGCAATGCCACGGAGGTCAGAAGAGGGCATCAGATTCCGCTGGAACTGGAGTTAAAGACAGTTCTCAGCCGCCATGTGGATGCTGAGTATAGAACTCGGGTCCTCTGCAAGAGCAGTCGGCACTCTTAACCACTAGGCCATCTCTCCAGCCCCTAAAAAAATAATTTTTTTAAAAGACTTTTAATAATAATATTATTAAAAGGCGTGGTGGTGCACGCCTTTAATCCTAGCACTTGGGAGGCAGAGGCAGGTGGATCTTTGTGAGTTCAAGGCCAGCCTGGTCTACAGAGTGAGTTCCAGGACAGCTGGGACTACAGGGAGACCCTGTCTTGAAAAGACCATACACATAAAAATTAATCAATCAATCAATTAATTAATTAAAAAATAAAAAAAGAGTACTTGCTGCTCTTGCAAAGGACTAAGTTTACTTCCCAGCACCTGTCAGGCTACTCAGTATCACCTTAACTCCAACATCCTTTTCAGGCCTCCAAGGGCTTCTGCAAGCACATGTGCATGTATATACACATATTCATTCATCCCCCTCCCCCATAAGTAAAAATAAAACAAATCTTTAGGAACATCATTTCCATATATTTCTGCAGTCTCAGAAGTTTTTAATACAAATTTCAAAATAAAAATTTAAAAACACTATACTACTATGCTTTCAGTACCAGAGGAAAATAACTTATGATACTACATAAAATTTTTGTGGTTTTTTTTTTTTGTCTTCTGTTCTGTGTCTAAGTGTGAGCGTGTGTGTGTGTGCGTGTGTGTGTGTGTGTGTGAGAGAGAGAGAGAGAGAGAGAGAGAGAGAGAGAGAGAGAGAGAATATTGAGGGGTGAGCCTATTGTGTCTGCCACTGACTTATAGCCATAGCCCATTCTTTTTGTTTTTTGATATAGGGTCTCATGAAGCCCAGGCTATCCTTGAACATACATGTAGCTGCAAATGTCCCTGAACTCCTGATCTTCCTGTCTCCACCTTCCAAGCGCTAGGGTTACAGACATGTACCACCATACCCAGAATACATAAATTTTTGAAAAGCACAGAAAGGACATTGCAAAGAAGCATGCCACGGTGCTAATATGGCTAATAAGATTAACTTTCCTAAGTTTTATAAAACTTTTTTAAAAAAGGAGAAAGGTAGAAAGAAGAAATGTCCATTTCCATTGGGGTCTCAAGTTTATACACTCTGAAGAGGAAAAGAATCACAAACGGAAAAAACTTGTTAGGGTGAAGGTCTATAGCTGTGGGATTACTACTGCTGTTCCCCAGGGCTGTGTCCCTGCTCCCTTCAGACACTATGGAGGCAACACCCCCTAGGATGACCAGGGGATGAAGAAATGGGACAGAGGCCCTATCATCCTGACAGGGGAGAGGCATGCCTGTGATTTGACAGGTGTGCTGTGGCACACAGTCATATGTGAAGGACCCACCTTATTGCAGATCTGCACACTTCTGCAGCAGTGTCTCTTAATTTGCTCATTTTATTTATTTTAAATTATTTGTGTGTGCCATGGTGCACAAGTGGAGGTCAGAGGATAGCATGTAAGAGTTGGATCTCTCCTTCCACCATGTAGGTTCCTGGGACAGAGCTCAGGTCATCAGGCAGCAAGTGCTGTTAATCACTGAGACATCTCACTAGCCCCATTTGTGCTTTTTATAGCAAAACTAGTACCTACAGATGGAACTCTAACTTCATTGGACTTGCAGTAGTTGAATTTTTTTTTGGGCAGGACCTCCCTATAGCCCCAGCTGGCCTGGAACTCCCTATGTAGACCAGGCTGGCCTTGAACTCACAGAGGATCTGCCTGCCTCTGCCTCCCCAGTGCTGGGATTAAAGGTGCACGCCAACATACCCAGCCAAAAAAGTTATTTTTTTAATGTGTATGAGTGTTTTGTCTGCATGTAAGTAAGCCTGTGTCATGCAATGCCCATGGAAATGAGAAAAGGGCATCAGATCCCATGGAACTGGAGTTATGGATGGCTGTTAGCCGCCATGTGGGTACTGGGAGCAGCCATGTGGGTACTGGGAACCAAACTCCAGACCTCTGCAAGAGCAACCAGTGCTCCTAACCCTAAGCCAACTCTCCAGCCCCACAAAGATTTCTGAGAAAGTCTTTGGGGAAAAGGTGCTACTGAGTCAAGTATGAGCAGGTACTTAATATATATATTAGCAACATGGATCTGCTGCATCACAAACAGAAGCTCACTTAGGGTAGCTGTGAAGCCAAGCTTTACTTTCTTCCTAGACATTAGCTTGAGTGTCTGGTTTCCCTTGGGCTTTTAGTAGGCCTTCCTTCCAGAACCATGAAACTAAAGAAAGCATTTTCTGCATGTGACTTCTGCTGGAGATGGAGTAGCTGAAAAGCTGTTCTTACATCTCCCTGTGGTATAAGAATGCAGTAAAAAGCACCATACATTTAGTTTATTTTGAGTTAAGGCTGGCTCACCCTTGATCATGCACTCAAGTGATCCTCCTACCTTAACCATCCTTATAGCAGGATACAGGCCTGTGCCACTCTACCCAGCTTTTTTTTTTTTTTTAATTTTTTTTTTATTTATTTCTGTATGTGTATGAATGTATTGTCTGCGTGCAAGTCTGTGCACCCGTGTCGTGCAATGCCGCGGAGGTCAGAAGAGGGTCTCAGATTCCCCTGGAACTGGAGTTCTCCTGGAATTGGAGTTTCAGACGGCTCTCGGCAGCCATGTGGATGCTGGGGATCGAACCCGGGTACTCTGTAAGAGCGGTCGGCGCTCTTAACCGCTAGGCCATCTCTCCAGCCCCATACCCAGCTTTTAACACGTCTATAACAGACACAAAAAATGATGTGGAGTATTAAGAACTCACCACTGCAGAGAGCTAGTTCTCCTTCCTTAGTCTGGTCTACACAGTAAGAGAATGAGGTCCTCAGCTGTTTCACACAGCCTTCCACTGGGAAGAGCCAGTGTTGCTTTGAGACACAACTCTCCAAATGAGGCACCTTCCTGGGTTCAGTAGGGAAAATTCTGTTACCCACAATTCATCTTTGTTAGCTGAAACTCAGAGCTACTTACTGATTTCCTCCATCACCACAGTGTTGTCCATTGCTATGTGAACAGCCAAGGAGCTCCATGTGTCAAAGACAGCAAGTTTCCTTCAGAAAATGAGAGAACACACCCATGAGCTTTCCACAACATCAGCACTACACTACTTCAGTGACAGTTATAAGATGGTTTCAAGGCTGTGTCCAATACCACAGAAAGGAAGAAAGCTGGGGAAATGTCAGCTGTCCTTTGTCAGGAGACAGAGCATATACAGGACCCCTGAGTAGAACAACAGTAGGACCTGAACACAAGTTCAGGTCTCTGACCTCTGGAGGCAAGTCCAGCTCATTATAAGCAGCTCCTCCCCCAGCACCTCATGAACTAACAGTGCCAGAAACCTGATAAGCAGCACAACTGTAGCCACCAGTCAGGAAATGTAGCTACAGATTTCTGGCTCAGAAAGAAATGCAGACTGCAACCATACTATGCAAGTATAAGGATGGAATGTTAGATGCCATGAGGGTGGGGCGGAAGGTCTATTAGTGAGAAGATGGAAAGAAAGAAGGAACATTTCTAGCATGGGGATAGCTGACAGGGTTCTAAACTGGTCCAGTATGTCTAGGGACACAACAAGGGTCAATGCCTGGGAGGCACTGGACAGCCATTCAGAGCTACTTTCCTGTTGAATGGGAAGCTTAGAAAGGCCTCTGAAGAGCTAGCACTTCCTCCACTCAAGCCCAGCCACAGTATTGTGAATACAGACTCAAGAGAGTCAAATCCCAGTGGTGACACCTTGAGGAAAAAAGGCAGACAGACAGAAGCAAGCAAGCAGGGTAGGCAATATGTGCTACAAAGAACCAAAAAGCAGGACGGGGGGTGGGGCCTGCTGCTAGGAGAGACACAGGCTATGCAGACTATGTCAAGCAGAAGCTTCCAGGCTAGAGTCAGAAGGCATACAAAGGTCCTCAGGTAGGATGTATGAGGAATAAAGGTGTGTCATGCCAGGGTGTGTTTGGATTTTGGGGGAGGGGGGGTGATGGACTTCAGAGCCACCAAGGGGGCTACTGAATTTTATAGAAATGATTGCCTATTATTTCAGAGACCAGGATGACAGAAAAATAAATAGGATTAACAGGGACATGTGAGACAGAATGAAGACCAGGGTAAGGAAGTGAAAGGATGAGCAGATCACTGGTTAGAGTTGAGACGTAGTTCAGGTTGTCGTGCTCACTTAAGAAACAGAAGTCTAGAATCAGTACAGATTTTGGCCTGGACATCTGAAGGTCTCCACCATTGGCTTCTATGGGAAAAGCAGGCTGGTACAGGAAGGAGCCAGCAGTGTTCTGGCCTTGAAAGTCAACACGCCTCATGAGCCTCCAGGTGGAAAGGCACCAAAGCCTGGTTGTCCCTGTATGGAGGACTTAGAGGCAACTATAGGCCAGACCTGTACTAATAGCCCTTATAAGTTGGGAAAAGGAATCTGGCAACAGAACCAGAGAAGAGAGAGGAAGCCAAGCAAAGGAGTAAGCACAGCTGAGTAGCCATTTCCAGAAGAAAGTATCAAGGGCTGCTCCTTGTTGGTGAAAACAGGGATAAAGTGAGACAATGGACATGACCAAAGCACAGAATGACCTTGACAGACTGCTTGGAGCTGCAGTGGAAGGTAGTACTGTTAAGAGTGGCAGTCCAGCAGACTACACCACAAACCAGAGACAAGACCTCAACAAGGACTATAAAGGGCACAGAGCAAGGGTTACATAAGTCAGAAATTAGCCAGGCAAAGGAGCCATAGCCAGCTATGGCCTGAGATGGATGGACATAAACTATGGAAGAAAAGGAAGTGTCCAGAGGAGCCTAAGGGAGATGGCCATTGCAGACAAAGAGTACTGGGGTATCAGGGGACCTTGAGTGATATACAGAACAGACAACTGCACAAGGGAGGACTTCAAGAGGAAATTACAGCTAGTGACAGACTTGGGAAATACTGGCTTTCAGCCCAACAAGGAAGAGGCCCTACATGAGTGAGTCCTGGGGCACTGGCTCAAAGCACTCTAGAAACACTGGGATACTGAGGTACATACCCATAGGCAAAAGTGAACCAGGTCAAAAGACACTAAGGGGCCATACTGAGAAACAGCAAGTTCCTAGAAACTACAGAGAGTCATTTCAGAGGAAATAATGGAGCAAATGTCTCCTAAGAACAAGTAAAGTGAGAAAGGAGGCAGTGAAGATAGCTCCAGACACTGAAGCTACAGGGAAGACAGGAGGGAAAAGGAAGAGACTTCAGAAGTAAAGTCCAGTAGATCCTGGACAACATGGAAAGGGTTACAATCTGTGTGGATATCTCTGACAAGCCTGCAGAGGTAGAGGACCACAAAAGCTGTAGAAATAGCACCACAACTGCCATAGTTCCAGATCTTAGAAGCCCTCATTACAAATGGATCTGTACAGCAAACAGAGAATAGGGCCATCCTAGAGCTCTGACCTGGACATGAATCCTACTCAAAGACCAATAGTCAGGGTCACCTAGGGGACCCTCCTAAGTTCATAACCAAAGAATCAGATTGCCCTTTTCTTTTTTTTTTTTTTGGTCTTTTCAAGACAGGGTCTCCCTGTAGCCCCAGCTGTCCTGGAACTCACTCTGTAAACCAGGCTGGCCTTGAACTCAAAGATCCACCTGTCTCTGCCTCCCAAGTGCTAGGATTAAAGGCATGGGCCATCAGGCCCGGCCTTCAGATTTCCTTATTTCTGTGGCATTGAGGATTCATGGGTAAATGACAAGAAGAACTCATGCTGACTCCACAAAGCAGAAGGGCTGGGCTCATTACGTACTTGAGGACCTGAGCAACAGTGTTCGGCCCGTACCACTGGCCTATAGATTTGCCTTCACCAACTCCCATTTGCGCTGCAGAAAACAGACCCAAGTTAGTGACACTTCTCCAAATATCTCTCTCTCTCATTCTCTCTCTCTCTCTCTCTCATGTGCACGCACACACACAGTGCATCACTTCTGGCACATCAGTAAACACTTCACAGAAAGGCATAGGTAGAACAGCAAACCTTCAGGTAGGGCCTAGTTCCCACAGACTGCATGGAATAGCAGTCACAGAAGGCTGTACAAAGACAAGGGCAGGGTAGGGCTTGGGGTGTGAGCTATGAGCTAGTGCTGGAACACCCACAGCTAGTGCTGGAACACCCAGGGATCAGAGGCCAGAATGACCTGACCTAGAGCCTCATTCTCCAACTCCACAAGACTTAGTTCCCGGGGAAGCTCCAAGGAATCTACCTTCTTCATGGAGCCAAGACTGTCACACACTTAGTCCCCACCTATCTGATGGATGGAGTAGTAGCTGTCCTTCCTGTCTAGGAAAGCACTGAGGACGCTGAAGTAGCTATCAGGCTGCCTCTTCCGTTGTGCCCATCTCCAGTCTATTAGAAACAAGATGGAGGAGGTTAGTTTGACTACAACATAAGTAACAACCCTTCCTTTTACACAGGACTCAAGATTCAGATGACACACAAAATCTTCTTTGAACATTTTTAAAATTAAAAGCCAAACGCCATAATTTCAAATAAACACACAATATTTCATCAAAATAAACTCAGACTAAAAGCAGAAAACTTTTCTGTTTTTGTCTTTTTTTTTTTGAAACAGGGTCTCCCTCTAGCCCCAGCTGGCCTGGAACTCCCTATATAGAGCAGGCTGGCCTTGAACTCACAGAGATCTGCCTGCCTCTGCTGGGATTAAAGGCATGTGGCCATCATGCCCAGTTAAAGGCAGAAAACTTTTAGCAGTTTAAAGATAATTCTAAAAAAATAAACATTTACATCAATACTCTTGAAAGTCAGTTTTCTGCCAGGTCTAGTGGTTCAGGCCTATAATCCCAACTACTTGAGAGGCTAAAGCAAGAGAATTACAAGTTGAAGGCCCATCTAGGCAACTCAATGAACTCCTGAATCAAAATATAAAGTAAAAAGAGAGCTAGAGCTGAAGATGTAGCTCAGTGATAGAATACTTGCCTACCATATTCAAGGCCCCTGTACCACACACACAAAATAGTATTTAGAAAGTTTTTCTGATCAGTGAAAATCAGTAGGCCACTAATCAAAACAAAACAAAACAACCTCTAAATTCTAACCTGTGTTTTGCCTATGATGTGCTTCAAACATCTCTTACTACACAGACTTCCCCTGAAGCACCATAACTCACCTCTGCCTAAGTGCCGGCACACCAGGGCCTGGGCAAAGATCATCTGTCCACATCGAAGCATGCAGCCCCAGCCTGTGTCTGAGGTGGGGCCAGTTCCCCCTGTTGTAGAAGACAGAACAAGAAGCACTCACAATCAGAGGGCCCAACAGAGAGGCCAGGTGTCCAGTGGCCGGAGGCATGCAGTCGGCTCCATACCACAGGCACTTCTCACACAGTCCCAAACCCTCTCACCCAGCTTGAATATTTGCTACATCTTAGGCAAAGTACAAGTCTCAGGATTCAGAAATACAAGAGTCACATTTGCCAGAGTAGAACATCCTGAAAACCCCTTCAAGATGGGCAAAATATGGAAATAAATCAGTCATGCAGCAGTAGTGTGCTGGATAGCTTTGGTGTCAACTCGATACACCTGGGTTTAGGGAGCCTCAATTGGGGAATTGGCTCCATTGGATTGGCCTGTGGCCACATCTGTGGAGTATTGTCTTGATGGTCGAGCAGTGTGGGAGGGCCCAGCCCACAATGAATACTGCCACCCTGGGCAGGTTGTGGTGTACTGCATAAGAAGGCGGGCTGGGCATGAGCCACAGGAGCAAGCCAGTGAACAGCACTCCTCCATGGCCTGTGCTTCAGCTCTTGCCTCCAGGTTCCTGCTCTGAGTGCCTGCCTTGGGCTCCCTAAGTGATGAACTATGACTCAGGAGATGTAAGCTGAATAAACCCTTTCCTCCCCAAGTTGGTGTCAGAGTGTTTTGTCACAGCAATGGAAGATAAACTAAAACAAGTAGAAACACCTGGCTAAGGCAAATAACCCTCACAAGTACCCTATAAGATGTATTGTTAAACTAGAACCATTTCCAACTACCAAAAAGGCAAAAAGCCAAAGGATACACACATGATATCCCATGTTGCTAACAGTAATGGCTAGGTTGGTCTGCAGCAACTGTAGTGACAACTCTACATCTTTCGAGCCTGTGTGCTGAGCCTCTCTACTCATGTTCACTTACTGGGGCTTTGGAGGACTGACAAGCACTGTGAAAGCACATTTAACATGACAGGCATATGGAGGATGCTCTCAGTGGAAGTTCAGGGGAATGCCACAGGCCAGTCCAATGGAGCCAATTCCCCAATTGAGGCTCCCTCAACCCAGGTGTGTCAAGTTGACACTAAAGCCATTTAGCATACCTGGGAAGAGAATCTGAATGAGAAATTGTTTAGATTAGGATGGTCTGTGAGCATGTCTGTGGGGGGCTGTCTTGATTACATTAATTGATTAGAGAAGACCCAGGTTGAAAGTGGGAAGCATTTCCTGGGTTTGAGTCCTAGATTGTATAAAAAAAGAAAAAAGTGAGCTGAGTATAGGCATGCAAACATTAAGTTTCCTGACCATGAAGGCAAAGTGACCAGCTACCTCAAGCCCCTGCTGTTGTGATGTCTCCAAAATGATGGACTAATACCTGGAACTGTGAATTAAAATAGATCCTTTCTCCCCCTCCCAAGCTGCTCTGTTAGGGCTTTTTTTTTTTAGACAGGGTCTCCCTTTAGTCCCAGCTGGCCTAGAGCTCACTCTGTAGACCAGGCCTGCCTTGAACTCAGAGAGATCT
Organism: Rhizomys pruinosus; assembly: GCA_009823505.1. Lineage (NCBI taxonomy): Eukaryota > Metazoa > Chordata > Mammalia > Rodentia > Spalacidae > Rhizomys > Rhizomys pruinosus. The sequence continues at coordinate 362,774 of VZQC01000969.1, read as the reverse complement.
GCCTGCCTCTGCCTCCTGAGTACTGGGATTAAAGGCATGCTCCACCTGCCAAGCACGAAAGACGGTTCTTAGCCACCATGTGGGTGCAGAGAATCAAACCCTGGTCCTCTGAAAGAACAGTCAGTACTCTTAACCACTGAGCCAACCCTCCAGCCCTGTTAGGGCATTTTATCACAGCAACAGAAACAGAATGAAGACACCTAGGCTCAGGGACATCCACAGCTGGTCACATTATGAAGGTTTCCCTCTAGGCCCAGCATCCTCTCCAACACCCTGGAAGTCACTGTATAACATGATCAGGCAGAGGCAAACTGGAAGATGTGATCTAGACATTTATGGAAAGAACAGCTATTCCTGAACCATACATAACCAACAAATTATATCGCTGAATGTGAACATGTGGGGGGAAATATTATTTCTCATACTACAATGTCCTAGAACCTTAGGCCAGTGTAGCTACTTTACTCTGAAGAAGGGATGAAAGGGAGAAACTGACTCACCACTCTGGGAGTGCAATGTCAGCCTAATGTCCAAACTTGGGATGGCAAGCCTGATTAGCTGGTCTCCAATCTAAAGAATTTCATCAGATTTTCAATCTCTCCCCAGTCAAACACAATAGAAAAACTGACAGATATAAACAGAATGTGTTTCAGCTGGGCATGGTGGCCCACTCCTTTAATCTTTGTGCGTTCAGGGCAGCCTGGTCTACATAGCAAGTTCACCAGTGCCTCACATTGAGACCCTGTCTCAAATCAACAAACAAAAAGAGAATCTGTCTCAACAATCTGTTTCAATCAAACAACCAAACAACAACAAACCACTGCCATGACCCTGGATCCTGAATGCAAGTTCCAGTAACAAGCAGTTGATATGTAGGTAAGAAAATCATTGCTCTACAAAGAAGCAGGACCCTAGGTTTGGAGTTCTGACACCAAAGGGTGAGACCATAACCAATTTAACTAGAATTGCTATAAGGATAAAACAAAAGAGTCTGGCCGCCTTCTTCACCTTCTTTTTTCTTTCCTTCCTTCCTTCCTTCCTTCCTTCCTTCCTTCCTTCCTTCCTTCCTTCTTCCTTTCCTTTCCTTTCCTTTCCTTTCCTTTCCTTTCCTTTCCTTTCCTTTCCTTTCCTTTCCTTTCCTTTCCTTTCCTTTCCTTTCCTTTCCTTTCCTTTCCTTTCCTTTCCTTTCCTCTTTTCCGTTATCCTTGTCCCTTTTCACTGTTTACCTGTTTTTCCTTTCTTTCCTTTTTCCGTTTCTTTCCTTTCCTTTCTTGTCCTATTTCCCTATTCCTTTTCCTTCCTTTCCTTCTTCTTCCTCCTGCGCCTCGGAGTCTGGCTGCCTTCTTCACCTTCTTCTTTGTTCTCTTCTCCTTCTTCTCCTTCTCCCCTTCCCCTCTCCCTCGCCCCTCCTCCTCCTCCTGATCTGGGCTGGCTTCTTCCTTTGTTCTCCTTGCTTCACCCTCCTTCCTCCTTTTCTTCAACAGGGGAACAGGGTCTTCCCTATATAAGTAGCTGGGTCCTGGAATCTCTAGTGAATGAGAGACTGTGACTACACAGAGATTCACTCTCTGTCTGAGATGTAAAGGATGCAGGCCGCCACGCCTTGCTGGCTGAGTGACTGGATTTTCACTTTTTTTTTTAATTTTATTTTTTTATGTTGTTGAAATGTGTACTGTTGCATGTAGGTTTGTGCACGTGTTGTGCAAATTCGCGCGGAGGGTCGAAGAGGGTGTGTGGGGATTCCCTGGGAACTGGGAGTTCTCTCTACGGAATTGGAGTTACAGACGGTTCTCAGGCTCCGATTGTGTGTGCTGGGATCGAACCCGGGTCCTCTGCAAGAGCAGTCAGAGCTTCTTAACTGCTAGGCCATCTTCTCCAGTGACTTCTGTAGGTTTTTTTTTTTGTTTTAGACAGGGGTCTCTCCTTTAGTCCCGCTGTCCTGAGAGCTCACCTCTGTAGACCAAGGCCTCGCCTTCTAATCACAACGATCGTGCCTGCTCTGCCTCCGGAGTGCTGGGATTAAAGGCGGTGCACCACGCCACGCCGGCTACGAGCGGCATTCTGTAGACAAAAGCTATTGTTTGAACGTTTCCTTGCTATACGAAAGCATAAGGTGTCTTTTCATCGACAGGTGCAGGCAAGTGGGTTCTCGGGTGTGTGGGAGATGATCGATGGGTAAAAGTACTTGCCACATAAGCGTGAGGACTGAGTTTCAAATCTCAGAGCCACTTTAAAAACTCAGTGTAGTATACTTCTTGCAATCCCAGCCTTTCTACCAGGAAGATGAAAAGTGGGGGCAAGAGAATCCCTGGAAGTTTATGGACCAGCTAGAATTTTTTTTTTTTTAAGAGATTTTTTTTAATTTTAATTTATTTCCGTATCGTGTATGAATGTATTGTTTTGCATGCAAATCTGTTTGGGCACGTGACGTGGCAACTGCCGGCTGGGCGTCAGAAGAGGGCGTCGGACTCGCCTGGAACTGGAGCTGTCACTCCTGGAATTGGAAGTTTAGGAGGGTTCTCGGCCGTCATGTGGGGTGCTGGGGATGACCGGGTCCTCTGCAAGAGCGGTCGGCTTTTACCCGCTAGGTGCCGTCGTCAGCCCCACAGTAGAATTTTATGCAGGTAAAGGAGACCCAGTCTCAAACCAAGTGGAAGGAGGGGCCCCAAACTTTAAGTTGTTCTCAAACCTGCACATGCGTGCTTACACAAAGATGCAAACCACACAGGTTGTTAAAAAATAAAAATAAAAGGCAGGGTCGCAGCGGCGTGGTGGCGAGCACGCCTTTAATCCTAGCCTTGGGAGGCAGCAGGGTAGGCGGAATCTTTGTGGTTCAAGGAGCCTGGTTCTAACAGAGTGAGTTTCAGGACAGCTGTGGCTTCCACCAGGGAGACGTTCAGAAGAAAAAGATAAATAATAATACTAATCAAATAAATAAATACTAAATAAATAAATAAATGCAGGGTGGAAAAATGGCTCAGCAGTTAAGAGCATTGGCTATTCTTGCAGAGGACCTGGGTTCAGTTTCTAATACCCATGTGTCAGTTAATAAGAATCTATAACTCCAGTTCCAGGGGATCTGATGCCCTCTTCTAGCCTCTCCATGGCACTGAATGCACACGGTATACATTTGTACTTGTAGGCAAAACACTCATACATATAGAATAAAAAAAAAAAAATCAATCTTGACTGTGAGACTTGAGTCCATAGTGGTTTGGTAGGTCAGGGACTTGCCAGGACCACCTGAAGCACAGGTAGGAGCTGGCACTTCAGCCAGGCAGATTTTAGGATAGATCTACTCTTGGGTTGCTGGATAATTGATTCGTAGGTTTGTTGGATAGCTAAAATCTTTGTCTTGTGAGGCTGGCGAGGTGGAGGCACACTGCTAGCTGGGATCAAACGCAGGCCTGTCAAACCGTTGTCGGGTGTGGCTGACCACACCCGACCTGGGTGTAGCTCTTGATGCTGGTATTAAAACTGGGCCTGTCACCATTGTGAGACTTGAGTGCGCAGTGGTTAGGTAGGTCAGGGACTTGCCAGGACTACCTGAAGCACAGAGTATCAGGCATATCACCCCCACCCCACCAAATGGAATTGCTGAAGAGAGTGTCCAAGTGGATTTTTTTTTTTTTTTTTTTTGGAGAACCTTCAGAACAGAAAGGGAAGAGTAAATTAGACTTCCAATATATAAACAAAATTGAAAGCCTGAAATCTAGACAAGTCAACACTCCATAAACAAGGAGAAAAACAAAAAGGCATCTGAAAGAGGCAAGCAAAGCAAGCCTTCAACACAGTGAAAAGACATTTGTGATTCGCATTGGAATACAGGCAAAAAAAGGGAAATCCACACACCAGGGACATGGCGAAAGGACAACATGGGAAATGTGCAGGATAATTCCACACCAAGCTCTACCAACCCTGTAGATTGCTACAGTGGGATCCCCCTGGAGGTGACCAAAGAAACAGATCTTAGAGGAACAATTTAGACCTATTCAGAGAAACTAAAGAATATAAAGAACAAGTGAGAGAACTAAGGCAAAAGAAATGAAAAACTCAAGAAGGACCTAGAGGGAGACAATGACAAACTCCAGAAAGAACTAGAGGGAGAAAATAAACTCCAGAAGGAAGTGGAAACACTGAAAAAGGAAGCCAACCAGTGAAGTAAGGAGCACCAAGAGATTGAGAAGCTCCACAAGGAAGTGGAAATACTAAAGAAATCACAGAATGAAATGAAAAAGGAAATAGAACACTCATCCAATCAAGAGGAAAGGAATGGAAAAACCCTCAGAAATAGAATGGAGGAAGCAGAACAAAGAATATCAGACCTGGCAGATAACACAGAGCAACTAAGAAGCTCAAATAAAGATTATGAAAAATTTTAAATACACAAAAGTGAGAACAACCAAGAAATATGGGACACTATGGAAAGATCAAACCTCCGCATCATAGGAATAGAGGAAGGAGAAGAATCTCAAGAGAATAGTATTGATCAGATCTTCAACATAATAATAGGTGAAAATTTCCCCAAACTAAAAAAAGACAAACCCATACAAATACAAGAAGCACACAGAACTCCAAAGAGACAAGATCAGAAAAGAAACACCCCCTGCCCAAAACAAAGACAAAATTCTGAAAGCCACAAAAGAAAAATCACATATAAGGGAAAACCCATCAGAATTACAACTGACTTATCAGCACAAACCATGAAAGCAAGAAGAACATGGAGCAAAGCATTCCCGGTGTTAAAGGACTATGGATGCCAACCCAGGTTACTATACCCAGCAAAAATGTCGATTATAGTTGAAAGAGGGAGGAAAATCTTCCATGACATAAACAAGATGATAGAATACATGTCCAGAAAACCAACCCTTCAGAAAATACTTGAAGCAATTCAAAGGACAAAAGAAAGGAGCAACTATCCCCAGGCACCTAGAAAGAGAAACTAATAAAAACATAACTACAGAAGTAGAAACCGGGTCTAAAAATGCAAATGGATAATAAGGGGAAAAGAAGCAACATGCATCTTTCAATTATAATGTTAAATATTAATGGACCAAACTCCCCAATCAAAAGACATAGACTGGGAGACTAGATTAGGAAACGAAACCTATCTATATGCTGTCTACAAGAAACCCCGTCTCAATCTCAAAGATAGGCACCAACTTAAGGTGAAGGGATGGAAAAATATTCCAAGCAAATGGTACCAAAAAGAAAGCAGGTGGCGCTATTTTAATATCAGAAAAAATAGACTTCAAAGTAAAATAAATCAAAAGAGGCAAAGAGGGCCATTACATCTTTATCAAAGGGACAATTGACCATGAAGACTTCACAATCATGAATACATATGCACCAAACTTTATAAAGACAATTCTTCAGGACCTCAAAGTACATATTAACCCCAGCACACTAATAGTAGGGGACTTCAATACCCTGCTAAGTCCTCTGGACCCATCAACAGGACAAAGAATAAACAGAGAGACATCTGAACTGAATGATACAATACACCAAATGGACCTCACAGACATCTACCAAATATTCCAGCCAAACACCACAGAATACTTTCTACTCAGCACCCCATGGAACATTCTACAAAATAGACCACATACTGGGACACAGAAAAAAAAAATCAACAAATACAAAAAGATTGAAATAATCTCATGCATTCTATCAGACCACAGTGCAATAAAGCTCAACATCAACACCAGGACAAGCCTTACAACCTACAAAAACACATGGAGACTAAACAACACACTCCTGAATAATGAATGGGTCAAGGAAGAAATAAAGAAAGAAATAAAAGCATTCCTGGAACCGAATGACAATGATAATACAATACAACAAAACCTATCGGACACTTTAAAAGCAGTCCTAAGAGGGAAGTTTATAGCCCTAAGTGCCTACATCAAAAACACAGAAAGAGCACAAGTGAACAATCTATCACTGCAGCTAAAAACACTTAAGAGACAACAACAAATGAACCCTAAATGCAGCAGACAGGAAGAAATAACAAAAATCAGAGCAGAAATGAATGAAATAGAAACAAAGAAAACCATACCAAAAAAAAAAAAAAATCAATGAATTCAAAAGTTGGTTCTTTGAGAGAATAAACAAGATAGACAGACCTCTAGCCCTGTTAACCAAAACAAAGAAGGAACAACTCCAAATCAATAGAATCCGTGATGAAAGGGGAAATATCACAACAGACAATGAAAAGATCCAGACAATCATACAGGAATACTTCAAAAACCTCTACTCTACTAAGTTTGAAAACCTAGAAGAAATGGATGAATATCTGAAATCCTGGGAATCACTAAAAATCAACCAAGAAGAGATCCATAGCATAAACAGACCCATAACAAAAAAAAAAAAAAAAAAAAAAAAAAAAAAAAAAAAAAAAAAAAAAAAAAAAAAAAAAAAAAAAAAAAAAGCCCAGCCCAGAGGGTTTCACGACAGAATTCTAAAAACATTTCAAAAAAGACTTACGACCTTTTAATTGACATTAGATTAGTAAGAAGCATACAACACAGAGGGAATTCTCCCAAATGTACTTCTATGAAGCCACATACACCTAATAGCCAGGCAAAGAATACAACCAAAAAGGAGAACTACAGACCCCATCTCATTAACGGAACAAAATGCAAAAGATATTCTAAGGACATACTTGTCAAATTCGTCATACCAGACCTACATCAAAAGAAGAATCCAACAGTCCAGTAGGCATGACCCAAGGTTGGATTCATATAGAGTATGCAGGGATGGTTCACCATATGAAAATCAAATAAATTTCCACTAGTATATGACATGGACTGAAAGAACAAAACCACACCTCATTCTCAATTGATTAGAAAAAAACCATTTGACAAAATCCAACATCCTTCATGTTTTAAGGCTATGAGGGAGAATTGTGATTGAGGGATTCATTCCTCAGTGTAATTAAGCATGTACAGGACACACACAGCCAATATCATCTAAGATGGGAGAAATGACAGAAGCATTCCCTTTTAAGGTGGACATTGGCAAGGTGTCCCTTGACAACAGTACTTTTCAAATATTGCTTGAAATCTTGTTCAGGGCAATAAGGCAAGAAAAGGAAATAAAGGAGTTCCTAATTGGAAAAAGAGGAAGTCTAGGCTTTAATATCCCATAGGTATTTGCATATGAATATGATCTGTTTACCTTAAGGATGCTAAAAATTCCAACCATGAAAATCCTAGAAATGATTGAGAAGCTTGTGCACAAAGTATGGCAGGATAAAAAATGGTAACCACTAGAAAAACTCAGTAGCCTTTTCCTTTACCAGCCAACTAAGCACCAGCAACTGGAACAGAAGGATAAGTGAGACCTTCCCACTCACTAATAGCTCAAGAAACAATAAATACGTAGAAATAACCTAAAGACACTATGTTACTGTGTGGTAACTATCTGCGAGTTCAAAATATGCTGGAAAGAAAATAAGAAGAAAGGTCTTCTGATATGGGCACCACCCTCAACTACGAGATGGCCACACGCCCAAAGATGGGTTGTTACCTTCTGCTCTAGCAGGCAGGCATATTTAAGGCCATCAGCAGCGGGATGCATGAGTCCGTTTTTCACCTCTGTCGTCTTGCTTCTCTCATCTGGTGAGTTTGTCTTGCTGCTGTGATCAAACTTCAGATCCCAGCGTGTACTGTGAAGACTGGCAGATCTCCTGGAATCCATTCGGGCCTTCAGCACTAGACTGGGACTCCTGAGACATCCAGCCTTGCGGACTGAGCAGTTCCCTGGATTCCCGGCCTCTCCAGTTCGGCGCTACTGTTGAGCTCCGTCACGTGAGCAAATCAATAAATTGTATATAGTTATATATATTCATCCTGTTGCTTCTGTTTCTTTAGAGAACCCTGACTAATACAGACACCAAAGATCTCTACAACAAAAATTTTAAAGCCCTGAAGAAGGAAAAACCTCCCATGCTCATGGATTGGGAAAATTAATATAGTAAAAATGTCTATTCTACCCAAACTCTTGTACATATTTAATGTGATCCCAATTAAAATCCCCAAGAGTTTCTTCACAGGCTTGAAAAAAAAAAATCCTTAATTTCATTTGGAAAAACAAAGACCCTGAATAGCCAAAGCAACCCTGAGTGAAAAAAGCAATACAGGGGGGATCTCTATACCAGTCTTCAAACTATACTACAGGGCTATAGTCATAAAAACAACTTGGTACTGGCACAAAAACAGACCTGTTGACCAATGGAACAAAACCAAAGATCCAAACCTGAGCACATACAATTTCAGCCACTTCATATTTGACAAGGGGGCCAAAGAAGACGCAATGGAGGAAAGACAGCATCTTCAGCAAGTGGTGTTGGAAAAACTGGATCACCACTTGTAGAAGAATGAAATTAAACCCCTACCTCTCGCCCTGTACAAAAGTCAACTCCAGATGGATCAAAGACCTCAGCATGAAAGCCCAAACTCTGGAAGTGATAGAAGAAAAAGTTGGCAGCAGACTACAAGACATAAGTGTAGGTAAAGACTTCCTAAATCAGACAACAGTTGCGCAAGAATTAAGGTCAATTGACAAATGGGACCTCATTAAACTCAAAAGCTTCTGTACATCAAAAGAAACAATCAAGGAAGTGAATAGAAAACCCACAGAGTGGGAGGAAACCTTCACCACAGATAACATCTGAAAAAGCATTGATTTCCAGAGGATATAGACTACTCATAAAACAAAGAAGAAAACAAATGAATCACTCAAAAGATGGAGCAAAGAGCTGAATAGAGACTTCACAAGGGAGGAATTAGAGATGGCTGAGAAACATCTTTAAAAATGTCATCGGGAAATGTAAATTAAAACCACTTCAAGATATCATCTCACTTTGATAAGACTGGCTAGGATCAAGAAAACAAATGATACCAAGTGCTGGAGAGGTTGTGGGGAAAGAGGAACACTCACCCACTGCTGGTGGGAATGTAAACTTGTACAGTCACTATGGAAAGCAGTATGGAGAACCCTTGGAAGACTCAACATGAGCTTACCACCTGACCGTCATACCACTCCTGGGTATATACCCACAAGACTCAACTTACCGCAGAGATACATGCACAGCTATATTTATTGCAGCTCTGTTCACAATAGCAAAAAGCTGGAACCAACCCAAATGCCCCTCAACTGATGAGTGGATAGAGAAAATGTGGTACATCTACACAATGGAGTTCTATGCAGCAGTAAAAAAAGACAACATCATGAACTTTGCAGGTAAATGGATGGAACTAGAAGATATTATGTTAAGTGAAGTAACACAGTCCCAGAAAAACAAATGACAAATGGTATCCCTCATCTGTGGATGCTAGCACCAATAACCCAGTTGTAAATATTTCTTGTGGGGAGTGATGCATATTGGAAAGAACAACAACACCAACAACAGAAAAGACTGCATCAAAGAACTAACTGAAATGGTGGGAGGGTTGGGAGGGAGACATGGGTCTATATTTGATTACTATATATTTAATTGATGTGAGTTTAACAGGTATCCAAATTTGCCCAAATTTTGTCCACATATTATATGGTATTTTAGGATTTAGTAAAAGTAACAATGTCTATATTAAACAGCATTGGTTAAAAGGTTTTAATAAAAACGGTAATTGGAAATATAAATTGTTGTCCACATTTGTTTTGCTTATAATTTGTATAACAACAACTTTGGGGTTAGTGTATACAAATGTTCTCTATAATTTTTGTGTTATACAGTATCATCTTGTAACATTTTCTTTTACCTGTAGGATAATTTAAAGGAATTAAGTTTGCTTCCCAAATTAACAACATACAGTCAATGATAAACAGCTTGGGTAAATTTAATGAAAAATTTAGACCTTGATTCCGCCCTATAGGTATGTGTAATACAACTGCCTTTTTGAGATTCATGGGTCAAAAAATAGAAACCTAAAATAAAAAAGGGGGAATACAATTATATATTAAACCTTTTGTCAAATTTTTCCATTTAAATCTTAAAAGCAACTATGGGAAAAGATTTGCATATTCCCACAGGTCAAAACGTTACCAATTTAATGGCTGAGAAAGAAAAGATACAGCTTTGCATTGTGCAATATGTACCAAGAAATATCAGCAGAAAAGTTGGCCCATCTAAACATTAAAAGGAAAAAAAGCCTCAGTCTGCTACAGGCATCAAACATCTCCGTGGATCCTATTTGTAACAACTGCTTATAATGTGTCCTAATGAACTTTACCTTCCAGGTGCCGCAAAGTTAAAACATGATGGTAATGAAGTCATTCCCTAACTGTAAATTAGAGCCAACTGTTATAGAGGTAATCTCTTATAAAACCAACATAACTGCTTTCTTTTTTTTTTTTTAATATTATTTTATTTTATTTATTTCTGTATGTGTAGAATGTACTGTCTGCATGTAGGTTTGTGCACCCATGTCTGCAAGCCGGAGGTCAAGAGTAGAGGGTGTGGATTCCCCTGAACTGGAGTTCTCCTGGAATTGGAGTTTCAAGACGGTTTCTCGGCCCGCCGATGTGGGTGCTGGGGATCAAACCCGGTCCTCTGTAAGAGGCAGGTCAGCGCTCTTAAACCGCTAGGCCATCTCTCCAGTCCCAATATACTGCTTTCTTTAATTGACTGATAGACATAGGAACTGTGAAAGGATAATTCTCTATTTCAAGAGTCAAATATAATACTAAAGTCTTTGTAAGCTGTGTTAATTAAGCAAAATATATTAATCATGACGAGCCTGTGATATCAGCAATGGATTATTCTGCCAAGGAGATAGTGGCCAGGAGGTCCAAGCCCCTCTGAAAAGGTAAAGCTTGTTGCCTGTAAACTGGGATACTTGCAAGAAAGAAGGCGGTAGGCCCTGCTGGTCGAAGACCTGTGTAAGCATGGGAAAGATGTTATTGAGACCACACTTGCAAGTGTACAGTTGGTCTCTGGAATGACAGAGAGTGTTACAAAAGGCCACTTAAATCAATAAAGCAAATATTGGTCTCTAGCAGAAGACTCCTCCCATCACTATGCACAGCTACACCTCACCTCCTGGAAATACTGGATGCACAGTTGGCAGCCACTATGTCTGTATAATCCCAATCCAATTGGCTATTAGCTCTCTCCTTGGAGGAATAATTCACAGCTGATGCCACACTTATGTCCTCTAGTGTCAGGAGATGTTATAAGCACAGTAAGACCCTGTCTCTTTTTTTTTTTTTTTTTTTGTTCTTTTTGAGGACAGGGTTCCTCGTGTAGCCCCGGCTGTCCTAGAACTCATTTGTAGACCAGGCTGGCCTGAACTCACAAAGATTTGCCTGCCTCTGTCTCCAAGTGTAGGATTAAAGGCGTGTGCCACCACGCCCAGCGAACTATAGCTTTTCTGTAAAAGATGACAGGGTCTTGGCTGGGTGTGGGGTGCACGCCTTTAATCCTAGCACTTGGGAGGCAGAGGCAGTGGGATCTTTGTGAGTTCAAGGCCAGACTGGTCTACAGAGTGAGTTCCAGGACAGCTGGGACTACAGGAGACCCTGTCTCAAAAATACCAAAAAAAAAAAAAAAGAAAAAGAAAAAGCTATAGTTCATAGTAGCCATACCCAACCACAACATTCGTGTCTATACCAACGTAACCTACCATAATAATTAGTACTGTTTAAATGCGCTGTTACATCTAATTGCTTGTGCATCATTAGTAGGATTAAAAGGTTATCCTCGGATCACAACTGCCAACCCACCTGAACGACCAAGGAACATCCTGAAGAGTCAGAGCCCAAAATGGACATCTCCAGAGCAAGTAGACTGTTTTGTTTCCACCCACTCGTGCCCCCTTTTCTAAAGCCTAGGGAACAATCTGCAGAAAGAGGGGGCATGGTAGAATGTAAGGGTCTGCGATTGGGGCCACAATTGTGAAACTACAGCAATATAGACGGGACTCTTTATTTGATCACACATGCTTGTTACATACAAGCCCCTCCAGCTGGACAATGTGGGGACTATGCGGCTGCTATAAGTTTGAGTATAGCTACTTGCAAATTGGTTATTTACATGAAGGATGCTTGTATCTATTATTGCATTAATTATTATTTAAAAAATGAAAGAAAAAAATAGGAAAAAAATTAAATAAAATTATATGATCTGGCCCAGTAAAAAAATCAATCAATCAATCAATCAATCATTTAATCTTGGGGCTAGAGGAATGGCTCAGTGGTTAAGGACACTGGCTGCTCTTGCAGAGCACCTGGGCTAGGTTTCCAGACCCCACATGGTAGCTAACAACTATCTGTAATGCCAGTTCCAGGAAATAAAACACCCTCTGACCAGGTGTTGTGGCAACACCTTTAATATCAGCATTCAGGAGGCACAGGCAGGTGGATCTCTGTGAGTTAAAGGCCAGCCTGGTCTACATAGAAGAGTCCAGGCTAGGTAGAGCTGAAGGGAGACCCTATCTCAAAAAGACAACCCCCCCCAAAAAAAAAGAAAAGAAAAAACACCCCCTCTTCTGGCCTCTGTGGACATGCATGCATGTGGTGCATTTACATTCAGATCAAAACACTCATAACAGAAAAAAAAATGTTTTTTAATAAATAGAAATCTAAAAAAAAAAAAAAAAAAAGACTTGGGCCAGTCATGATAATGCATGCATTTAATCTCAGCACTTGGGGGCAGAGGCAGGCGGATCTCTGAGTTCCAGGCCAGCTACAGCTATAGGAAGACCCTCTCTCAAAAAGAGAAAACAAACAAACAAAAAAACCACTTGAGGGGCTGGAGAGAAGGCTCAGCAGTTTAGAACACTAACTGCTCTTGCAAAGGACCCAGATTCAGGACCAGCACCCACACAGCAGCTAACAACCAGCCTTAATTCCAGTTCCAGGGGATCCAATGCCTCTTCTGACCTCCAAGGGCACTGCAGGACATGGTACACTCACCTTCATGCAGGCACTGAACAGCATGGTGTACTCACATTCATGCAGGCACTGCATAGCATGGGCACTCACCTTCATGCAGGTACTGCACAGCATGATGCACTCACATTCATGCAGGCAACACACTCATACACATAAAATAAAAATAATAGATAAATAAAAAAGCTTTAAAAACTTGAAAGATTAAAGTTTTAAAAAAAGTAGGGGTACTCACCAATAGCCGGAAAGTTTCTTCTGTAGGTAAACCAAAGTCTGGATGCCACGTCGGACAAGATTTCATCCTTCTCTAGTTATTTAAAAGAGGAAGACAAACACGAAGCCAGAGTCAACAGGGACTACTGTCTCAAGATAATTTCTGCAGAAATAATCGAAGCCAAGTGGCTGATACCTGTGAAAATGCTGTACTTTCTACCCAGAATCCAAACAGGCTCTGAGGTCTCAGGGAAATCCTCAAATTCAGCAAACCGAAGAGTGTCATAGGTCAGAGTGGCTGCAGAAACCAAAGACATGCATTTATCTGATTTCATAGTTTCAGAGATCACTGTATGTACCATTTCTAGTCCATCGCCTTAACCACTCAGCCATGACTACCTCAATGTACCATTTCTGCACTAGATTCTTGTGTAAGGAGCAAACCTGTGTCCTCAAGCTTCCATAATAGCTATCATGAGCAAATGTATGAGCACATATGACAGCCTGTGGGACAGCTGTTCTACTGAAGGCCGAGAACAGGAGTTGGCCAAGCCTTCTAAGAGTCTAAGCCACAATGACAATCTCTGACAGCTGACATGATGGGGGAGGGAGGGAGGAACACACATAGACCAAGCTGAATCCAGCTTGAGGGGAAGAGGAGAAAAAAAGACTCCTTGTGAAGTAAAAAATTAAGCACCTGGTTGTTTTAAACTTAAAAGGTTTTTTTCTTTTATTTTTTTACATTTATTTATTTTTTTATATTTTCTTATATCTTTTATTTATTTCTGTATGTGTATGAATGTATTGTCTGCATGCAGGTTTGTGCACCCATGTAGTGCAATGCCACAGAGGTCAGAAGAGGGTGTTGGATTCCCCTGGAACTGGAGTTCTCCTGGAATTGGAGTTTCAGAGGGTTCTCGGCCGCCATGTGGGTGCTGGGGATCGAACCCAGGTCCTCTGTAAGAGCAATCGGTGCTCTTAACCGCTACGCCATCTCTCCAGCCCTATTTATTTATTTTTGGTCTTTTCTTTAATTTTATTTATTTTTTATGTGTATGAATGTACTGTCTGCATGTAGGTTTGTGGGCGCCCGGGTCGTGCAATGCCGTGGAGGTCAGAAGAGGGTGTTGCAGAGGTCAGAAAAGGGTGTTGGATTCCCCTGGAACTGGAGTTCTCCTGGAATTGGAGTTACAGACGGTTCTCAGCTGCCACGTGGGTGCTGGGGATCGAACCCAGGTCCTCTGCAAGAGCAGTCACTAGGCCATCTCTCCAGCCCCTTTTTTTGGTCTTTTCAAGACAGGGTCTCCTTGTAGCCCCAGCTGTCCTGGAACTCACTCTGTAGACCAGGCTGGCCTTGAACTCACAAAGATCCGCCTGCCTCTGCCTCCCAAGTGCTAGGATTAAAGGCATGTGCCACCACACCCAGCTTTCCATTTATTTATTTTTATGTGTATGAGTGTTTTGCCTGCATTTATGTAAATGCACCATGTCATACAAAGGCTGCAGAGGCCAGAAGAGGGTGTCTGATCCCATGGCATTAACGTTATGGATGACTGTTAGCCTCCATGTGGGTGCTAGGAATCAAACCCAGGTCCTCTGCAAGAGTAGCCAGTGCTCTTAACCACTGAGCCATCTCTCCAGCCACCTCTTTTTATTTTTTGAGACAAGATCTTACCTATGGTGGCCTTGAACTAGATAAGTAGCCAAGGGTGTCTTTAAACTCCTGCTCCTCCCTTTTCTAACTCAGGAATGCTGAACTTACAGGCATATACCACCACACCCAACTTATGTGATGCTGGGGATTGAACCTAAGGTTTCATGTACACTAGGCAATCATTCTACCAAACTGAGCTACACCCCAGCTCAGACTTAAAATGTTTTAAACCCACACCATTTCTCTCTGCAGACTAGAGAGACCTCAGGAAAAGAAACAAAAAATGGAATAAGCATTCAGATACCCCAAATTTATCAACACCACCATGGAACTGTCTATAGAGATGCTGTGTTGAAGGTAAAGCCTCACTGAGCTTCCATGAGATGGGCTCCCAGTCCACCCTGATCCTGGGGTTAGGGGCAGTTACCTTAGAGGAAAACCTGAGCCCTCTGCAAAAGTGCCCAAAGCAGGATGCCAGCAGACCCTAGGATCAAAGCCTGGCACATCTTCATTTTGATGCTGCTACTTAAGGGTAACAGCTCACATTCCAGTCAGGGTGTCTACCTGCTGTACTAATAAGATCCGAGTAGCATCTGACATTTTACTTCAGTTAAGAAACAAGAAACAAGGGAAGGGTATGGTGATGCAGGCCTTTAATCCCAGCACTCAGAAGACAGAGGCAGGTGAATCTCTGTGAGTTCAAGGCCAACCCAGTCTACATAGGAAATTCTAGGCCAGCTGGGGCTACAGGGAGACCTTGTCACAAAATGTCCGGGGGGGGGGCATGGTGACTTTAATCCTAGCATCTTCCAGGCCAGCTGGAACTACATAGTGAAACCCTACCACAAAAAAATTAAAATTAAATCAAATTAAAATAACTAACTGGGCATAGTGGCACATGCCTTTAATCCTAGGACTCAGTAGGCAGAGGTAGGAGGGTCCCTGTGAGTTCAAGGCCCACTTGCTAGTGAGTTTCAGGCCAGCTGGGGCTACTGGGAGACCCTGTCTCAAAAGGACAAATAAAATAACTATTTTAAAACACAAATCTAGCCAGTTTCAGCACTCAGGAGACAGAGGCAGATGGATCTCTGTAAGTCTGAATCCTACAAAGAGAGTTCCAGGTCAGCCAGAGTTATACAGTGAGACCCTCTCTCAAAAAACAACAAAAACAAAATAAAACAACCCCACAACACTGAAAACTACTTAAGACTATAAAACCACAAAAACTCCCCAAGGTCTCATTGCCAGCCAATCTCTCTGGGTACACTCTCCCCACAATTTCACAGGACAAGATGGAATCATAGCATACAACGATCCAACTCCCCAACTCCTGGCTAAGCAAAGCCGAAAATGCTGTTAACAACAGTACTCTCTAGGGTCTTCCCGAGTCCCAGCTGTGCACTGTGGGACATAGATACCCAATGTGTTCGAGTTTCTGTGCTGGGCACTGGGGAATGGCCACAGCAGAGGTAAGTGCCACTTCTGACCCCTGGCAACCAGAGTTTAAATCCTAGCTAGGACACTCTCAGATTATAGATTCCTGAACCATTCATTTACTTGAGTATTGTAGACAATCCCTTATCCGTAAAATGGGATAATGACAGAACAGCTCTGCCACAAGGCTATGAAGCTTTCATGAAAGATTTCCCATGAAGTACTGGCAGGCAGGCAGATGAGCACCAATGTCAGCTAGTGTCATTAAGTATCAAGGATGCAGAAGCACAGAATTCAAAACATATTTTATGCTTAGAAGGCTTCCCTGGGTACAGTCACAGGCTAGGAAGTACTGGAAAGTATACCCAAATCACAGGCCAAGCTGAAAAGTCTCCAGTAACAGAGCACTGCTGAGGCTTCCTGACCAGGGCAGGGACTTTGGGAGTACTGGGGGCAGCTCCAGTGGGCCTCATCCTGGAATTCTGCTCTTCCATGTTCTAGCTATCTGCTTTTAAGCACTGTCAATCAAGCTGCTTGGTGATCTGAAATCCAACTTAATTTCTCCCATATTTTATATAAGGTTATTTCTGTACCTGGTGATAAAGGTTAAGTTGGGTTAAATTAATGCTCCTGTCTATAACTCCAGTTCTAAGAGTTCGGAAAGACACCTTCTACCAACCTCCGAGGTCACCAGACATGCACAAGGTGCACATCTATAGATGAAGGTAAATACTCATATACAAAAATAAAATAAGAAAAAAGCTGAAAAACATTACATTAGATGCCTCTGCTCTCTAAAGCAGCAAAATGCAGAGTAGGCAAACTTCTTAGGTTTATTACCAAACTTTATAAGCAAGGAAGCCAACTTCAAAGTGAAAGTATTAAGTGGGGCTCTAGTAAATTCAAACACATCACCGACTCTCCTATTTTAACTATGAAAATTATGGGTTGTATAGCTTGACAGATCAAAAGTGGAGCTAAGGGTGAAGAAACCAGAAGGAAACAAAACCAAGAGGTAACCATAGTTCCCACCAGCTTCACAGCAGCCATGAAGCAACAGCGTTCATTACTGCCCCAGGTCCTATGCTCTTAGCTGACTATGGAGAGAAATGCCCAGGTCTCTACAGAATCCTGCACTCTACTGTCCCAGACCTAGCTATAAACATGCTATGTATGCTATTCTCCCATTCCTCCCACCACACTGCACCCTCCTCAGGTTTGAATGGTCTTTACTTTGTTCCTGAGAGACACTGTGTCCATCACAGCCCTGAAGATGATCCTAGCAGTGTGGCAAGAATCTAGCTGTGAAGTCAGGGGTCTAAGGCCACCAGTAATTAGTCACTGGATCCTCATAAGTTAGTAAGCATCCTTTCTATGCCTCCATTTTCTCACTGATGAAGTGGAGAAATTGTACTTTCCTCATTTGGCTGGGAAGTCAGGGTTCCATAACTCTGAATCATACTGGGAATGCCATAAGCATGCTTTCAAGGGCCAGCCTTCTCCAGTCCTTGAAATGGTGAATGGGAAGAGATATATTCTGTTCCTAAACACAGTATAACAATGCACAAAAGAATCCAATAAAATGTGTGAAATTTTTCACAGAAACCAGTTCTAATCCCCCCTCAAAAAAAAAAAAACTTTCCCTAAGAAAGACATGCAACTTCATTTAGAGCAGAAGGCAGCTATGCCTCTACATGGGCCATCAGCACCAACAGCCCTATGGCCTCAATGATTCCAACTAGAAAAGCACATAAAGGCTCTCTTACCCTTTTGTTATTATAGGCATCTCACTGCCCTGAAAGACAGGAGGAAAACACAGGCTACCCTTCTGAGAATATCTGACCTGGCTTGGGGATACTCAGTGCCAACTGAAGGAAGAAAGGACACGATCAGATGGCATTCACCAAAGCACCATCCAGGCTACAGGAGCTAAAGTAGAAAATACCTGGCCTTCTGGGTGAGGAGACTGAACCTTAGAGAAGTTTTGGGATATACTCTAAGGAGAAATGGGGAAACATCACTAGCTCTGGCCAAAGGCATACAAACACAGGACAAGTCCAAAACTTAAGATCACAATCACTGGCATATGCCCACACTGACCAACACAAGGACTCCCTCATCTGGATGCCTCTGTATCTCTAGGTTTCTCTACAGAAATTAAACTGTGCATCATCATCTTTACACCCCCCCCCCAATGTCACTTAGGAATGTCACTTACTGTGCATGGCTCCTGACACACAGAGGCAAACTTGAAGATAAAACCCAGTCTCCAGACCCCCTAGGCAACAAGTTAAACTTGCCACAAGACAATATGCAGGGAAAGAAGATGACCTCTACTCTAGGAAAGAAGTTCCTTGGAAAGTTTTCTCATTTAGTCAAGCACCATAGGTGCTTAACTTCCCCCAACCTGTCCTGGGACTTCCGTGATCAGGACTGGAAGAGAAATGGAACGGTGTTTTAATATTACAGTTCCATTAGAAAAGTACAGTGATTTCTGAGGGGCAGAAAGGGGAATTGTATTCAAGGGCTCAAACTAACTTCTTTTCACTTTACAAATTAAGAGTCATTCAAGATCTGAGATCTCTGGAGACCAGCTGAAGCACAGGTACCTGGGCATGGCTAAAGAGGCCCCCCATGCCCCCCCCCCACCAACTGGGATTAAGAAGGCATCTGAAGGAGACAAGCAAAGCAAGCCTTCAACACAATGAAGAGGCACTTAGGACTTACATTGGAATACAGGCAAGGAGAAGCCCATATGCCAGGAACACGAAGAAGAGACAACACGGGAAAGGGGCAGGATAATCCCACATCAAGCTCTACTAACCCTATGGAAGATTCCTACAGTGGGATCCTCCTGGGGATGGCCCAGGACACAGATATCAGAAACACGATTGGGAACAGATTTAAAGAGCTACAAGACTATAAAGAGCAAATCAAAGAACTAAGAAAAGAGAATGAAGAACTCAAGAAGGACCTAGAGAGAGAGAATGACAAACTCCGGAAGGAACTGGAAATTCTGAAAAGATCCCATGCTGAAAAAGATAAGGAAACCAACCAGCAAAGCAAAGAGCTACAGGAAGAGATTGAGAAGCTCCAAAAAGAAGTAGAAATATTAAAGAAATCAGAAGAGGAAATGAAAAAGGAAATCAAACACTCATCCAATCAAGAGGAAAGGAATGGAAAAAGCCTCAGAAGCAGAATGGAGGAAGCAGAACAAAGAATATCAGACCTGGAAGATAACACAGAACAACTAAAAGCCTCAAGTAAAGATTATGAAAAATTTAAAAATACACAAAAGTGGAACAACCAGGAACTGTGTCCTGGGACACTATGAAAAGATCACTCCACATGATAGGACTAGAAGAAGAAGAATCCCAAGAGAATGGTCTTTTGAATTGATCAGATCTTCAACAGAATAATAGATGAAAACGTCCCCAAACTAAAAAAAGACAAACCAATACAAATACAAGAAGCACATAGAATTCCTAACAGACAAGATCAGAAAAGAAATTCTCCACACCACATCATAGTTAAAATGCTAGACACCCAAAACAAAGACAAAATCCTTAAAGCCACAAGAGAAAAACAACGAGTGACCTATAAGGGGAAACGTATCAGAATTACAACTGACTTCTCA
>VZQC01000969.1:312785-335370 GCA_009823505.1 Rhizomys pruinosus | reverse complement strand
ATGCAAACTATGAAAGCAAGAAGAACCTGGAGCAAAGCATTCCCAGTGTTAAAGGACACTAGATGCCAACCCA
This sequence comes from Rhizomys pruinosus, assembly GCA_009823505.1. Classification (NCBI taxonomy): domain Eukaryota; kingdom Metazoa; phylum Chordata; class Mammalia; order Rodentia; family Spalacidae; genus Rhizomys; species Rhizomys pruinosus. Next base: position 335,297 of record VZQC01000969.1, on the reverse strand, counting down.
GGTTACTATACCCAGCAAAAATGTCAATTATAATTGAAGGAGAGAGAAGGGAAACCTTCCATCACATAAACAACTTGAAAGAATACATGTCCGGAAAAACCAACCTTTAGAGAATACTTGACCAATTCAAAGGACAGAAGAAAGGAGCAACCATCCCCAGGCACCTAGAAAGAGAAATCAATAAAGCATAACTGCGGAAGTAGAAACCAAACCAACCTCAAATGGATAACAAGCAAAAGAAAGCACACAAACATATCAGTCATAACCTTAAATATTAATGGACTAAATTCCCCAATCAAAAGACATAGACTGGGAAGATTGATTAGGAAACAGAATCCATCCATATGCTGTCTACAAGAAACACATCTTACATTCAAGGACAGGCACCACCTTAAAGTGAAAGAATGGAAAAAATATTCAAAGCAAATGGTACCAAAAGAAAGAGTGTTGCTATTTAATATCAGACAAAATAGACTTCAAGTAAAAGAAACAGAAGAGACAAAGAAGGCCATTACATTTTTATCAAAGGAACAATTCACCAAGAGATTTCACAATATGAATCTATATGCCCCAAACTCTGGTGCACCAAACTTTATAAAGACAATTCTCCAGGACCACAAGTCACAACACTAACCCCAGTACACACATAGTAAGGACTTCAATACCCACTGAGTTTTTGGATAGGTCAACAGAACAGAATAAACAGAGAGACATCTGAACTGAATGATATGATACACCAAAGGACGTCATAGACCTCTGTGATGGTTAATCCTGGGTGTCAACTTGACTGGACTAAGGAACAATAAGAGAAAAGGGTCTTCTGATTGGACCCTCAACCCGGATGCCCACCCAAATGTGGTGTTATCTTCTTCTGGCAGGCAGTATTTAAGGCCACGGCAGCGGGAGCTGGCCCCTTTTTTTCTTCCTGCGGCTTGCTTCTCTCATCTGGTGAGTTTGTCTTGCTGCTGTGATCAACCTTTGGATCCCAGCATGTACTGAGACCGGCAGTTCCCCCTGGAATCCATTCGGGCCTTAGCCTAGACTGGGACTCCTGAGACTTCCAGCCTTGCGGACTGAGGCGGTTTCCCTGATTCCCGGGCCTCTCCAGTTCGGCGCTATTGTTGAGCTCCTCACGTGAGCAAATCAATAAATTGTATATAGTTATATATACTCATCCTGTTGCTTCTGTTTTCTTTAGAGAACCCTACTAATACAGATTTTGGTACCAGAAGTGGTTCTAGAGAAACAGAATTGAAAGGATGAATTTCTTTAGTGGGCTTGGTAGCCTCTTGGAGCCAGCTCTCCAACCCAATGAAGCCTAGAGTTACTGAAGCTCTCCTGGTGGCATGAAGAGGAATGATAATCCTGGTGCAGATTATTTGATTAATTATGAAGATAGATCCATTTGACTCACCTAACTCCTCTTGTGAGAAGCAAGGAATTTAGCGACCCTATATATAAAACGTTCGAGAAATTGCGAGAAAAATCAGGAAAATAATGTTGTTGCCTTGTTGCTCCTAGAATGTCTGGATAAACTGATAGAGGAAAATATGGAGCTCGTTGATAAAAATGACCAGCTCCGGATTCGAAAAACATTTAAAGGTTTCCAAGTGTGCTCTGGAAGGAATCTTCTCTCCAGCAGCCAAGAGCTAAAGCAGCAGAAAATCAAGCTGGAGCCCTTATTATACAGTTGGCTGATTTACAAGCAAATTAATTCCAAGCCACGAAAAGTGTCAGCAGTTAAAGTGAGAGCACTGGTGGGGAAAGGGTGGAACCCTGAAACTTGGGATGGAGATGTGTGGGAGAACCATGATGAGATTTTGAACCCTCGGATTCTGAGGGTATTTTCTTTATCTGAGGATTTAATCTACCCACCCTCAGCGAGAAATCCACACCCTGCAGATCCCTCCTCCCACCCTTGCCTGAGGAAATTAATCCCCCCTCCCAGTGGAGCTGATGTCCCTCAGGGCCCAACAATTGTTGCCTCTAGACTATAACCAGATTGAAGTCTAAGCAAGCCCCTAAAGGTGAAACAAAAGTGTGGTCCACGAGGAGTGCGATATACCACTAAAGAAATTTAATGAGTTTGCTGATTCATTCGGCAGAAGCCTAAGGAATATTGTGGGAATGGATTTTAAGGGTGTGGGATAATGGTGGAAGGAACTATAAATTGGATCATACTGAGTTTATCGATATGAGCCCACTGAGTAGAGATTCTAGTTTAACATGGAAGCTCAAGCAGTTAAAAAAGGTGTTAAAAGTTTATTTGATGGTTGGCTGATGTATTTAAAAACATGGCCTACTAACAGCGAGTTAGAGATGCTGATATTCTTGGCTTAGTATTGATGAAGGGATTGTGAGGGTCAGGCAGATGGGCATGCTCGAGTGGATTCGAAGTGTAAAACCAACATTCTCCACAATATGAGGACCAGAGGACATGCCTTTCACTGAATTTATAAGATGGAAAGTACTGAGAGAGACACAGAACATTTGAAGAGCTTTGTTTTTTGCTCTATTTCTTATGTCAGATCTTACAGTTAGAGAAGTTGTGGCTCGCTTGCATAAATTAAATGTACATGTAATAGGTTAAAAGGACCTCAGGGTAGGCTCAGTGACAGCACTGAATCGCAGAAGGCCAGATGAGCATTGTTACGTAATTATCATAATGGTGGCAAAGGCAAAACAATACCTATAATGGCATGACCCGAAATGATTTTTGGAACTGGCTAATTAATCATGGTGTTCCCAGGAACCAAATACATAAGAAGCCTACAAGTTTTTATTTGATCTGTATAAGCAGAAAAGCTCTAGAACAAATGACAGGAAGTCAACATTTGATTTTAGGAGTAGCGAATCCCGCCCAGTTGACCAGTTTCCAGACTTGAGAAATAGATGGAGCAAAGAGCTGAACAGAGACTTCACAAGTGAGGAATTAGAGATGGCTGAGAAACACCTTAAGAAGTGTTCAACATCACTAATCATTAAGGAAATGCAAATCAAAACCACTTTAAGATATCATCTTACTCCAATAAGACTGGCTAGGATCAAGAAAACAAATGATACCAAGTGCTGGAGAGGTTGTGGGGAAAGGGGGAAAAAAAAAATTCCATCTTATTATCTGTGCCAAATAATCACAGTACTGTTTTCCACTGGTAGGAATTATGCAAATAGAAATGACCATGATAAACTTATGAACTGTGGAAGAAATGCTTACTACTACTACTACCTCACCTTAGTTCTTTTTTTTTTTAAATTTTTTATTTATTTCTGTATGTGTATGAATGTACTGCCTGCGTGCAAGTTTGTGCACCCGTGTCGTGCAATGCCGCAGAGGTCAGAAGAGGGTCTCTGATTCCCCTGGAACTGGAGCCCTCCTGGAATTGGAGTTTCAGACGGTTCTCGGCCGCATGTGGGTGCTGGGGATCGAACCCGGGTCCTCTGTAAGAGCGGTTGGCGCTCTTAACCGCTAGGCCATCTCTCCAGTCCCCACCTTAGTTCTTATATATTATAAATATTCATCAACTCATGGCCTCATGGCTGGACAGACGGGTCAGCAGTTAAGAGCACTGGCTGCTCTTGCAGAGGACCTGGGTTTTATTTCCAGTACCTACATAGTAGCTAACAACAGTCTCTAACTCCAGTTCCAGGGGAATTCAATACCTTTTTCTGACCTCTGTGAGCAGTGCATGACCTGTGTGCACTTACATACATGCAGGCAATATACTCATATGTTGAAATAAAAACATTAATAAATCAATAAATATTAAAAAAAAGTCAGTCAAGCAGGAAAGAACCACAAAACCATACAACCAGTACATCTCTTAGAGAGCACTATGATACAGCTCATGCTTATACTTTGAAGCTGGAATGATAAAATGATGGCTCAAGCCTGTACTTCCATTATTCGGAAGAGTAAAGCGGAAGGAGCGTGAGTTTGAAACCAGTTTGGAATATACAGCAAGCCATGTCTGTGAAGTACTGGCTTGCTTGTTGAGTGATGTGGGAGGCCCCAGCCCACTATGGGTGATGCCACCCCTGGGCAGGTGGTTCTGTATTGTGTAAGAAAGCAGGCTGACATGAGCCAGGGAAGCAAGCCAGTAAGAAGCATTCCTCCATGGCCTGTGCTTCAGCTCCTGCCTTCAGGTTCCTGCCCTCAATTCCTATGTTGGGCTCCCTCAGTGATGAACCCAGGAGATATCAGCCAAATAAACCATTTCCTCCTCAAGGTGGTTTTGGTCAGTGTTTCGTCACAGCAATTGAAAGACAAACTAGAACAGCCCTCATGCTTGTTCAGCTAATAGCGTTTTATTGACTGAGCCACCCCCACTGTACCCCTTCCTACCCTACCCCTCCCCCACCTCACTCCCCAACAGCTCTTTGAACCAGGAGCATGTTTGTACACAGTGCTAGGGCCTGGGTAGAGCACAACCAAGCTATATTGGCATTCCATCTCCCTATACCAGCAAGCTTGGGCTCCCTCCATTGCCTCTCCTATTTCCTATTCATGTGCAGACCCCAGGTAATCTCCCTTGGTACAACTTCCTGCACATCTTCAGCCAAAGCCTATTCTTTTAGCTCTCAGCTTGTGTATCCAAAGGCCCCATTGGTACCTGTACATCAAATAGGCACCTTACATTCAGCACAGTCAAAACCAGTCTTGACAGCTCTTCAGCAAGCATGGCTTCCCCATCTGAGGTTCTCAGCTCATACAGTAAACCCTCAATCCCATCTTTATATTTTTACCCTTCTCTCAACTCCCAATCTGTAAACAAATCCTGATGTCTTGACCTTTACTGTAGATCTGGAATTTAAGCTCTTCTCCAAGTCTATGGCATCTCTTTGTATGGCTTATTGGAGCAATCTCTTGTCTTGTTTCTAGATTTGCCCTTCTACAGCATACTTGCAACAAAGATCCAGGGTAAGGACCATGAGACGGTTCCATAGGTAAAGGCACCTACCTGCCTGACAACCCAAGTTCAATCCCTGGAACCCAGACTGTGTACTGAAAGAACTGATTCCCACAAGTTGTCCTCTGACCTCCACATATATATTGTGGCTTATGTGAACCTACTCACATAAAAACACCACCTCCACACACAATAAATAATAAATGTAAAAAAGCTCAAATCAAGTCTGTCAAACTTTAGTTGAATCACGCACAGTTCTTAAAACCTTTCAAAGAATCATACTCAAAATAAATGCCTGTCTTCTGGGGCTGGAGAGATGGCCTAGCAGTTAAGAAAACCGACTGCTCTTGCAGAGGACCTGGGTTTGATCCCCAGCACCCACATGGCGGCTGAGAACCATCTGTAACTCCAGTTCCAGGAGAATTCCAGTTCCTGGGGAATCCGACATCCTCTTCTGACCTCCATGGCATTGCATGACATGGGTGCACAAACCTGCATGCAGACAGTACATTCATACACATAAATAAATAAAAATTAAAAAAAAATAAATGTCCGTCTTCATTGTGACCTTCATTGAGCCTGTTACCTCTTCACCCTCAGTTCCTTCTCTGATTCACTGAACTTGGGCATACTCCAGTGTGCCACTCCTTCATCACCCCACTTGTCCTTCATCCTGCATAGTTTTTTGGAACTGGTAAGAATGTGACTTTCGCCGGGCATGGTGGTGCACACCTTTAATCCTAGCACTTGGGAGGCAGAGGCAGGTGGATCTTTGTGAGTTTAAGGCCAGCCTGGTCTACAGAGTGAGTTCCAGGACAGCTGGGGCTACAGGGAGACCCTGTTTCGAAAAAGACCAAAAAAAAAAAAAAAAGAATGTGACTTTTTTTTTAAATTTTATTTATTTTTGTATGTGTATGAATGTACTGTCTGCATGTAGGTTTGTGCACCCGTGTCGTGCAATACCACAGAGGTGAGAGAGGGTCTTGGATTCTCCTGGAACTGGAGTTCTCCTGGAATTGGAGTTACAGACGGTTCTCAGCCACCATGTGGGTGCTGGAGATCGAACCCGGGTCCTCTGCAAGAGCAGTCGGTGCTCTTAACCGCTAGGCTATCTCTCCAGCCCAAGAATGTGACTTTCAAAGTGAGACCTTTGCCCTACAATTCCAACCCTTACTGCCTGGTTCACCTCCTATGTAAGCAGCACCCATTGTTGGTTATTCCTGTTCTCTAATGGAGAATATCAGCTGCTCCAATACAGTGCTTTTATTTTTTGTCCATTTTTTCTAGTTCAAGGTCTAGATTACAATTCCTGGCAATTAATTATAAATGAAGTTTATGGAATGAACAACTCTAAGAACAACTAGGAGCTATGTTACAATGGTGGAGAAAGGCAGAATTTTCAAGGACTCCAGGCATCAGAGGATGGTAGGCCATAAAAGGGCATTCAGCATTATGTTAGGAGAAAAATTGCCCCATCATAACCTAAACAATCGTCTGTTTTGTTTTGTTTTGAGACAGGGTCTCCCTATAGCCACAGCTGGCCTGGAACTCACTATGTAGACCAGGCTGGCCTTGAACTCACAGAGATCCACATGCCTCTGCCTCCTGAGTGCTAGGATTAAAGGAGTGTGCCACCACGCCTGTTAAAGGCGGTTCTTAGCTGCCATGTGGATGCTGGGAATCGAAACTGGGTCCTCTGCAAGAGCAGTCAGTGCTCTTAACCACTGAGCCATCTCTCCACCCCCAATCTTCTGTATTTTTATCAATACCAACGTAGTTCTTCAAATGCCAATGCCTTTTCAATTTTGATCTTACAAATAGCGGCATTCAGTGTCCACTTAAGGTTCTGTCATGTGACTGACTTTTGAACTTAAGCTAATACTAGTACCATCAAAATGTTTTCCATCTATAATTACATTTTTCCTTAAGAAAAGCTTTATAGCCAAACAAATACCTAAAAAATTAAAGTGTTTAATGAAATAAGTCTAAGTGTCCCTCCACTCCACTCATCCAGCAAGCAGTATGACACTTTCTGATACATATTCGAAAAAAAATTAACCACAAAATATACATGCAGTCCATGCTCTTTGGGGAGTTGAGGCTCCTGCTCCCTCCAGCCATCTAAAATATTAAAGCGATGGCTGCCACAACCACTGAAATGTGTATGAACCATAAACATTGTTCCAAAGATACAAGTATATTTACGGTGCAGCTGCCAGTGGAAGAAAAACAACAGAAGCAATGCCATTCAGGTCGGGCAGAATTAAACCAGATGGCAAGATTCCTTCGTAGAGTAGTGGATTCTTGATGGCAGGCAAAGCAATTCTATAGAAAATGAAGACACTAAGCTGCTGGGCAGGGAACGTTTGAAATCGCCTGTATTAAGATGTTAAAAAGAATGTTTTTCGGACTATCTGAAAATGATGTATTTGGTAGACTTACACATCCAAAACATCTTGCCACGTAAAAGAACTGTGCTGTCTCTCAAGCTTCGGAGCATAAGGCAGGAAAAAACATCTCCCACATTCATTTATTTGCTAGGACGCAAATAAGTAAAAGCAGAATACGACTGATTCACTGTGGTATTCACCTGGTTCACAGGTGAAGCAGCAGCTCGGATCCCCCTGCCCGCCCCCCCACCCACCCCCAACGAGATACTAAACTTAAAGACAAAAGACACGCACGCTGCGGCTGCTGGAGCCTTATCCCACAACTTGACAGAAGTTGAAGAGGTGCAGCATTTCCCCTCACAGGCCGGGCCCGGCACCCCGGCGCGCAGGTCCACCCAGGCATCACCATGCCCGCGTTCCGCCCGTCCCGCACAGTCGTCCCCCTCCTGCCCAGGGCCGCAGGCCGGGGCGCTCCTCGCTCAAGGGGCGTCGCAGGCCGCGGCAGGACTGGGAGCTCCAGGAACCGTGGGACGGAGCGCGGCGGGAAGGCAGGGCCCGCCCGGCTCGCCACACCGTCCTCTGCCTCGCTGGCTCCCAGAGCCCCGGCGCCTGTGGCCAGGAGGCGACAGGACCTCGGCGCCGCAGGCCAGGCGCTCGCTCTCCTTACCTGCGTCCATCTTCCCCGTCCGGCTGTCTACTGACCACGATGTCGCTCCGACGGGCCACAACGCGACGCGACTACGGAAGCCGCGGGGGCCAAACGCAAAGGGACAGAAACATAGGCGCCGCCATCTCGCTGTACGGCGCCGCGATGGGAGGGGGTGGAGTGCGCGCGAGGGGGCGGGGGCGGGGCCTCGGCGCGCGACGTCGGGGACAGACCTAGCCACCCGCAGCAGCACCACCCCTTCCAGTACCCGGGAGCCGGGCTGACGCGACGGACACTGCTGGGCCCGCGCCGCCATCTTGCCGTACGGACCGCCGCGCGCGCATGTCTCCGAAAGGATTCGCCGCCCGCGGCCGCTCCCGCGCCTGCCTTCCCGCCGCCGCCGCCGCCGCGACGTCCCGCGGTCCTGCGCTGTGGCCCCGCAGCGCTAGCGCGGCGCGGCGCTGGCGGCAGCGCGCAGCCATCTTGCGGTACGGCGCGGCGGCGGCCCACGTCCCGAGCTGTGTCGCCGCGCTCCCTCGGGGCGGGCCAGGCCGGCGGGCGGGCGGCGAGGGCCGAAGCCTGGCAACGCTCACGACCAAGGCCCGCGATGGTGATCTGCTGCGCGGCCGTGAACTGCTCCAACCGGCAGGGCAAGGGCGAGAAGCGCGCGGTCTCCTTCCACAGGTACGCGGCCCGCCACGCCCCCGCCCCGACCGGGCTCCCGGGGAAACTGAGGCTGTGAGGTGGTTCGGGGGACGGTGGGGAAGTGCTAGGCGGGCGGGCGGGGCGCGGCGCTGTGTGACCTTGGCCCGGACCGCGGTCTCTGGGCCGGGCTCCGGGGCCAGCACGGCCACGCCGCGGACTAAGGACGGCCGCAGGCCCCCGCCGCCGGCCCTTATTTGGCCCGCGTGGAGATCTCTGCCACAGCGCTTCCCCAGGTTGATTGTCCTCTTTGGGGGATCTCTCCACTCGCCTCTGCGCCGGGCAGCCTGCCCGGAGGTGCAGCCCGACTATGGCCCGGCGCACTCAGCCTGACTTCTTGCATCCACAGCCCGCAGCCGTGTTCTTCTGGGTCGCACTGCCAGGCTGCAGGCCCGCGTCGCCTGCGTCCCCAGCAGCCTGATCCCTGGGACAGGTCGGCCAAGAACCGTGGGAAGGCTCTGCAGACGTTGGGGCGGGGGGAGGGTTGGGTCCCCAGCGGTCCCTGCCCTCCCAAGGCGAGCCAGACTTCCAATTTCGGTGGGTCTTCTGCGATTTCCACCGGGGGACAACAGCGAGCCAATTAACGCTGCCTTGGAAGCCACTTTGCACGTACTGTGTATTTGTTGGTACATCGTGTTAAATTTTAAAAGACAGAAAAGTCACGTGTCTGTTGAAAGTTCACAGGTTTACATTAAGTCTCTGGTCATTATGGTCTATTAAAAAAGTACTAAGTTATATGTTAGATTATTTCACAAATCAGCCAGCATGCTTTCTTGACACTTCCTTTCAGAGTGTGTTCTAAAAGTTTTGTTACCTGGTTTTGAAAATGAAGCATTGCAAGGATAGGCTGCTTTTAGCATTGATGTTCTAGTGTGGTGTAGGGGCAGAGAGTGCCCAAATGGGGACTAGCAAATCAAGCTCATAAAACACTTGAGAAAGGAGGTTAGAGGGCTATGTTGCTTAGAACTTCCAGATCCATCCTGTTAGGGCCAGTTCTGGTTCCATCACCCTCTTAAGATCTCAGGTGGAGCCTATCCAATTAAGGGTGGCCCCCAGCCCACAAGAGTGTTTGGTCTTACAGAGCTTTCCTTTCAAAGATCATTGAATGTTTTTATTAGATGAAGGAAGAAATTACTAAGTATGTTATTGAGCATCTCTAGGGACTGGTGGCCTTTTTTCAATTTTCTTTTATTATGCATAATGCGTAACATAAAGTTTACCATTTTTGTTTTTTTGAGAGGGGCTTGTTTTGGGTTTGGGGCTTTTGGTGTGTTTTTTTCTTTTCCTTTTTTTTCGGGGGGGGGCAGGGTCTCCCTGTAGCCCCAGCTGGCTTNTGAATAATGACTGCAAATAGTACTGGGCATAAAATAGAAAACATGTTTCAATATAGACATTTCTTTTTATTTTTGGTGTTTTGAGACAGGGTGTAGCCCTGGCTGGTCTGCAACTTGCTGTATAGTCCTGACTAGCCTCAGATGTTTGGCAATCTTCCTGTCTCTGCCTTCCAAGTGCTAGGATTATGCATGAGCCACCACACCTGACTTATTGCTTTGTTTTCTGAAACAGAGCTTATTAGTCCAAGCTAGCCTTGTTGAACTCACAATCCTGCCTCAGCCTCCCAGGAATTGGGATTATAGACCTGTGCCGTCTTGTGATTGCTGTGTTTCATTTGGCATAAGTTCCTCAAGGAGGAGTTTTATTCCTAGTAGAAGAAATGTATAGGAGCACAAAGCACTGGGTTTTTATATTTTGTTTTTTGAGACAAGGCCTCCTGTAGCCAAGCTGCCCTCATATGTAACTGAGGATGACATCACACTTCTGTTCATCTTCCCTCCACCTCCCTGGTGCTGTGATTACAGGTGTACACTACCAGACCTATCTCCTAGCTGTCCTGTAACTTTATTTAGAGACAAGGTCTTACTAAGTTGCCCAGGTAGGCCTTGAACTCTCTCTAGCCCAGGAAAACTTTGAATTTGTGATCCTCCTACTTCAGAGTAGCTGAGATCACAGGCCTGCATTACCAGGCCTGGTTGGAGCTTTTGGGTTTCATGCTAGAGTTGGTTCCCATACCCTCATTTACTCAAACCTCAGCTATGGTTGGCACTGTCCTGGGCATTCGAAGTCCTCTCCTAGTCTCTTGCTCCCAATTCTATGGCCAACACTGCCTGGCCTCTCTGTAGCACCCAGTGTTCAACCTACCAGGCACTGGGAGGTTCAGTCAGTGGTCCACTTTCTAGGAACTGTTTCCTGTTGTCTAGGTGCCTCCTGCTGTGCTGAGTATCCTTTGTGCCCTGGGGGCATTTAGCACAGTTGGGAGGAATAGACTCCATTCCATTTGCCCTCTGGATTCCTGAAGGATGGACAGTGGGCCCTTCCTTTATCTAGTCCAGTAACAACCTGCAAGCAGAAGATGGCCCTTAAATCCTTGTTAGTTTTTAAGCAAATGCCATCAATAGAGATTTGGATGCTTGAAAAAATGCTCTTTATTTGCATTTATTTATTTCTTTATTTCTTTATTTTGGTCTTTTTGAGACAGGGTCTCCCTGTAGCCCCAGCTGACCTAGAACTCACTATGTAGATCAGGCTAGCCTTGAATTCACAGAGATCTGCCTCCCTATGCCTCCCAAGTCCTGGGATTAAAGGCATGCGCCACCACACCTGGCTCTTATTTGCATTTATAACTGGTATTTTTATGGAGAGGTATTTCATTATTTCTAATATTTTGTGTTTTATTTGTCCTATAGGTTCCCCCTAAAGGACTCCAAACGCCTGATCCAGTGGTTAAAAGCTGTTCAGAGGGATAACTGGACCCCCACTAAGTATTCATTCCTCTGTAGTGAGCATTTTACCAAAGACAGCTTCTCCAAAAGGCTGGAGGACCAGCACCGCCTGCTGAAGCCCACAGCTGTGCCCTCCATCTTCCACCTGACAGAGAAGAAGAGGGGAGCTGGAGGCCATGTCCGTACCAGGAGGAAGACCACAGTGGCCATGAGGGGGCACACAAGCACGGCAGCAGGGAAAGCCACATGTTCTTCATCGTCCTCAAGTGAAAACTTGATGGCCAAGCCTGAGTCCCGAAAATTTAAACGAGCTGCTCTACAAGGTGATGCCACTCCCCAAACCACCCCCAATGTTGTCAATCAGGAGCAGGTGCATTCTCTGGAAAGAACTCCAGGAGATGGACTGGCCACACCAGTAACTGGCAGCCAGGAAGAGGCAGAAATATCTGCTGCAGAGGCCAGCCAACCAAAGGCCTCCTCCTCTGCTGATCCATGTGGGGCAGACAAGAGTGGTATTTCCATGGATGACTTCACGCCCCCAGGATCTGGAGCTTGCAAGTTCATAGGCTCTCTTCATTCTTACAGTTTTTCCTCTAAGCATACTCGAGAGAGGCCATCTGTCCCCCGTGAGCCCATGGACCGAAAGAGGCTGAAAAGAGATGTGGAGCCGAGGTGCAGTGGGAATAGTGTGGCCCAGAGCCCCCCAAGCTCCTCACTCACAGCAACCCCTCAGAAGCCTTCCCAGAGCCCTTCTGCCCCTCCCACTGATGTCACCCCAAAACCAGCTGCAGAAGCTGTGCAGAGTGAGCACAGTGACGCCAGCCCCATGTCCATCAACGAGGTTATCCTGTCGGCCTCAGGGGCCTGCAAGCTCATCGACTCACTGCACTCCTACTGCTTCTCTGCCAGGCAGAACAAGAGCCAGGTGTGCTGCCTGCGGGAGCAGGTAGAGAAGAAGAACGGAGAGCTGAAGAGCCTGCGGCAGAGGGTCAGCCGCTCTGACAGCCAAGTGCGCAAGCTTCGAGAGAAGCTGGATGAGTTGAGGAGAGCTAGCCTTCCCTATCTCCCCTACCTGAGTGGGCTGCTGCCCCCCAGCCGAGGTCAGTACCCGGCGACTATGCTCCTGCCTGCCTTCCTTCAGTCTCAAGGGTTTTCCTGCCTTGTAACTGATGTCCCTGTGTGGTATACACTGGCTGCAGTCTCAGAAGGGTGCTCTGGTGGTAGTCACACTTCATTGGCCAGGGAACCCAGGTTCTGGCAGACCTCATGAGAGTCTTGTGTACACAAAGATTTAGCCTTGAGGGTCAGAGGGCAAGGCCCTCAGTGTTGCCTAAAGGGCCTGCTCAGCAGGCTTTTCATTAAATAGGGGAGGTCTGGCTTTATGACATACTTACCTAGATGCAAGTTACAGACTAATAATAGATTTACTCTTTTTTTTTTTTTCTTTTGGTCTTTTTTAAACAGGGTCTCCCTGTAGCCCCAGCTGGCCTGGAACTCGCTCTGTAGACCAGTGGCCTTGAGCTCACAGAGATCCGCCTGCCTCTGCCTCCCAAGTGCTGGGATTAAAGGCGTGTGCCACCACTCCCCACCTAGATTTACTCTTAAATTTAGGGAAGCTGGGCATTGTGGCTCACACCTTTAATCCCAGTGCTCAGGAGGCTGAGATAAAAACTCCAACCTGCACACTACCTAGTAGGATGCAAGTAGAAGTCAGAGGACAGCTTGCAGGAGTCAGGACTCAGACTCAGGTAGTCAGGCTTGGTGGCAAGCACCTTTACCCAGTGAGCCATCTCCAGCCCTTTTCTGTTAAAAATGCTACAGTAAATGTGACATCCCGGAACTCCAGAAGTTGAGGCAGGGTTTCTATGAGTCTCAGGTCTACTTATATAGTTCCATACCTGTCGACAAGTTTCAGGTCTACTTTTGTAGTTCTGTGCCTGTCTGTCTATGCGTCTCAGGTCTATTTATGTATTTTGGAGCCTATCTATGAGTCTCAGGTCTACTTATGTAGTTCCCTGCCTGTCTATGAGTCTCAGGTCTCCTTATGTAGTTCCTTGCCTGTCTATCTAGAGTCTCAGGTCTACTTACGTAGTTTACAGAGTGAGATCTTTTCTCACTTACCTCCCCACTTTTATTCCTTGTTTTGGTCCTTTTTAGACAGGGTCTCTCTGTGTAGCCCCAGCTGGCTTGGAACTCCCTATGTAGACCAGGCTGGCCTTGAACGCAGTCAGATCTATCTGCCCCTGCCTCCTGAGTGCTGGGATTAAAGGTGTGAGCCACCACACCCAGCTGAAAAAGAAAAACTTTTTAAAATTTTGGTATATAATGGGGCTGGAGAGATAGCCCAGCTGTTAAGAGCACCGACTGCTCTTGCAGAGGACCCGGGTTCGATCCCCAGCACTCACATGGCGGCTGAGAACCGTCTTTAACTCTAGTTCCAGGGGAATCTGACACCCTCTTCTGATCTCCGTGGCATTGCACAACCCAGGTGCACAAACGTACATGTAGACAGTACATTCATATACATACAAAATTAAAAAAAAATTTTTTTTTTTAATTTAAAAATTGATTTCTGGCTGGGCATGGTGGCACATGCCTTTAATCCTAGCACTCGGGCTAGCGGCAGGTGGATCTTTGTGAGTTCAAGGCCAGCCTGGACTACAGGGTGAGTTCCAGGATAGCTGGGACCACAGGGAGACCCTGTCTTGAAAAGAAAAAAAAAAAAATGATTTCTGGCCAGGCAAGGTGGTGCACACACCTTTAATCCCAGCACGTGGAAGGCAAAGACAGGAGGATCTCTGAGATCCAGGCCAGCCTGTGGTTACAAAGAGACCCTGTTTCAAAAAGAGCAAAAAAATTTTTTTTAACTTCTGGGCCAGCCATGGTGATACGTGCCTTTGATCCCAGTACTCAGGAGGCAGAGGCAAGCCAGTCTTTGTACATTATAAGCTAGCCTGGTCTATATTGAGAGTTCCAGCTTAACCAGGACTACATAGTGAGACCCTGTCTCAAACAGAACAAAACAGAAAAATTGGTTTTAGGAGCTGGAGAGGTGATGGCTCAGTGGTTAGAGCTGAGATAGAGAGAATAGAACATGCTATTCTTCTAGACCTGAGTCTAATTCTCAGCAGCCATGCTGGGGGCTTGTAACTGGGCACCTTTACTCACATATAAACAGGTACACATAATTAAGCTAAATTTTAAACTTAATTCGGAAATTGGTTTCCAGGTATTCTTATATAGTAAAGATTATGTTTAATACATATAGAAAGCTTTACAACCACAGTTAGTTTGTCTGTATCAGCATTTGTCAGTAGCCAGTAGCAAGACACCTAGACCCCCATGGAAGTCAGGCCTCTGTGAGCTTCCAGAAGCAGTCCAGTTACTGGCTGGGTGCTGCATTTGTAATTTCTCACACATGATGATGCTTTTGGTGTCTATTTTCCTGTGTGGCTGGTGGCTTTCTGCAGAACAAGCCCTATCTACATTGGTGTGGTGTGGTGTTTGGTTTGGTTTGGTTTGGTTTGGTTTGGTTTGGTCTTTTTGAGACAGGGTCACCCTATGCCCCAGCTGGCCTGGAACTCACTATGTAGACCAGGCTAGCTTTGAACTCAAAGAGATCCACCTGCCTCTGCCTCCCTAGTGCTGGGACTAAAGGCATGTGCCACCATACCCAGCTCCTTTTTTTTTTTTTTTTTTTTTTTTTTAATTTGAAGGTCTTTGTGCTTACTCTGGTTTTACTTGCTCTGGCTTCTGGAACCATTTCCTAACCTAAAACCTGCAGCTGAGGTTGTGAATCTTCTCTCCTGTGGTCCTCTGTGCATTTGCTTGTGTTGCAGTCATCCATCCCCAAATGGTTTGTCCTTTCAGCCCTCGTTGCCTCCTAATCCTAGAGTTTTTTATTTTTTAATTTTATTTATTTATTTTATTATTATTATTTTCTTTTTGGTATTTTTTTCAGACAGGATCTCCCTTTTAGTCCCAGCTATCCTGGAGCTTGCTCTGTAGACCAGGCCAGCCTTGAGATCCACTTGCCTCTGCCTTCCGAGTGCTGAGATTAAAGGCATGCGCTACCATGAGTTTTTTTTAACAAGATGGTGGCAATGGACTCGCAAATGGATAGATTGGCAGAGGAAAGATATTTTTTTGGAGTTTAAAATATTTTTATTAAAAAAAAATTTATTATAGGGGCTGGAGAAATGGCTCAGCAGTTAAGAGCATTAACTACTCTTGCTGAAGACCCAGGTTCAGTTCCCAAGCACCACATGGCCACTAGCTAACTTCCGGTTCCAGAGAATCTGAAGCCCTCTTCTGATCTCCTTAGGCATTGCCCAACACAGGTGCACTTACATAAATATATGCAACCAATACACTTATACATGTAAAATAAAAATAATAAAAATTTTTTTATTTTTATTATGAAGTTTGATATTATGGTGTTTTATTTTTTTTGTTGGCTTTTGTTTTGTTTTGTTATTGTGTTTGTTATTTGGTCTTTTTGAGACAGGGTCCCCAGTAGCCCCAGCTGTCCTGGAGCTCACTATGTAGACCAGGCTGGCCTTGAACTCCAGAGATCCACCTGCCTCTGCCTCCCAAGTGCTGAGATTAAAGGTGTGCACCAAAGCCAGTTTTGTGGAATTGGAGATTTCATTGTGGCTGGCACAGTAGTTTGAAAAGAATATCCTTTGCATTGGCTACTTTGTCCTGCACTGAGCTGAGAGGCTGAGATCTAATTGGATGAGTCAGCAGATCTGTTTCCTAGCCTCTCTTAAGGTACTCTGTTGATTTGTAGAAAGGTGGGGCAGTTTCTCACTATGATTCTGGAGCTGCCCATTTCTTCCATGTATTGTTTATTGTTTTTTTGTTTTTTGAGTCAGGGGCTCACCATGTAGCCAGGCTGGTGTGGAACTTGTAGCAGCCCTCTTGCCTAAGCCTCAGAAGTGCTGGAAACTCACCATGAACAACTGCACCTTGCTGTATCTGTCAAGTTGTGCTTTAGGTTTCAAGATTTTATTAGATACATGCATTTTCCTGACTCTTGTGAACACAAAAATATCTCTCTTTTTTTGAGAGCCTCATTTTGTTGCCAAGACTTTGCTCTCTGAGTATTTGGAATCTCAAAGTACAGGCTAAAGTGTGTGCTCTCCCTTCCTTTTTCCTTCCCCCTCTACCCTTCCGTCCTCTGTCCCTGTCCTCCTCTTCTCCCTCTTCCCCCCTACTACAGAGTTCAATCTGGCCTTGAATTCCTGATCCTCCTGGCTTATCTTCCCAGTGCTGGGATTATAGGCATATGCTACCATGCCCGGCTGTGTGTTACTTCTCTATCTGAATTCAGTCTTTTCATGTCATTTTATTTTTAATATTTTAAAAAATATTTATTTTTGTTTTACATGTATGAGTGTTTTACCTGCATGTATCTAAGTGCACCTAGAACTGGAGTTAGCCACCATGTAGCTGCTGGGAACTGAACTGGGGTCCTCTACAAGAGCAGCCAGTGCTCATAACCGCTGAGCCATCTCCATAGCCCATGTCATTTTATTTTATAAACAATTTTTTATTCAATTTAAGAGTTGTCATCTTTTTATAAAGTTATTATTTATTTATTTTTGTCTTTTTGAGACAAGGTCTCTCTGTAGCCCCAGCTGACCTGGAACTCACAGAGATCTGCCTCCCAAGTGCTGGGATTATAGTTGTATGCCACCAAAACCAGCCCAGAATATAGTTTTAAAACTAAATACTTGCTGGGCGTGGTGGCACATGCTTTAATCTCAGCACTTGGAAGCCAGAGACAGAGGGATCTCTCAGTTTGAGGACAGCTTGATCCACAAAGCAAGTTCCAGGCTAGCCCTGGCTACAAAGGGAGAAGCTATCTCAAAAAGTAAACTAACAACAAAAAACCCTACATTCTGCCAGTTATTTTGTTCACCACTGTTTATTGTATCCAAGTTTGTCCTTTCGGGAAATTTCTAATGTTGTTGTTGTTTAGGTTGTAGAGGAACCTCCCTTCCCCTCCCCCAGTCTGTAAGAATTCTTTTTGCCCTGGCTATGTAGTGTCCCCTGTTCCCCTGTTGCTACGTCTGGTATAGGTCTTGTCACTTTAGCCTTCTGTGTTTTTTTTGTTTTGTTTTGTTTCTTGGTCTTTTCGAGACAGGGTCTCCCTGTAGTCCCAGGAACTCACTCTGTAGACCAGGCTGGCCTTGAACTCACAAAGATCCGCCTGCCTCTGCCTCCCAAGTGCTAGTATTAAAGGCGTGCACCACCATGCCTGGCAGCCTTCTGTATTTTTTGACCTGAAAGCTGGAAAGTTTGGAGATTTTCTTTTATTATTTCCTTCCTGGTATATTGGTTTTCAGCAATTACTTGATGGCGTTGGGGTCCCCACTGCCTCATAGGAAGGGTGGCAAGGGCTTCCAGGAGGTGAGGAAGAAGGGCTGCCAGAGTCTGGGATGGGACCTGAAAAGAAAAGGAATGTCCGAGGCAGAAGACTGGACCCCAGCCTGAGCACCTAGAAGGATCCTGCCTCTTCCATCATAGGAGCCAAGGTCTGGAGACAGCGAGCTGCTGGGGAGGAGTAGGCCTTTTGGGCACCACCAGCACAGGGCTTTAACCAGGTACCCAGCCTAAAGTTGGGATGTGAGTCTGGGAGGTCAGGTAAGATGAGGTCTGAAGGACTGGATGAGGGACCAAGCTGGGAGCCCTCCTCCGAGCCTTAGAAGTGGGAGGAGCCATGAGAGAAAGGAGCTTAGATAGACACAGCCCAGGCTGTGTGGGGAAAGGGACCTGAGCTCCCCTCCTATTATCGCTAGCATGGTGGGGGTAGAACTGATCATAGAGGTGGCATAGAAAAAGAGAGATGTGGGGCTGGAGAGATGGCCTAGCAGTTGGGGGTGCCAAATGCCCTTGCAGAAGACCCGGGTTGGATTCCCAGCACCCACATGGCGGCTGAGTACCGTCTGTGGCTCCAGTTCCAGGGGAGACCGACGCCCTCTTCTAACCTCTGAGGCATTGCACAACATGGGTGCACAGACCTACATGCAGACACACATTAAAAAATAAATAAAATTAAAAAAAGAAAGAAAAAGAGATGGGCAGTGATTTGAGGCCTGGGACAGGTACTTCCTTCAAGACCATTAGCCTTGAGAGGAGAATGGCAAGTAGCCTAAACAGCCATGGCACCAAGGAAGTCCTGTTTTTCATTGGTGAGGACCCCAGGGAGGTGTTAGGCTGAGTACCCAGTAGCTTAGGATGAGGATGGTGCACATATGGTTACTGCCTTGTGTTCCTGTGTCTCTCTGTTCCTGACAGTGAGACCAGGTCCAACTTGTGAGTGTAGAGGAAAGCAGGAGGTATCTGAACAGGGTTTCTGGGAGGACAGGATGCCCACCTGGACCCTTAGCCTGTCCACACACCTGCTTTTGGCCTGTTGCAGTGAAGGGTTGCCTTGATCACCTTTTAGGATTTCAGTGTTTATTCAGTACTTTTTCTTAGTTCCTTTACTGTAGGACAAACAAGTTCTCAAAAAAAAGAGCAGAGCACTTGGGTTTGAGACTAGAGTAGGCTGTGTCCCCCAGAAGTACATCTGTCTGCTCTGGGACACAGTGCTCTTCAACTTCCTCAGCCTCTCAGACCCTTGTCTCAGGATAGTTGTCCAGAGAGGGTCCATGTATATTTCTTTGGCCTGTTAGAGTGATATTTTCTTTGTTGTGTTCGTTTGAGACAGGATCTCCTTATAGCCCCAGCTAGCTTGGAACTGGCTATATAGACCAGGCTGGTCTCACAGAGATCTGCCTGCCTCCACCTCTCAAATGCTGTGGTTAAAGAAGTGCACTGCCACACCCAGCTTTACTTTGAGTTCTTTGAGTTAACTATATTCGTCTTTTTATAGGATTTTTTTTTTACATTTTATTCTGTGTGTGTGTGTGTGTGTGTATGTGTGTGTAAATATGGATGTACGCACATGCTACAGTATGTGTGTGGAAGTCAGAAGACAACTTGGCCAGAGTCAGTTATTTCCTTGTACCATATGAGTCCCAGGGATTGAACTCAGGTTGTCAGATTTGACATCAAGTACCCTTAGCAGCTGAGCTATCTCACCAGCCCTTGTTTTTGTTTTTTGAGACATAGTATTGCCTCATATCCCAGTCTACCCTCAAACTCATAAACTCATAATCCTCCTGCCTCTGCATGGAATTGCAGGCATGTGCCACCATGTGTGGTTTGTACTTCAATTTTTTTTTTTAATTTTTATTTTATTTTATTTTTTTGTCTTTTTGAAACAGGTTCTCCCTGCAGCCCCAGCTATCCTAGAACTCTGTGTGTAAACCAGGCTGGCCTTGAACTCACAGAGATCCACCTCCCTCTGCCTTCAGAGAGCTGGGATTAAAGGTGTGTGCCACCACACCCAGCCAATATCCTTGTCTTCCCCAGCTGCGGTCTTTCATCATCGCTGTAGTTTTGGTTCTTTTAGGATGGTATATATGTGGAATAGATGGCTATTAGGAAATACAATGACCATCTTTTTAGCTTCTTTTACTTAGCAATGTGCACCGAGGTTCTTCAGTGTCTTTTGTATAAGTGAGCCAGTGAGTTTATTGGTTTCTTACAGGTGCATAGGTGACTCTTGCACTGCTCTCCCACCCAAATGTCTTTTCAAGGCTCAATAGCTCCTTTCTTTTTAATCACTGAATAATAGTCCATTGTGTGAATATACCACAATTTGTTTAAAGATTTACCTATTGAGAGGTCTTGGTTCTAGAGAGTCACAGGCCAGTTTTTGTGTATATGTAAGTTTTCAAATGAACTAGGTGTAAATCTAGAAGTATAATTACAAGATCATACATTCTAAGTATATTTGGCTTTGTAAGAGCCATCCTGTGTTCTCACCAGTAAAGGCAGTACCTGTTGATCTACAGCCTCCAAAATGTGGTGTTCTCAGCCTTTTGGATTTTAGCTACTTCAGTGGGTGTGTAGAGCATCTCATTATTGGTTTAATTTGTAATTCTCTAATGACATATGATGTTTTAAATGCTTCTATACCATCCCTTTGTCTTTGTCTTCTATAGTGAGACATTGGCCTTTTTTTTTAATGTATGTTTGTGTTTGTGTGTGCAGAGGTCAGAGAACAATCTTGGCTGTCATTCCATTCCTCCTTTTTTTTTTGAGGCAGGGTTTCTCACTGGTCTAGAACTTACTACTAAGTAGGCTGGGCTGACAGGCCAGCAACCTGCCCCAAGATATATGCTGTCTCTGCCTCCCTTGGCCTTCTCCCACACTGGGAGCTGGGATTACAAACTCCAGCTTTTTTTTTTTTTTTTTTTTTTAATTATTTATTTTCTGAGGGACTGGTGGGAGGGAGTAGCACGTGTGCTGTGGTGCTCATGTGGAGATCAGAGAACAGCTTGCAGGAGTTGGTTCTCTTTTTTTTTCAACCATGTGATTCCCAGGGATTGAACTCATATTGTTAGGCTTGGGGGCACAAGCCTTTACTCATTCATTTATCATATAGATGAGTACTTTACTGACTGATAGCTCTCTAGCCCCTGGCCAATTTTTAAAATCAAGTTATTCTTTCTTATATTATTAAGTTGTATGAATTCTTTATATAGTTTCAATAGAAATCCTTTATAAGATACGTTTTGCGGGGCTGGAGAGATGACCTAGCGGTTAAGAGTGCCGACTGCGGGGCTGGAGAGTTGGCCTAGCGGTTGAGAGCGCTGACCGCTCTTACAGAGGACCCGGGTTCGATCCCCAGCACCCACATGGCGGCTGAGAACCGTCTGAAACTCCAACTCCAGGAGAACTCCAGTTCCAGGGGAATCCGACACCCTCTTCTGACCTCCGCGGCATTGCACGACACGGGTGCACAAACCTACATGCAGACAGTACACTCATACACATACAAAAATAAATAAAATTAAATTAAAAATTATAAAAAAAGAGTGCGACTGCTCTTACAGAGGACCCAGGTTCGATCCCCAGCACCCGCATGGCGGCCGAGAACCGTCTGTAACTCCAATTCCAGGAGAACTCCAGTTCCAGGGGAATCCAACACCCTCTTCTGACCTCTACAGCATTGCACGACACGAGTGCACAAACCTACATGCAGACAATACATTCATACACATAAATAAATAAACAAACAAATAAATAAATTATATATATAAAATTTTTTAAAGATATGTTTTGCAAAGATGTATCTTCTCCCAGTTTTATTGTTTATTCTCTTAACATTGGCCTTTGACAGAGCAGAAGTTTGTTGATTGATTGATGTGCTAATGATTAAATCCATGGCTTTGCAAATCCCAGACAAATACTCTTTACCCAGTTGTGTCCCCAGCCCTGGAAGATGTCCGTTTTCATAAAGTAAAGCTGTTTCTGGAATCTGGAAGTTTTGCTGCTTGCCACCTCCTCCCAAAACCAGGACAGGTTGTTGGAAGAGATAGGTGTTTTTGTTTTATTTTGTTGTTTAAATCCAGATCTAGACCTGTGGAAAATGGGGATTCTTCATTTTATAGGATGGTAAGATAGACATTTCACTCATTGGGCCTGTCAGAGTTCTTTATCTCCAGGACCATTCCTTTGGTAGGTGTTGTCCTCTTTTTTTTTGGACATCAGGGTCAAGTCTGATTTTGCACTGTTCTCTCCTTCCTTTCTTTCTCTCTTTTTTTTTTTTTTTTAATCAAAATGAACTCATGCACATTGTAAGAACAGCAGTGTTCTTTATTTAATTAACTTGAAAACTCCAAGAGGACTTCTCTGAGCCTTTGAATGAACCAATTTTAATTTGCAAATATCTTACAGGAAAGTACAAATTACTTGGCCATAGAAATTATTTTTATGAAAAGTTTTCCAGAGGCCTGTTTCTTTTTTTTTTCACAAAAATTTATTTTTATTTTTTTAACAAATCTAGACCCGTGTTCCTGCCCATTCCCCCACCCCGCCAGAGCTCATGCATTCAGCCAAACATGCTTTTCATCTCTTTCTCAGTCTTTCTCAATATTCTCCATGAGGAAGTTGACTGTTTTGAGCAGAAGTTCAGTGTTTCAGTACTTTCTGTTGTTGTTGTTGTTGTTGTTGTTGTTGTTGTT
>VZQC01000969.1:185080-297851 GCA_009823505.1 Rhizomys pruinosus | reverse complement strand
AAAAAAAAAAAAAAAAAAAAAAAAGGCCAGAGGTGACTTGTGTTATATTGAGGTACATTAAAGAATAAACTGGTTAATGTTAGTAGAAAAAGTGTCAAGAGTTGTTTCCAGTTCCCTGTATGACATACAGTCTACACAGGAGGGGAGACTTCTGCTAGAGGAAAGGGAGGGGGAAGAGAAGGAAGAGAGGTTGAGACAAGAGGTGGCTAGTGGCAGAGAACCCAGAGGTTAAATGGGCCATGGCAAGAATCTGATGAGGCATGGGTAACATCTCTGTCAGACAGGAGGTTCTTGTAACAAAGCCATGAAGGCCTGAATGTAAGAAACCTTGAGTCCTTTCCTAAGTTATGACAAGGGAGGTCTAATTACTGGATATAGGTTCAATTTAATGTGCCATTAGGTGGCCAGCATCTTTCTTCTGAAAGAAGGTATAAAAGGCCAAATTTTGTTACAAAGGAAAGTGAGGGTTTGTTTTTGTTTTTGTTTTTGAACATCTAGGGATCAAACTTAAGACTTTTTTTTTTTTTTTTTTTTTTTTTTTTTGAGACAGGATCTGCCTGTAGCTCCGGCTGTCCTGAAACTTGCTATATAGGCCAGGCTGGCCTTGAACTTACAAAAATCTGCCTGCCACTGCACCCGGCCAAACTTAAGACTTTAAAACTACATCTTAGGGGATAGGTCAGAGGAGAGAGGACAGGAGACACATTGTGGGTCCTACTTGAAGGTAAGGCACTTAACCCTGAAAGCACCCTTTGGTGTATTGGAATTCTCTGTGTGGCATGGGTGAAAACCAGTCTTACTAAAATGAGTCCTAAGCCCTCCAAGATGAAACCTGGTTTCACTCTGGAGCTAAACCCATCTAGTTGATTAGGCATGACCACCCACAAATAGATGGATACTCACAAACTGAAACTTGCCATAAGTCAGGGAAAGGGAAATTCAACATTTCCTGCTCCTTCTCACTCAGTGTAGAGAATGCCAGGGCTGGAAAAGGAGTCAAGGGAGAGAAGGCTGCTTTGCCCTGCACTACTTGAGAGTGAGAGAGGGCTTTCAGAAGAAAGAGGAATAGCCCTTTACTCCTATGGTGTGGGATGAAAGGAACTTATTAGCTCATACCTTCATAGCTTACTATGCTTTGTTAATGGCAGCATGAGTGACTTTGGGGGACTGGCACAGGAACCTGGCCAGAGCAGTGTTCTCCTGGAATATCTGCTTGACACTGAAAGGTGGGTGCCTCACAGCAGATGGCAGAAGCTGAGGTCATGGGAGTGGCTTATCATCTAACCTGTCTGGCAGTTGGGCACAGCTTAATCTCTGCTGAGGCCGTAGGTTCTGTCTTGGTTTATCCAAACCCTCTAGCACTCAGGCAATACTACCAGTATCCTCATCCATGCTAGACCCCCTTGGCATAGTGGTAGATGGTGGGAGGGAAGCCATCTGTACTTAGGGGTTGATGTTAGCCCTGGAGTGACCTGTGTTCCTGAGCCATCACCTTCAGAATTATTTCTGCGTTTCTTTTGCCCCCTTGGGTAAAACAGGAAGACTGAAAGAGTCAGAAGATTGTCCTTCCCCAGGTGAGGTTAATCCCCAGAAAGTCCATCTTCAGAGTTAGCCCTTGTTTAGGAGAAGGCTCTGGGCTTGTTTTAGAACAGTCACCCTATGAGAGACATGAGGTGAGATTTTTTTTTTTTAACTTGAGAACTTGGTTTCTTGGAGGCAAAAGCCCTTGAAAATGGAGGGAAGGCACCTAGGACTACAGTACCTAAAGGGTTCTCAGGCTTACCCCTCTAACTCCTACATTTTATCCAGAACACTTGGAGTTCCTGCCAACCTGTGTCTCCTGTAGTTTCTGCTCCACAAACACTGTAATCTGTGCTGTGATTCTGTATTAAGGGACTGTTGATCTCATTTCTCTGATGGGTCTGAGAAAAGTCATTATTGTTGTTTTTGCTTCTTCTATGTTTTTCTTGTAGGTGGGAATTTTTTTTTTTTTAATATTTTATTTTGCTAGGCATGGTGGTCCACACCTTTAATCCTAGCACTTGGGAGACAGAAGCAGGCAGATCTGAGTCCAAGGCCAGCCTGGTCTACATAGTGAGTTCCAAGACAGCTGGGACTACCGGGAAACCCTATCTTGAAAAGACACCCCCCCCCAAAAAAATATATATATATATGTTTATGTGTATGAATACATTCCTTACATGTATGCAATTGTGCCTATTTCATGCAATCCCTGCAGAGGTCAGAAGAGGGCATCCAAATTCCCCTGGAACTGGAGTTAATGAATGTTGTTAGCCACCATATAGGTGCTGGGAACAAAACCTAGGTCCTCTGTAAGAGCAACCACTGCTCTTAACCACTGAGCCATCTCTCCATCCCCTTCCCCCTTTTTTTTGTTTTAGACATTTTACTAATGTAGTCTTGGCTGGCTGGTACTTGGTATGTAGCCCAGGCTGGTCTCTGGCAGCCTTCCTGCCTCTGCGTGTGTTGGGTTTACAGGTATACCCCACCTCTTTACTTATGAAAGTGGAAACTGGAAGCCCCCATCATTATCAGTTAACTTATTAGTCATTCTAAAAGTTTTCAAAAGTCATTGAGACTTTTCAGGGGATTAACTAGATAATCAAATATAATGTCTGTAAATAATAATCACTACAGCCTGTTTTATGCTATGGAATTCTGTAGGAATATTTATTGTGTTTTCCATTTATCATTTCTTTTTTTTTTTTTTTTTTCTGTGTTTGCCCCTTTTCATTATGAGTGATAAATTGGGCCTGTCAGCTGGAGTCAGTGGGGCCTCCTTATGCTATTAGGATTGGTTGTTCATCCACCTGGTGTAGTGCTATGAGATAGCCAGCCTCTGCTGTTTGCTACTTTGCATTGCTGTATGATTAGTGTTGTTTTCTTCTCCTGGCCACAGCAGGAAACACTGTTGTTGCTAGCATAGCAGTGATGGAAGGCTGGCAGTCACCAGGAAGGTTTGTCCTCAGATCTCAGCAAGTGTATCTTCTTCCCATGTCTAGGGTCTATTTTCCAGGAGACAGAACAGACCAAAAGCCTCCATGTTTAAAGCTAAGACAAGCAAAAGCCTAAGTCAGGAACCTAAGCTCTTGACAGCTGTTCTAGAATTCTATTCTGTGCCTACCCTTCTATGTTTTCCCATTTAATAAATTGGTTCCCTCTGTTGCAGTCTGTGGAAATGGCAGAGGGTAGAAGCCATATAAATGAGACTTTTTAACTCTTTGACCTAACCCTTACTAGGAGATGCAGCCTAGTTTTCAAAGTTCCTTTTAGCTGTACAATTCTGTGATCTCCTAGGCTTTCTTTGTCTTCCAAATTCTTGAGAAGCAATCTTTTGTACTGGACTACAATTCCCAGAATGCTCTCTTTGATTTGGCATTCACTTCCTGCAGAGCCTTAACAGCCAGGTGCACATATTTCCTGTGAAGTGACAGAAAACAACCTTGAGGAACCTTGATGGAGTGTGTTGTGGGTAAGCCTGCTTTCAATGTCTAGACCAAAAATGAAAACTTTAATTTGTTGTAGAAAATTTAAATTTTTATTTTTGCACTTTGATTGATAGTTTAATAAAAGAAAATGGATAGAAAACCCTGCCTGATTTATTTGAAGAGACTGAAAGTTATAAGTAGTCTATATATACATATATATATATATATGTTTTTTTTTTTTATTTAGTGGTTTTTTTGGTCTTTTTGAGACAGGGTCTCCCTGCAGCCCCAGCTATCCTGGAACTCACAGAGATCCTTCTGCCTCTACTTTTTGTTTAATTTTAAATTCCATTTTGTTTTTCTTTTCCTAATGAAGTGTAAGTTATATAGAGTAAAATATTCACAGTTTGCTGGATTTCAACCAATCTAGGCTTCATAACCAAAGGTATGGATTCTAGAATGGACCTGATTGTCCTAACCCCTTGCCCCATGCTTCAGTGAAAACAAGGAGAGTGGCTGAGGTTGGCAGCAGCTCTGGGGTGGTGGAGGAGCAGAGAGTGCAGCCTAGGGCTCTGCCCCAGCAAGCACTGATGGTTCAAGTGCCTTCCTGCTGCTGCTAAGCTGAGTGGACCTCAGGATAGTTAGGAGCTACTTTTCAGAGCTGCCTGTTCTGCATTGTACCTGTACATACCACAGACCTCGGCTTTGAACATGCTGATGTGTGGACACATGGCATACCCTTAATTTCCAGTCACACATTTCCTGATCAAGTCATCATCATGTCCCCAATTTTACTCTACCTTTCACTTGCTGGTGTCACAGACCAACCCATGACATTTGCAGGAGCTCACAGTTCTGCCTCTAGAAAGACCTGCTGAACTCTAGTTTATGAAGTGGCTTGCCTTGGCCTGGCCATTTTCCAGTGTCACATTGATTCACTAGTACACAGGAATGGGCATTAGCCAGAACTTAGGGAGAATAATCTACAGCACCCAACAGTCTATCCTGCCAGGTAGATGTCCAACTGCTTCCAAGTGCTCATCTGCCAGGTAGCCTCTTCCTGGTGATTTTAGCTGGCCTGAGGCTCTTGTCCGTCTCAACCCTTGTGTTCCACTTATCTTTACTCTGCCCTCCTGCCCATCCCCTTCATTTCTTTTAGTGTTGCCCCCCTCCCCCAAACTCCCTTGGGATACCTCTACCTCCCTTCTGACCACACATTATCCAAGTCCTTTCCCTCTTCTGGTTTGGATAATTTCCTCTCCCCATTTCCTCTCCCTAGTCCTTGCCCTGCCCAGGCCCCTGAAGCTCCTGTTACATAAATTCCACTCAGACCTGGCCATGCTGATACCCTTGAGCATGGAAGGGACAGATTGCAACTGTATTAGTCAGGGTTCTCTGAAGAAACAGAATCAACACGACAAATATATAGCTATATACAGTTTATTGATTTGCTCATGTGACAGAGCTCTAGTAGTCCAACAATAGCCGCACCGCACTGGAGAGGCTGAGAATCCTGGGAAATGCTCAGTCCGCAAGGCTGGAGGTCTCAGTAGTCCCAATCTGGTGCTGAAGGCCCAATGGATTGCAGGAGATCTGCCAGTTTCAGTACATGCTGGGATCTGAATGGTTGATCACAGCAGCAAGACGAAGTCACCAGTGAGAGAGGCAAGCCGCAGGAAAAAAGCGACCAGCTCCCTCTGCCATGGCCTTTTATACTGCCTGCCGGCAGAAAGTAATGCCCACATTTGGGGTGGGCCATCTGGGTTGAGGTAGTCCAATTCTGTATTAGTCATTTTTCTGTTGCTGTGATAAAACACCAGACCAGGGAACTTATAAAAGGAAGAGTTTATTTGAGCTTACGATTGGCGGTTCCAGGGAATTAGAGTCCATTGTGGCGGTAGGCGTGGCGGCTGGATCTGGAGCAGCAAACCGAGGGTCACATCTCGCAAAGAGTACAGGAAACAGAGCAACTGTAGACCACAGAGGCTTGTTAAAACTCACTAAGCCTGCCCCCAGTGACACACTTCCCCCAGCATGGCCACACCTTCTAAGACCTCCAAAAACAGTGCCACCAACTGGAGACAAATGTCTGAATACTTACAGCCTATGGGGGACACTCATGCAAACCACCACAAATCCGAAGATCCTTTTTCTCTTATTTGTTCCTTAGTCCAGTCAAGTTGACACCCAGGATTAACCATCACAGCAACCAAGGCTTCTATACCCAAGGACAGCAGGAGCAGCTGGGCCCTGCCTCAGACCCATAGGTCCAAGTGTCTAGCAGTTGATAGCCTGGTGGCCTTCCTCTACTACAGCCCAGCCTTCCCTATGAGTCTTCCAGGTCTTGGCCATGCAGGCCCCTGTTATCCCTCCCCACTTCTCCCATCATACCCATTGCTTAGTATCACAGGATGCTTGGCACTTCCACTCCCTTCCCAGCCTCCCCCTCTGTGGGCCCTTCCAGCCTGTCTGTCTCTTTTCATACTCCTTTCTTCATTTTGTCAGATTTGTGTGTGTGTGTATCTCTGCCTAGTATTGAAAAGGGTAAGCAGGAACTCAAGGGACTATCTCTCCTTCTATATGAAAAAGCTTCCAGCTCTGAACTCGTAGTTCAAGCTGGCCAATGTTTGAAGAAGGGCACTTCCCACATAAGGCTAACTTCTCCAAGACCTCTCCAGGCTCTCACAGGTATTTCATGTCAAGCTCTGTTGTTTGCCTCCCCTTACTCTTTGTTGGTCTGGTAACTGAATACTTCCTCAGCAGGTTAGTTCCCGTGGTACCAGTCCCTGACTGGCACCCAGTACAACTCCAATAGTATGAAGCCTCTTCCCAGATGTAGCTGTGGGCTGTGGAGATTTCTGTTGTTTGGTCCTGCTGAGCAAGGCCTTTTCGCTCCTTAGCCAGAAGAGAAGAAAGAATAAGGAAACAAGTGGGGAGAGGGCAGGCAGATGGTGGGTGGGGTGGCTCAGACTAACTGTACTGACACTTGGGGAGGTTCAAGTGCCACCAAGACTATGACTATTTGGTAGACCAGATAGCCAGGATTGGTATATGTGTCTCACACCATAGGCTGTTGTTTAAATTTGGACAAATCTTTAGAAAGTGGGTTGTTTTATCCCCAAATTAGTGTCTCTGGTTTACTGAAATAATAATGTATAGAAATACTGAAACTGGGCCTGAGTCTCACCATGGCAGCAGATGTCTTGGCTGCTAGACCACTTAGACGACCATGGTCTCTTGGTGAAATCTGTCCTCCAGAACTGTACCAGAGAGGAGGCAGGACACTCCACTCTGTTTTGCACTGCCCAGCAGGACTAGAACCTATGTTTCACATATAATTCGATTTCTTACTAAATTTGTTTTTGTTTTGTTTTGGTTTGTTGTTTCTTTGTTGTTGTTGTTGTCTTTTTACAGCAGGGTCTCCCTGCAGCCTCAGCTGGCCTGGAACTTGCTCTGCAGACCAGGCTGGCCTTGAACTCGCAAAGATCTGCCTGCCTCTGCCTCTGCCTCTGCCTCTGCCTCTGCCTCCCTAGTGCTAGGCTTAAAGGTGTGTACCACCACCCCAGGTTTTGTATGTATTTTTTGAGAGGGGGTCTTTTTCCTTAATTTTTTATTTTATTATTTTTTTATGTGTATGAATGTATTGTCTGCATGTAGGTTTGTACACCCGTGTCGTGCAATGCCACAGAGGTCAGAAGAGGGTTTTGGATTCCCCTGGAATTGGAGTTAAAGACGGTTCTCAGCCGCCATGTGGGTTCTGGGGATTGAACCCGGATCCTCTGCAAGAGCAGTTGGGGCTCTTAACCGCTAGGCCATCTCTCCGACCCTTGGTCTTCTTTTGAGACAGGGTCTCCCTGTAGCCCCAGCTGTCCTAGAACTCACTCTGTTGACTAGGCTGGCCTTGAACTCACAATGATCCGCCTGCCTCTGACTCCCAAGTGCTAGGATTAAAGGTGTGCACCACCACGCCTGGCTATATGTATTTTTAAAAATGTTTTATTTTTTGCTGGGCGTGGTGGTGCACACCTTTAATCCTAGCACTTGGGAGTCAGAGGCAGGCGGATCATTGTGAGTTCAAGGCCAGCCTGGTCTACAGAGTGAGCTCCAGGCCAGCTGGGACTAAAGGGAGACCCTGTCTCAAAAATACCAAAAAACATAAAATAAAATAAATTAAAAAAATTTTTTTTTTATTTATGTACCTATGAGTATGTGTGAACTCATAAGTGCAGTACCCATGGAGGCCAAAAGAGGGTTCCCCCTGAAGCTGGAGCTCCAGGTGGTTGTAGGCTACCTGACATGGGTGCTGGGAACTTGGGTCCTCTGGAACAGCAGCAAGTACTCTTAATCACTGAGCCATCTCTCCAGCCATGTTAATTTTTTTGTATTTTTTAAAATATGTGTGTGTGTTTTGGGGCTTGCATAAGCTTATGTGTACCACATGCTTGCAGGAGCTGTGGAGGCAAGAAGAAGGCATTGGATCTCCTGGATCTGGAATTACAGATAATTATGAGCCAGCTGGGTGTGGTGGCTCATAGACCAAAAAAAGATTATAAGCCAATATGTAGGTACTTGGAACTGAATCAAGTCCTCTGCAAGAACAGTCAAGAATTCTTAACAGTTGAGCCATCTCTACAGCCCCAATTTAAATATCTTAATAGCTACTTTAAGAAGGTAAAAAGGGGGGCTGGAGAGATGGCCTAGCGGTTAAGAGTGCTGACCGCTCTTACAGAAGACCCATGTTCGATCCCCAGCACCCACATGGCGGCCGAGAACCATCCGGAACTCCAATTCCAGGAGAACTCCAGTTCCGGGGGAATCAAACACCCTCTTCTGACCTCCGCAGCATTGCACGACACGGGTGCACAAACCTGCATGCAGACAGTACATTCATACACATAAATAAATTTTTAAAAAATTAAAAAAACAAAAAGAAGGTAAAAAGGAATTAGTGTAGCTAACTTTATTTTATTGTGTTTTGGTCTTTTTGAGACAGGGTTTCCCTGTAGCCCCAGCTGACCTGGAGCTCACTGTGTAGACCAGGCTGGCCTTGAACTCAGAGATCCACCTACCTCTGCCTCCCAAGTGCTGGGATTAAAGGTGTGTGCATCACCATGCATGGCTTATTTTTATTTTGTGTGCATGAGTATATCATCTGCATGTGTGTAAGTGCATCTATGTGGCACAGTGCCTGCAGCGATCAGAAGAGGGTATCCGATCTCATGGAACTGGAGTTACAGACGGTTGCTAGCCACCAAGCATGTGCTGGGACTCAAACCCAGGTCTTCTGCAAAAGCAGCCAGTGCTCTTTAACTGCTGAATCATCTCTCCAGCTCTGTAACTAATTTTTTAAAAATATTTTGCCAGGCTACAGGGAGACCCTATCTCAAAAAGACACATACACACACACACGCACACACACACACGTATGTATGTATATGTGTATTACATACATGCCTGGTGCCCTCAGAGGTCAGAAGAGGATGTCAGATCCCCTGGAACAGGAGTTACAGAGGTTGAAGGCCACCACGTAGGTGCGAAGAACCAAGCCCAGGTCCTCTGCAAGAGCAGCAAGTGCTCTTAACCAATGAGCAGTGTCTCTAGCCCTAGTGTAACATGGGGGTTTTTTTGTTTTTGTTTTTTATTTTATTTTGGCAGAGGATTTGTTTATTTTATTTGACCTCATTATCCAAAAACACTGTTATTTCACCAAGTGACTAAGAATTCAAAAGTCTGGTTTTTAAATTTTATCTTTATTTATTTATGGGGAGTGGTCTCACAAAAACAGCTGCCTCACTCAAGTGTTTTAGTGTCCTGGTGTCTGTTCAGAGCCAAAGTCTCCCAGGCCTCAGAGTTGTTCCTCAGCAGTCTGCAGATATGATGGGGTTTTCTGTGCTGGCCATGCCCTGAGGACATTCCGTCCCTTCAGTGGTGTCATTCCTAATCCCATTCTCCTTAGCAAGGGCACCCTCTATCTCTGCAGCCCTAGGCCTGCCCCCTTTCCAACCTGGCTAGAGCCATGCTGGTCCCTGCAGTTCTCATGCCTGTAGTTTGTGTCAGTGATCTGTTTTCCCTGAAAATGAGTTCAGAAAAAACCTTTGGTTTTGAGATTGATGCTTACCTTATTGCATCCCAGAAAGATACTCAGACATATTGGAAAGAAGAAAGAACAGGGTCACTCTTAGTTTTTCTAAGCTTCATTTTTTTCCTTCTCTCTATTTCTGTCTTCTCCTGGTCTCTGTCTCTCACCTGACATTTGAGGACCATCCTCCCTGAGGCTGGGCAGCAG
Organism: Rhizomys pruinosus; assembly: GCA_009823505.1. Lineage (NCBI taxonomy): Eukaryota > Metazoa > Chordata > Mammalia > Rodentia > Spalacidae > Rhizomys > Rhizomys pruinosus. The sequence goes on along the minus strand of VZQC01000969.1, from coordinate 288,116 downwards.
GAGAGGTATGAGCAGCCAGCATCTCAGGGAGCCTGAGCTTGTTCCTGCTAGAGGAGTGATATATTAAGCAGGAGAACCCTAGGAGGGAGAAACTAAGCCTGACCTCTGCCAGAGAGGTCTATAATGAGGGCAATGCCAGGCTGGGGTGAGGGAATGCAGATGATATTGAAGATAGGGAACAGACATAGTAGACTCTGGTAAGAGACATCTGTGTCTAGAGCATGTGATACTCATTGAGACTTCCCTAATGGGGTAGAGACTTCCTTTAATTACTAAAGTTGGGGCTGGAGAGATGGCCTAGTGGTTAAGAGCGCCAACCGGTCTTACAGAGGACCCGGGTTCGATCCCCAGCACCCACATGGCGGCTGAGAACCATCTGAAACTCCAGTTCCTGGAGAACTCCAGCTCCAGGGGAATCCGAGACCCTCTTCTGACCTCCGCGGCATTGCACGGCACGGATGCACAGACTTGCATGCAGACAGTACATTCATACACATACAGAAATAAATAATAATAATAATAATAATAATAATAATAAAAAGACTAATTACTAGAGCCAAGATGTGGGGCATGAAGGTTAGTACAGGACCCAGCCTGGCTTGGCTGAGGCTTGCCCTGTCGTGGGTCTATGCTGCCTGCTGTTACAAGCCTTCCACCCTAGGGGGCAGGCATGGATCATCACTATCCTGCTGGCAGGAAAGTAACAGGAAAAATTTTCAAGGGGAAGAGAGTGAACAGATTGGGACTGACAACCACACAGGACATGCATGCAGACCTACATGTATGTTCACAGGACATGCACACTCATGGAATACATATACCAACCAGCTCCAGGATGAGAGGCACATGTGTATGTACATGCATGTTCACAAGGCACACAATTTACAGGACACATGGATCACAAGCAGATAAAGCACCTATATACTCCCCTGTACCCAGGATGCTGAGTTAGCTTCCACACTTTAGTTGAAGCCATCACTCTAAGGTACAGAGGTCAGCTGGAAAACATCCAGCAGGGCTTGTGACCTCATGTTCTTCTAATACATTGTCATAGATAACTTGGCTATGTTCAGCAAGACAAGGCAGGCTGTAAAAGCCATCTTTTTTTTTTTTTTTTTTCTTTTCGAGACAGGGTCTCCCTGTAGCCCCAGCTGTCCTGGAACTCATTCTGTAAACCAGGCTGGCCTCGAACTGACAAAGATCTGCCTGCCTCTGCCTCCCGAGTGCTAGGATTAAAGGCATGCACCACCATGCCCAGAAAGCCATCTTTACCCTGCTATGTCTACTCCATACATGCCAGGCCAAAGATTCCACAAGGGCTCTGGGGTTTGCAGAGAACAGTTTTCACTGCTGAGCCTTTACTGAGCTATAGAGATTCCCTAAAGCCTCTACTGCCTGTTTGAAAAATAATGGCTTGTGCACCCTTAAAATCTAGGCCTAGACTGAGAGTATGACTCAGTTGGTAGAGTGCTTGCCCAGCATCCACAAAGCCTTGGATCCCCTCCCCCATACCCTATAAAAGTGTTCATGGTAGTTCCTGCCTCAGGGAATCTGATATCCTCTTGCACCCACACGCATGTGGCATAAACTCCCACAAACATACACAATAAACATAAAAACAACTTTAAAAATTTTTTAAAGAAAAAGATAATCCAGGACTTGGCTATCTCAGATGACTAGACTTTTAGGATTTCTATTGTTAGACCCCCACCTCCAAATCTTCCAAGGTCCTCCGCATTTCCTGCCACCCTTCAGTGGTAACTGGTCTCAACTGCTCAGAGCGACTCCTCTATATCCAAAGCATCAGCAAATCTGTGTGGCTCAGCCTTCAAGGTATGTCTAAAATCCAGTCCTTTCTCACCTCCACCTCGGCCACCAGGACCTTTCTGTCTCATGTGTTCACAGTCTGCTCTTTGGCAGATGAAGTGCAAAGCCAGCACAGTTCAAGGGAGGCCATCCTGCTCCTTTAAGTAAACTCTCAGAAATGCTCCAAAAGCTTCTGTCCCCTTTTTAGCTCATCTGGTATGCGCTGAGTTCTGTATCTTTGCTTATTTCTTTATGACTCACCATTCCTCCCTCACTAGAGTATCCACTAGGCAGGGTAGGCAGTAGTGTGTGTTCTGTGGGCAAGCTGCTGTTATCTATCTCCAGAGAAATGTCTGGCACACTGAATGACCTAATTCAGCCATTCCAGATGATAGAGTAGAGGACTTGATTGTGAAGTTCTTTATTGTTAAATCAGAGGGTTGTATCCAAATTAAAATGTTCCTATTCTCATTTTGCACCTTTTCTCATTTTGCACCTTCAGGCAGTTTGGAAAGGAAGCACTGAGAGAGACAAGCCAGGCTCCCATCACTCCTGCTTCACCAGCCTGGCTTGCCCTGTGTTCAATCATCACCTTCCATCTCTGTAGTTCTTGCTGTGTGCTCTGGCTCTGCCACTGGGCCCAGCCATTCATTGACTTTGGTCTTCTCTATCTGCGGGACCCTTTAAAGATCTTTCTAGCTGAAAGTTCTTCCCAGTGCCTTCACATGGATAGTTCAAGCAAGGCCTTGTGATTTCAGAGCTGAGGTGGTTCCAGGAGCTTCTTTCCTGGCTAGCCTAATCAAGTTGGCTTGCAGAACACTTCACTGGTTACTGGTCTCTGAAAGTGGGTCTCTGCCTTGGAACCTGTTGGTTGGTAGGTAAACAACCCCATATGGTAGATTGATGAGCTCCTGTATCTCGTTCTGCCCTTCCTCTAGTTGCCTTCCAAACTCCAGGTTTAGGACTCAGATTTGAGGTATAAGAAAGTGCCAGAGGTGGGTCCTGGCAATGCCAAGTGCTAGAGTCAGCTTGCTGGTCTGTACTAGGCACCTGAACAACCATTTGGAGAGTGGAAACAGTGTCACCCTTATGGTCATGTAACCTAATCCCAGAAAGGTATTTGTGCACACACTCAGCCCCTCTGGCTCCAGAGAGACAGAGCAGCCAACCCCACTGCCCTTCTTCCCTGCTTCCCAGCCCCTTAGCCCCAGCAGGTATTGTCATCCTCACAGTAATGAATGAAACAGTTGAACCCTGCTGGGTGCATGCAGGATGAATAGTGAACAAAGGAAGAGTCACTCTCCTGGAAGCTGGCTGCCACTCGTCTAGCCCTGCCTCCCATCTAATCCCACTCTACAGCTCTCTACTTCATTCTCTCTTCCTTTTGTACATTTTCTCACATGCTAAATCCCAGTGCCAGGACTCCTTACACAGGGGTTGGGGATGTTCTGGCTCTGCCCTCACTCACCAGACTTCTGTGGGTACCGCAGAGGTTCTGAACAGGATCTCACCACAGAGCATTTAGGTTATGTGGCTATTGTAGAGAAAGCACACTCTAGCAACATGTGGATCTCTACCCAGAGCCCAACAAGGCAGTCGAGGAAGCAGGTCTCTCACTGTCCCATCCTTTCATCCTCAGAACCTCCCAAGATGAACCCAGTGGTGGAGCCGCTGTCCTGGATGCTGGGCACCTGGCTGTCAGACCCACCAGGAACCGGGACCTTCCCAACGCTGCAGCCCTTCCAGTACCTGGAGGAGGTGCACATCTCCCATGTGGGCCAACCTATGCTCAATTTCTCGTAAGTCCCCACCTGGCTCATGGGCTGCCTAGGTCTGTACATAACTCCAAACTGTTCAAGGACAGATGCCTGGAGGAAAATGCAAAAGTAGCTTTTGATCTGCTTCAGAAAAGCACTTTCTTCCTTCCCAGAACCTGGCAGCTGAAATACAGAGTGGATAAAAATGGTACTTTCTCACTGTGTTATATTCTTTAAGGTATTAGGCAGACCACAGGTTTACAGGGTTGTTAATCCAAGCAGGAAAAAAAGTACATATGTTTAATTAATTAAATCTCTAGTGTCAGTCTATCCTCTACAGAAATCAGTCGTCTGGGGTTAAAAATAAAAAGAAGATGACATTTGCCCCTGAGCTAGCTGAGAGTTCAAACAAGCTATTAGTACTATAGTTCTTGGAATCTTTCCATACAATAAAGCGAAAATCTTTTAAGGTCTTGCCATGCGTCTGTATGTGTGTCTGTGTGTGCATGTTCACATGCACACATACACACACAGAATAGGAAATAGTGCTTTTTTGGGGGGAGGGGGGTTTTTTTGAGACAGGATCTCCTCGTAGCCCCAGCTGGCCTGGAACTTGCTATGTAGACCAGGCTGATCTTGAACCCAGAGATTTCCTGCCTCTGCCTCCCAAGTACTGGGATTAAAGACCTGGGCCACCACACCCTGAAGTAGTGCTACGTTAAAAAGACAGAATTATGTAGGGTGCTAAAATGTATTTACAAAAGAAATACATAGGTTTAAAAAGTTTAGGGTTAGGGGGCTGGAGAGATAGCCTAGCGGTTAAGAGCACTGACTGCTCTTGCAGAGGACCCGGGTTCGATCCCCAGCACCTACATGGCGGCTGAGAACTGTCTGTAACTCCAATTCCAGGAGAACTCCAGTTTCAGGGGAATCCAACACCCTCTTCTGACCTCCGTGGCATTGCACGACACGGGTGCACAAACCTACATGAAGACAGAACATTCATACACATACAAAAATAAATAAAATTTTTTTTAAAAAGTTAAAAGAAAAAGTTTAGGGTTAGGGCATGTACAAGACTCTGGATTCATTTCCCAACACCTTAAAAAAGGGCAAACAATAAAGAAGTACATAAAATTAAAAGCAGCTATTCTGCTTCAGTCTCCACTGTAGAGTTCAATGAAAAGAATCTTACTGGAAAAGACAAAAAAAAAAAAAGAATTTTTAATAAATCGACTTGTTAGTACAGGTTGAGCATCCCTTGCCTATAATGCTTAAAGAATTATTTAAGATCTAGAGATTTTTGGACTGGGGATAATAGCATGGGTAGAATATCCCTAATCTACAAATCAAAATTCTTTGTAATCCAAGACTTTCTAAGCACTAACATGATGTCATTTTGGGTTTTACATTTTCAGATTAGTTTACTTGCATTTGTTTTGTTACTGTTACTGTTTTCATTTGTTTTGTTTGAGAGAAAGAGTATCAATACATAGCCTAAACTGGTCTGAAACTCACTGTATATCCTACAGTAGCCTCAAACTCACAATCCTCTTGCCTTAGCTATCAAAATACTAAGGGTATAGGCATGTACCACCATTCCCAGCAATATTACTTTGCCCTCATGTATTTAATTAAGTATAATACAAAATGGTTTAAGATGATTTTTTTTTTTTTTTTTTTTTTTTTTTTGGTCTTTTCGAGACAGGGTCTCCCTGTAGTCCCAGCTGTCCTGGGATTCACTCTGTAGACCAGGCTGGCCTTGAACTCACAAAGATCCGCCTGCCTCTGCCTCCCAAGTGCTAGGATTAAAGGTGTGCGCTACCAGGCCCGGCTAAGATGATGTATTTTAAAACAAGATTGTCTGAATACGAAGATTCATGCCTATCATTCCAGTGTTCTGGAAGCTAAGGCAAGATCTTAGTTCCAAGTTTGCCTCAACTACTCAGCAAGATACCTCCCCCTGAATGAATGAATGAATAAATAAATAAATAAATAAATAAATAAATAAATAAATAAATAAAGTGAGCTAAGCATGGTAGCACACACCTTTAATCCCAGCACTTGGGAGGCAAAGGCAGACAGATCTCTTCAGTTCAAAGCCAGCCTATCAGGGCTACAAAATGAGACCCTGTCTCAAAAACAAAAGATAGCTTTGCACATAAACCAAAACCTAGAAATTCAGAATACTATAAAATAATCTAGAATAGCTGAATGAGGTGGCTCATACCTGTAATCCCAGCACTTGGGAGGCAGAAACAGGAGGATCACAAGTTTAAGACCTACCTGGGCTGCATAGCAAGACCCTCTCTCAAATTTTGAAAAGTAGAGTATGTATGAGGTCCTGGGTTCAATTCTCAGTACTGTACAAAAACATTTAAATGGGGCTGGAGAGATGGTTCAGAAGTTAAGTACATTGGCTGCTCTTGCAGAAGACCTGTGTTTTGTTCTCAGCACCCACATGGTGGGTACAACCATCCTTAACTCCAGTTCCAGGGGATCAAACATCCTCTTTTGGCCTCAGTGTGGGCATTGTACAACACAGGTGCACTTACATCTATGCAGGTAAAACATTCATACACAATTTGTTTTAAACACATAAATGATCCAGACAATATAAATCAGGCATCTGCCTTTTCTTTTTTATCTTTCCTTCCATCCTTCCTTTCATTCTTCTCCTCCTCCCCCTTCCCCTTACAGTACTAAGGATGGATGGAGCCCTTAGCCTTGTGTATGCTCCATGGACAGTGCCACCATATAGATTGATTGAACTCTTACACAAAAATAAGAGTTACAGAGAGAATAGTCCTGATAAGGTGGGGTTCTACATGATTGTCTGCAATGTTTACAGGGATGCCTAGGACTGCAAACTGGGATGCAAACACCAGAAAGGCCTCTGAGAAAGGATACTCCATATTATTATTAAGATGTTCCTGGGGTTGGGTATACTTAGTGGTGCATGTTTCAAGCCTTGGGTTTAACCCCAGCACCATACACACTCACAGAGACTCACAGAGAGTAATTTCCTGTACTTAAGAGTTGGTCAGCTAGCTGGGTGTGGTGGTGCATGCCTTTAATCCCAGCACTCTAGAGGCAGAGACAAGTGGATATCTGTGAGTTCAAGGCCAGCCTGGTCTACAGATCACGTTCCAGGCCAGCTGGGGCTACAAGGAGACCCTGTCTCAAAAACACCCCTCTCTCCCCCAAAAAAAGTTGGTCAGCTGGCAAAACGAATAAGGATCTTGAAGGGTAGCGACAAGACACACACAGACAAGTAGGAAGCTGGAGGAGGCACTACTGGTCAGACTGCCTTAAGACCCTGCAAACCCATGACTAATGCCCCTTCCACGGTGTTTTTTACATTGCTTTGTGAACTTCTCCTAGAGAGACATGAACTATTCACCCCAGACAGGGCATCAGTCAAGGTCCACATTGGTGAACTAGTGAGTCTATTGGGCTTACTTATAGAGAGAACATGGGTAGGAGTACATAGAAGAGTGGATGACACCCAGACAGCTGCATCACCACAGTCTTTCCATGTCATAGATGGCAACCTCATAGAAGCTGCATCATGGAGCTCCCTGTAGTGAACCTTCTACTTCCTATACTCTACCATCTCCCAAGACTACTTGGAGCTGTTGGGTGGGCAGAAGAAAGACCTAGATGGCATCCCTGGTGCAGTTCCTTTGCTAAGGAGTTTTGGCAGCTCCCTTACCATAGACCTGGCTATCACCATATTGTTCTGCATATTTTGTTGCCGTGGCTACTGTGTCAAGGAAATAAATCTCTGCCTCAAAATGCCAGTAAGATGATTATGTTGTGATTGAAGGAAAAGGCTGTCTACAACACTCTCCCCCTTTCCCTTGGCTCTGACATTCTTTTTTTTTTATTTTTTTAAGTCAGGATCTCCCTTTAGTCCCAGATGGCCTAGAGTTCACTCTATAGACCAGGCTGGCCTTGAACTCAGAGAGATCCGCCTGCCTCTGCCTCCTGAGTGCTGGCATTAAAGGCATGCATCACCACACCCAGCACTAAAGAGGGTTCTAAGCTGCCATGTGGGTACTAGGAATTGAACCCCAGTCCTCTGCAAGAACAATCAGTGCTCTTAACCACCGAGTCATCTCTCCAGCCCTGAGCTCTGACATTCTTTAACCCCTTTATGTAATGTTCCTTTAGCCTTGAGGTGTAATATGTGTATGGTCCCTATTTGAGCATTGGACCACCATGTCACTTCAGTAGTTGTTTATTCTCAGCAGTTTAACCGCTGTGAGAAGGCTGCTCTAAGCCCAATAGCATTCACTCACTATGGGCATAAACACAGATGTTTTGAAGGCACTTTGGTGGGCACAAACATCTGCTTAACAAAACAAAACCCCTTTAGACTTGTAGTCTTCCCAGCCACAGGTGTGAATTCTCTCCTGTGGGGCAACCCTTGAATCTAACCAGAAAGTTAATGGATGCACTAGCAGGCACATCTTGCCTGGCAGTGTGATACTGCAGCACTCAGGATCTGCTGGTCCTCACGACTGTTGATGACAGTTCTTCCCCAGCAGCAAAGCATAGTGGGGAAGGCCAGGCATAGTGGCACATACCTTTAATCCCAGTACTTGGGAGGCGTAAGCAGGAGGATCTCTGCATTTTCTAGGCCATCTGGGGCTACAGGAAAACTCTGTCTCAAAAAGACAAAAAAAAAAATATATTGGGTATAGTGGTGTGGATAGGAGGCCCTCGTGTAGCCGTTTTGTTCGATGTTGTTGTTGTTGTTGTTGCTGTTGCTGTTTTGGTCTTTTTGAGACAGGGTCTCCCTATAGCCCCAGCTGTCCTAGAACTCACTCTGTAGACCAGGCTGGTCTTGAATTCACAGAGATCTGCCTGCCTCTGCCTCCCAAGTGCTGGGATTACAGCTGTGCACCACTACACCTGACTACCTCATATAGCCTTAATGACCCATTCTCCACAAACTGTTTTGCCTTTTTATCCCTGGGCACTGTTGCCTTGGGGCTGCTGAGCATCTTCCTACTCCTAAAGGGCTGGCTCAAGCTATTTGCCCCAGCGAAGGGTTGAGGAGAAACAGGACTATGCTTAATCAAGCCTGCTGCTTATTGGCTCTCTGGGTCTGACAGACTCTGGACACTGTGGATACAGCCAGTGCCATTGCGTCTTCCTCAACTGCTGAGAAGGTCTCAAGCTGGGCAAATAGTTTCCACCCCCAGTGTAATTTATTTTTATATATTTTGTTGTTGTTGAGTTGTTTGTTTTTGAGACAGGGTCTCCCTGTAGCCCCAGCTGTCCTGGAACTCTTTGTAGACCAGGCTGGCTTTGAACTCACAGATATCCACCTGCCTCTGCCATCCGAGTGCTGGGATTAAAGGCATGTGTGATAATGCCTGGCTATATATTTTTTTTATTTTTATTACTTGATATTTTTTGTGTATGAGTGTTTTGCCTACATGTGTGTAAGTGCACCATGTCAATGCAGTGCTTGCAAAAGCCAGAAAAGGGTGTCGGATCCCCTGGAACTAGAGTTACAGGTGGTTGTTTGCTGCCTTGAGGGTGCTGGGAACTGAACTTGTGTCCTTTGCAAGAATAGCCAATGCTCTTAACCAGTGAGCCATCTCTTCAGCACACCCAGCATATTTTCTAGCTGGAGAAAAATGTACAAAGCTTACTAGAGACAGGGATAGATAATTGTCCACCCCTGAAGCGAGCTTATTTTTCATTTGTACTGTTTTGATTTTTATGCCTTCCTTGAAGCTTACTTGCACAGCATTTGGCTTCCTATCAGTTTTTTCCTTTATGAACTCCAGCTTGACACAGATCTTGCCACATTTGCCTTCATTGACCTTAACAGACTTCTCTGTTTTGTCACTCTTTTCATTCCTTCTTGATTTCTTTCTTTTTTTTTTTTTTTTTTTTTTTTTTTTTGGTCTTTTTGAGATGGGTCTCCCTGTAGCCCCAGCTGTCCTGGAACTCACTCTGTAGACCAGGCTGGCCTTGAACTCACAAAGATCCGCCTGTCTCTGCCTCCCAAGTGCTAAGATTAAAGGCATGCGCCACCACGCCTGGCTATTTCTTTAGCACTTTAAGAGCCTAATTTACCTGTCCTTTTAAGTCGCTCAGATTATGCCAAAACCTCTACCTTGTAAAGATCATGCCCACTAAGGGGTACAGCTAAGCCACTAAAACTCTAAACCATTCCCATTCTCTGCTGAATCAACTTAAAAAAAAAAATGTGATTTTTATTTTACATGTATGAGTGTATTGCATGTATGTAAGTGTACCTGTCTATGGCAATGCTGAGCCATTTCTCCAGCCCTCTTCTTAACCAGTGAACACTGTCCTTTCCAGCTCAGTGACCTGGGCATCCGTCATAACCATCTCTTTTATACTTTCCCTCAGCTGGCAATAACCAAGTGTCCCCAATGGCTCCTATGAGCCAGTCCACCATGGAAGGATGGTTAGTTGTATTACTGTTTTTCTCCCTCCACAGTACTCAGACTGATCTATCCCTCCTGTCCCCACAGCCTTAAGAGCCAGGCTGTGAGAGTTTGTTTCACTTCTTGCTTATAAGTCCTTCCCAACTCAAGCAGCTCCCAGGCAGAGTACTCCCCTGGCTATCTTGGTTTCTTATATCCCCAGTGTGCATGCTGAATCATGGAAGGAGAGCTAGAGACATGGCTCAGAGAGCACTGACTGTTCTTGCAGAGGACCCACGTTCAATTCCAGGGGAATATGGTGCTTTCTTCTGAACTCTGAGGGCATTGCACAACATGGGTGCAGTTATATACATACACCCATACACATTAGATGAATATAAATAGAATGAAAAATAAAATTATAAAGGTGGAAGGAACCTTGTGGAAATCTGTCATTTTTTTTCTTTTTTTCCCCCTCTTTACTATATCTGACTCTTCCCACGGGACTCAAGTTTTTGAATCCCAGGAGAAGCTCTCTAAAATATTTCTGTGTATATATGTCTCCCCCACAGCAAGAAGTAGCAAGCCAGCAAATCTTAACTCATCCTCTTTTATCCGAGAAATTAGAGACTTACCATGCCATATGGCCATCCTGGGGTTTGCCTCCTACCACCACCACAGACACTCCATCTTCATATTGCTCAGTTGCCGTAGCAAGAAGGCATGCCATACAGAGAAGGAAGGCTGTTATCAGCATGGCCCTGTGGATGCTCCATCCTCAGACAGCTTAGCTTCAGTTGTGTGCCTTGCTACCCAAAGCAAAGACCGTAATTTCCACTCCCAAACTCATTCTGATTCTCTTGTGCCACATGGTGGGGTACCAGTTTGTTATGTGAACTTGTCCTGGGGAAACAGGAACAAGCATCTGTTTATCCCAGATAGGATGCTAACTGCAGACCAAAGAGGAGTCCCAGTGAGTTCATTGGGCTTACTTACAGATCATGGGTAAGAGGTTATCTACCGGGCTATGGGTGACCCCAAAACAACTACATTGTTGCAAAGGCCACCTCATCATGGATGATCACCTCAGAGGTCCCCATTTCAATTATTCAGCATATTCTAGCATCTCTCAAGATCACTGCAGCTGGGAGGTGGATCAGAAGACAGGAATGTCTAGAATCCTAGGTGAAGATCCTGTGATCCTCCTCTCTACCTAGGCATATTAAAAGCTCTATTATTATTGCCATAGACCTAACATCACTGTACTGTTTTACTTATTCCATTACAATGGCTATGAGCCCAAAGTAATCTCCAAGATGGCAGGGGATAATCATGTCACACCCAGAGGAAAAGATTTGCTACAACACATCAGTGGAACAAGCCCACTTTTGAAAGCTGGTGTCTCATCTCTGACTTCCCATCTAGGTTCAACTCCTTCCATCCAGAAACTCGTAAGCCAATGCACAGAGAGTGTGGCTTCATTCGTCTCAAGCCTGACACCAATAAGGTGGCCTTCGTCAGTGCCCAGAACACAGGTATGGTGTCCCCAACTCAGGGCCTGTTGGCCAGTGTTGTGACAAGTCCTCTCAGATCACCTCCAAGTGTGTTCTTGAAGGAATAGTGAAGACATAGCGCCCCCCCAATGGACTTGAGCCACGACTTCCCTTCCTCCAAAGGACATGTCCAGCCCTTGGGTATTTGCATGCCACCATCTGCTTGTTACCCAACCACAAGGCCTGGCAGTTGCAAGCTGAATAGCCACAGGGTCTTTGTCTAGAAGTCTGGCAAGCACATGACTCAAACTACTCAACAGCCTGTGTGATCTTGACCCTGCCCAGTCTCCTTTCTATTCAGGGTTAGACAGCTTGGAGAGGAGCTGACCCAGGGCACTGGCAAGCATGGAAACAAACAGAAGCCAGAGGCCTGTCTGTCCTTACTTCTGCATAGGGTGAGACTCAACCTGAGGATTGGACTACACTAAACTAGCCCATTGAGAAGTACACCCTTTCAAGTTCAGTTTTAGATGAAAAAAAAGAGAAGTATGCTCAGGGGGCTGGAGAGATGACTCAGTGGTGAAGAGCACCGACTGCTCTTGCAGAGGACCCGGGTTCGAGTCCCAGCACCCACATGCCAGCTAAGAACTGTCTTTAACTCCAGTTCCAGGGGAATCTGACACCCTTTTCTGACCTCTGCAGCACTGCATGACACGGGTGCACTTACTTACATGCAGACAGTACACTCATACACATAAAATAATTAAAAAAAATTTTTTTTTAAATAAAAGATTTGGGGCTGTGGAGAGATGGCCTAGCGGTTAAGAGTGCCAACTGCTCTTGCAGAGGACCTGGGTTCGATCCCCAGCACTCACATGGTGTCTGAGAACCGTCTTTAACTCCAGTTCCAGGAGAATCCGACACCCTCTTCTGACTTCCGAGGCATTGCACAACAGGTGTACAAACCTACATGCAGACAGTATATTCATAGATATAAAAAATTAAAAAAAAAGAGGTACACTCAGGAGAGCTGCAGTTCAGGGTACTTCTGTAGAGGATGACCCTCCATTAAGCACCTGCCTTTGTACTATAAAAAGCCTCCTGAGAAAAAAAGCCAGGTGTGGTAGTACATGCTTATGCTCCCAGCTACTCACCTATGTACCCCATTCTCAGAGGGCTGAGGCAGGAGGATTTCTTGACCCCATGAGTTCCAGACTAGCCTGAACAGCATGAGACCCCTTTTTATGTGTATGAGTATTTTGCCTGCATGTATATAAATGTACCCATGTTGTGCAGTGCCTGGGGAGGCCAGAAGAGGATGTCAGATCCCCAGCACCTGGAGTTGCATATTTAGCCCTGCCATGTGAGTGCTGAGAACTGAACCTGTGTTCTCTGGAAGGACAGCCAGTGCTTTTAACTACTGAGCCATCTATCCAACCCTGAGATCCTTTTGCAAAAAAAAAAAAGTGGAGGCTGGAGAGATGGTTTAATGGGTAAAGTGGTTTCTGCACAATCATGAGAATCTGAGTTCACATCCCCATTAACTACATAAAAGTGGTACCTATCTGTTGGGCCAGGAAACAGGTGGATCCCTAGGGTTGATAGCTGGTCTGCTAGCCTAGCAAAAGGATGAGTTCAGGTTCATTGAGACAGGGTCTCAAAAAAAAAAAAAAAAAAAGGAAAGCAATAAAGGAAATACTCCAGGTCATCCTCTGACCTCTGACTCAGGTGAGTGAGTATACTTGCACACACAAAGTCCTGAATCATTTTGCGGATCAGAGGAAGAAGCACTATACCTGGATGGTAGCAAAGTTCAGCTTTCCCTTGCCTGCTGCAGACAGGGAAGCACAGTACTTATGAAGGTGGGAGTGTCCTAGAATGAAACTAACTGCCCATTCTTTGCAGGCATCGTGGAAGTGGAGGAGGGTGAGGTGAATGGACAGGAGTTGTGCATTGCATCTCACTCCATCGCAAGAATCTCCTTTGCCAAGGAGCCCCACGTAGAGCAGGTGAGCCCAACCTCCCTCTCAGGTTCTTGGTAGGGTATTCACCTTGGGGTGGGGTCACACCGTCTGATAAGGTTTTGCCTTACAGCTTTCTTTTTATAGATGTTTTAAAATTTATTTTTATGTGTATGAGTGTTATGCCTGCATGTATATATGTGTAAACATGTCATGCGATGTCCATGGAAGTCAGAAGAGGATATCAGATCCCCAGGAACTGGAGTTATGGACAGTTGTTAGCTGCTATGTGGGTGCTGGAAGACCTGGGTTTGACTGCAAGAATAGCCAGTGCTTTTAACCACTGAGTCATCTTACAGCTTTCTTAACACTATTCTTAGCTCCTAGTCTTTCTTTCCCACACCCTTCCTGGGTATGAGTGACCCACACTGCAATTACCTGGTCTCTACCTTTGAAGTTTGTTGTTTTTCTGTTACGAATATCCTTTTATGTTTGTGCTTCTTAGTTTTGCAAATATACCCATTTGTTGGACAAATTTCTCCTAAATTAACAGGTACATTTTGAACAGAGGATACTGTTAAATTGCTTAACAATTCCACTCCCACTAGCATTGCCTGAGAGTCACTGATTCCCTGGGGGGTTTTTTTTTGTTTTGTTTTTGTTTGTTTGTTTTGGTCTTTTTTTTTGAGACGGGGTCTCCCTGCAGCCCCAGCTGTCCTGGAACTCTCTATGTAAACCAGGCTAGCCTTGAACTGACAGACCTCCACCTGCCTCTGCCTCCTAAGTGCTGGGATTAAAGGCATGCACCACCACTCCCAGCCAGTTCCCATGCTTTTAACTTGCACTCTCCAATCCCGTTCTGGTTTTCAATCTAACTTAGGAGTGAAAGGGCATTTCCTGTGCTCACTGGCCATTTTATTTCTTACTCTATATATTAGATATTCAATCTTTGCCTGGTTTTCTGTGTGTTGTGATTCAGTTGTTGACTTGAAGTGGCTGTTATTCTGTCTGTTCTGTGTGGCCAGGGTGTCCCCAATCAGTGGCTTGCTTTATAATGGCATCTGCCCCAGGCTTTAGGGCCTTTCGGCAGTCTCCTTGAGGTGCTTTGTTGCATCTGGACTTGGTTCCTCCTTGGGAATTTGTTTTCTATTCCAAAGTTTTTTAAAAAGTATTCTCATTTTTCTTTTACTTCTATAGTTTTGCTTTTCATGATTAACTTTGTGTGTGTGTGTGTGTGTGTGTGTGTGTGTGTGTGTGTGTGTGTTTGAGACAGGGTCTCCCTTTAGTCCCAGCTGGCCTGGAGCTCACTCTGTAGACCAGGCTGGCCTTGAACTCACAGAGATCCACCTGGCTCTGCCTCACAAGGGCTGGGATTAAAAGCATGCGCCACCACGCCCGGCACATGATTAACTTTTTTTTTTTTGTATGTGTATGAGTGTACTGTCTGCATGTAGGTCTGTGTACCCGTGTCGTGCAATGCCATGGAGGTCAGAAGAGGGTCTCGGATTCCCCTGGAACTGGAGTTACAGACGGTTCTTAGCTGCCATGTGGGTGCTGGGGATCGAACCCGGGTCCTCTGCAAGAGCAGTCGGTGCTCTTATCCGCTAGGCCATCTCTCCAGCCCACATGATTAACTTTTAATGTCATTTTTTTTTAGCGTGTATCATTGTTTTGCCTACATGCATGTAAATGCACCTATGTTGTGCAGTGACCCTGGAGGCCAGAAGATGGTGTTAGAGCCCCTGGAACTGTAGTTAAGGATAGATGTTGCAACCTGAACCCAGATCTCCTAGAAGAGTAGCCAGTCCTCTTAATAGCTGAGCCATCTCTCCAGTTCCTCATATGCTTTTTGTGTAATTACATAATTCTTAACATTTTCCTGGTAGGTAACTTGCAGTCCCATGTGGCTTATGAAGTCCACCCTTATCCCCAAGGTCTGGAGTCCTGTCTATATTCAAGGCCATAACCATGTAACATGGAGTCTGTTTCTAGTATCTACAGTAGGAAAGTTCCTTTTGTTCATTTTCTTTTTCTTCCTTCCTTTCTTTCTTTCTTTCTTTCTTTCTTTCTTTCTTTCTTTCTTTCTTTCTTTCTTTCTGTTTTCTTTTTCTTTTTTCCTATGCTTAAGCATTTCTCCTTCTGGATGAACTTTGTTTACTTATTTTTGAGACAGTGTCTCCATGTAGCAGCCTTGGCTGTCCTTGAATTCCTCATCCTCCATCTCTCAAGCTCCAGGATAATGGTATACGCCACCACTCACAATGTGAACTTTCAGTTGAGCTCCTCAAGGTCCTTAAATTCCCATCAATAGGGTGGCAAATATAGCTCTGTTCAGTGCTGTTTAGGATAGGTAAGGCCTTGTGTTCAATCCCCAGCATCATAAAATATAATAGTAATAATTTTACATTGAAATTGTATTGAATACACAAAGATGATATAACACTTTTATCCACACAGTAGTCTACTGCAGTGACTTCAGGTCTCATATATGTCAGTAGAAGCAAAAGCTTTATTTCATTATGCTTTCAAAAAAAAAAAAAATGTACTGGAGAGATGGCTCAGCAGGTAAGAATATATGTATACCTCTTGCAAAGGACCTGAGTTCAGCTCCAGGCTCCCACATCAGATTGCTCACAGCTGTGTCTAACTCTGGCTCCTGGTGTCTAAGACATGCCTCCAACCATGGTCATCTACACTCATGTACACTGAAACAAACATACATACACATAATTAAAAATAGAAGCCAGTATGGTGTGCATGCCTGTAATCCCAGCACTCAGGAGACAGAGGCAGGCAGATCTCTGAGTTCAAGGCCAGCCTGGTCTACCGAGTGAGTGTGTAGTTTTGTGGCTATGTAAATAGTTTTCCCCACCTCCTCTTCCTCTTATTGATAATTCATTCTGAGGACACTTTCTTTTAAGACAGGGTCCCACTTTTGTTTCACAGGCTGGTCTGACACTCCTGGACTCAAGTGATCCTTCTTGCTCAGCTGGGACTGTAGTCATGTACCACCATATAGCTAAAGCATCTGATTTCTATATGTTCATATTCAACTGGAACAATTCTGTAATTTTCTAGCAGCTAGGGTCTTTGGCACACACACACACATAAAGATTTTGCTTTTGTAGCCTCTTCTAGGAAGAGTCTGTGTTTTTCCCACTTAAAGCTACTAATGCAGTGAATTTTATTAATATCTTCACAGTGTTGAGTCAAGTTTGCTTTGGGGATATAACTTCTCGTGATGATATATTTAATAATTTTATCATATGGCATCCATTTTGGTATCTGCACTATTCATATTCACTGAAGTGGGAGTTTTATAGCTTTATAGCTTTTTCTGTTCTTTATTGAAGGATAAAGCCCTTGGGATTATCTCCAGACATCTGGTAAAGTGTCTAGGCAATAGGTTGTAGAAACACAGGTCCAGGCACAGGCAGTGTTTTCCTCCATAATTGCTTTTCTGTTCATGACTCTTACCCTACCTCAACTGCAAAGCCTGTGTGTGTGTGTGTGTGTGTGTGTGTGTGTGTGTGTGTGTGTGTGTGTGTCTTTTTGAGACAGAGTCTCCCTGTAGCCCCAGCTGGCCTGGAACTCAGAGAGATCCACCTGACTGTCTGCCAAGTGCTGGGATTAAGGGTGTGCCCCACCATGCCTGGCACCCAATCTCAGTTTTATCTGACTTTTTTTTTAAGTCTCCCTGTAGTCCGAGCTGGCCTGGAACTCACTCTGAAAACCAGGCTGGCCTTGAACTCACAGAGATCCGCCTGCCTCTGCCTCCCAAGTGCTAGGATTAAGGGCCTGTGTCACCATGCCCAGCTTAAAGGCAGTCCTTAGCCACCATGTGGGTACTGGGAATCAATCAAACCTAGGTCCTCTGCAAGAGCAGTCAGTGCTCTTAACCACTGAGCTATCTCTCCAGCCCCCTTATCTGACTTTTCTATGTCATTTATCTGCCATTCTGTGTCACTTTCATTCTGATGCTGTATCTCTGGTTCCTTTTTTTAGGATTTATTATATGTAGTTTTGTATTTTGCCTGCATGTGTGTAAGTCCACTAGAGGCCAGGAGAGGCTGTCTGATCCCCTGTAGTTACAGTTGTGAGCTGCCATGTGTTTCTGGGAATTGAGTCCAAGTCCTCTGAAAAAAAGCAGCAAGTCCTTTTAACCACTGAGCCACCTCTGCAGCCCCTGAGCTGTCAGTTTGAAAGAACATACATACAGGAAGTCCCACCCATCTGACCTCAGATTTTAGTATTTGTCTGGAGTTTGGGGCCTTTTTTTTTTTTTTTTGACAAGGTTTCACTGTATAGCTCTGGCTCACTGTGTACCCTGACCTAGAATTCACAGAGATCCATCTGCCTCTGCTTCCTCAGGGCAGGGCTTAAAGGTTTGTGCCATTATACCCAGCTTGGCTCCATAGTTACTGAGGATGGTGGTCATTGCTGCTTGTTAGTATTGAGCTTTGTTGACAGACTTTATGGATGAGGACAATTTTGCTCCTGTAAGTTCAGTCCTGACTTACTGGATTGTCCCTGTTGCAGCTAGATGACAGGGCTCCCCATATGCATACCCCTTTTCTACATGCTTTGGAATCATTGTCCTTTTGTTTCTTTTTTTCTTTTTTCTTTTTTTTTTTTTGGTCTTTTTTGAGACAGGGTCTCCCTGTTGCCCCAGCTGTCCTGGAACTCACTCTGTAGACCAGGCTGGCTTTGAACTCACAAAGATCCACCTGCCTCTGCCTCCCAGTGCTAGGATTAAAGGCGTGCGTCACCATGCCCGGCTGTTTCCTTCATTTTTATATGCCTACCGCAATCCAGCCCCACACTCTACTGGCATAAGTTTTTTAGCTAAAGCTTACCTTAGGAGCTGTAGAATTGGCTCAGCATTTAAGAGCCCATTCTGTTCTTAACAGAGAGTATGAATTCAAGTCCCCACACCAATATTAGCTCACAATCATTTGCAACTCTAGCTCCAGATGATCTGAGCCATCTTCTGGGCTTTGTGGGCACCTGCACTCACATGTGCACATACCCACACAGACAATATCTATACATATATATATAATCTTAAATTCTAAAATATCTTCAGGCTGGGTGTGGTGGCACAATGCCTTTGATCCAAGCACACAGGAAGCAGAGTCAGAGGCAGGCAGGTCTCTGTGCATTCAAGGTCAGCCTGCTCTTCCAGGACAGCTGGAGCTACAAGGAGACCCTATCTCAAAATATCTCTATCTGTCTATCTATCCTTCCATCCATATCTTTAAAGCTCACCATATACTGTGGGAAACTAGTACCTGAGTTTCACTTGGATTGTTCTGTGGATTCTCTTGGAACTTCTTGGTCTGCTCTGTACAGCACGAGGCTACTGTCATGGACCCCTCCACTGGACTTACTGTTCTATGAATGCCACCTCTCCTACCAGGGCTCTTTTGTTTTCTAATGTTTACATTTTTTTCCTATCTCTTGGTCTCTTGTTTTGTTTCCTGGGAGACTTCCTCAGTGTTATTTATATTCCAACTGCCATATTGAAATTTTTTTTTATAATTTTTATTTGCTTTTTATGTGTACAAGTGCTTTATGTCCATATATGTAAGCATACCACGTGCATGCAATGCCCATAGAGGTTAGAAGATGTTGTGAATCCCCTGGAACCAAAGCTTCTTCTGGCGATTGTTAGCCACTGTGTGGCTGCTGGGAATTATATCCGGGTCCTCTGCAAGAGCAGCCAGTGCTCTTAACCACTGAGCTATCTCTCTGGTCCTATATTAAAGAATGGTATCCATTTTATTCATAGATAACAGCAGTTTTTATCAATCTGAGGGATATTAAACACAGCTTTTGTTCTTCCACCATCCCTCTGTCCTTTCCAAGGTGTTACTTTTTGTATTACTGTGTTGGTTTTGGTTTCCTCATTTCTTCTTAAAGGCTTTCTTTTTTTGTGTGTGGGGTGAGGTGGGTTTGAGACAGAGTCTCTCTGTAGCCCCAGCTGGCTGGCCTGGAACTCACTATGTAGACCAGGCTGACCTTGGACTCAGAGAGATCCGCTTACCTCTGCCTCCCAAGTGCTAGGATCAAAGGCATGCACCACCACACCCAGCGAATGGATTGTTTTGTTTTGTTTTTTTAAGATGGGGTTTCATTGTCTCACTGTCTTGCCCAAGCTGGTTTTGCACTCGTAGACTTAAGCAGTCTCCTGCCTCAGTTATCAGAAGTTGTTTTTTGTTTGTTTGTTTTAATTTTTATTTATTTTTTTATGTGTATGAATGTACTATCTCTGGTGCATGTAGGTTTATGCACCAGTGTTTTGCTGTGTTGTGGAGGCCAGAAGAGGGTGTTGGATTCCCCTGGAACTGGAGTTAAAGATGGTTCTCAACCGCCATGTGGGTGCTGGGATGTGGGTGCTGGGGATCGAACCCGGGTCCTCTGTAAGAGCAGTCAGTGCTCTTAACCACTAGGCCATCTCTCCAGCCCCCAGAAGTAGTTTTGACTACAGTTGCCATCATACCCAGCAACTGTTGTCTTGGGTTATTTATTTTGTGTGTACATATGTGTTCTTGAGTGTGCACATGTATGCATATATGTGTGTACATGAGTGTGCCCATGTGTGCAGTGCCTGCTGCCGCATATATGTAGAGGTCAAAGGACAACTTTTAGGAGTTGGTTCTTCTCTTTTACCATGTGGGGTCTTGGGGATTGAACTCACATCATCAGGCTTCCCAGCAGGTGCCTTTGTCTATTGAGCCATCTCACTGGCCCAGCAGCAACTGGTCGGTTGGTTTATTTGTTTTTAATTTTTTATTTATTGTGTGTTTGAATGTATTGTCTGCATGTAGGTTTGTGCACCCATGCCTCGGAGGTCAGAAGAGAGCATCAGATTCCCCTGGAACTGGAGTTAAAGACGGTTCTCAGCCACTATGTGGGTGCTGGGGATCGAACCCAGGTCCTCTGCAAGAGCAGTCGGCGCTCTTTAACCGCTAGGCCATCTCTCCAGCCCCAGCAAATGTTTTATTGTTGTTGTTGTTTTTAATTTTTATTGAGCACATTTCCTACAACATTTCTTAATCAAATTTGGATTCATTACCCCATCCATGCCCATCCCTCATACCCCCCCCACAGACCTCATGGATTCTGTCATACACAGGTCCTGTCTTGTATCTTTTTCTCAGTCTTTTATGACCTTTTTGGTGCACAGGTTTACTGTTTTGGTCAGTTCTTTGAATAGGTTTTTCTCTCTCTTTTTTCGTTCCCATTTGATTTTATATTATTCCAAAATAATGCATACATATACTCCACACATAAATCAAAGTTACAAAATCTGAAAACAAACTATAGGTTAATTCCAAAGCACATTTAGAGATTTACATTTTAACAGTAAAGTTGCATGCATGTAAAAAAAGTATAACTTTACATTCTTTTTTTTTTTTTCTTTTTGAGACAGGGTCTCCCTTTAGTCCCAGCTGGCCTGGAGCTCACTGTGTAGACCAGGCAGGCCTTGAACTCTCAGAGATCTGCCTGTTTCTGCCTCCCGAGTGCTGGGATTAAAGGCTTGTGCCACCACACCCAGCCTCTCTCTTTTTTTTCTAGACTATGAATATTAGTTTTCCTATATGATAGAACACACCATAGGATTACATAAGGATAAATTATGAATGGTTGTAACATGTATCAGTAAAAAAAGAAAACATTATTTTACAAATTTTTTTTTTTAACCAAAAGATGTCATGTTTTCCTCAAGGAAGTGCTTGAAGGTTCCTCCTTGGCAAACCCAAACAACCATCAATCCTGCCCTGTGCTCCATATTGGGGTCCCTCCCCTGCATGGTCACCCAAATGAGGTCCAGCAAGCATGTGTCCTGTCTTGATCTTCCTGCACTGGCTTCCATGACACAGCATGGGTAGTCAAACAATGGCAGTCTACTCTCTGAAGAGGCTGAAATCCCAGTAGCCACTCAGTCCACACACTGGACATCTCCGTAGTCCCCATGTGGCATTGAAGGTTTAAAGGATTCTCAAGTTTTATATCTGAAATACAATTTCTCAGACCTTATTATTTCTGGTTATACTTTCCTTTTTGGATGCTTAAGGACAGCAAATGTTTTTTAAAGATATAATTCACTAAGCCGGGCGTGGTGGGGCACGCCTTTAATCCTAGCACTCAGGATGCAGGGGCAGGTGGATCTTTGTAAGTTCAAGGCCAGCCTGGTCTACAGAGTGAGTTCCAGGACAGCTGGGGCTACAGGGAGACCCTGTCTCAAAAAGACAAAAAAAAAAAAGATATAATTCACTTACTATGAAAAAAATCACTTGTTTTAGGTATATAATTTTGTGGGTTGTTGTTGTTGTTTAGTATTTTCACAATATAGTGAAACGTTGCCACACTGTAGGTTCCTGCTGTTGAGGGGGCTGCTGGCCTGTGACTTGCCATGAGACCGATGATCTCACAGCCAATGTGCAGCCACAAAAGTGATGGTTTCGTAGCAGACACTCAGCTGTGGAATTGATCATTCCACAGCCAACACATGACCAGGAAGCTGTTGGCCCCCATGCAGCCACAAGGCTGATGGCGTTGTAGCCAAACCCTCATCTATGGAATTCCAAACCCGGGGTTGGGGGCTGCTGGCCTCCATGACCAACCAGTCAGCAGGGGAATCACTAATTCCCAGGACCAGACAAAATGAAAAGTTAGCTGTCAGATTAACAGCCCCAAGCCAGGTGTGGTGGAACACACCTTTAATCCCAGCACTCTCAGAGGAAGGTAGATCTCTGTGAGTTCAAGGCCAGCCTGGTCTACATTGGAAGCTCCAGGCCATCTGGGACTAAAGGGAGACCCTGTCTTAAGACCAAAAAAAAAAAAAGGGTAACAGCCCCATGATTGATCTGGCTAAGGAAAATGTGCACAATAACAACACAGAGATCTTGTCAAGTGGTACATCTTGTAGAAATTCCATTTATTCTCTGCAAAAGGCAGCTTATATAGGTTTGAAACAGCCCCCACATTGCGTGGCTTCACTTGGGGTGGGGGGCAATCCTAGACCTCCATATCATCACATGTCATCCCAACTCACAGGGCATAAACAGAGGTCCTGTGATCTTTACTCATAACTCTGAAGCATGCTGGCTGAAATGTTAGCCCACACACACCCAAGCTCAAGTCTGCCCACAGCACACTGTACCTTTTACATTATTTTACTTTACCGTTCCCCACTCCCAAAAGAAACCCAGTGCCCTTCAGCTATCACCTATGATCCCTATTTTGTATCTGGCTTCCTTCTGCTTAGCAGTGTTCTCAAGGTATATCCAAGTTGGAAAGTACCTTTTAGGGGGAAAAAAAAAAGTAGCTTCATGTTACTGCTAAGAACCTGTGTGTGAAAGGCCTTCTCCCCAGGTACAGTTGGAATAATACTAGAAACATTGGCTCTTTATCCCAAGGGAGTTGAGGGTAAGATGGATACAAAGGTCCAGCCTTCTGTCGTTTTAAGAGGCTTGTTCCTGCCTAGAAGGGCATGGAGTGTTACGGGGATTAGATAGCCTGTAGATAAGATGGGAGGTTGAACAGATCAGGAGTAAGAAGTCCTGAAGGAAGGCAGGACTGGTTCAGATTCTGAAGTATACCATTTCATGGCTGTCCTGAGCATGGACTAGCATGGGCTGAGTCCAAAGGAATCCAGGACACAGATATTGTAATGCAATTTAATTTATTAATTCCACATAGATTTATTCTGTAGTTCTAAAATTCTACTTCTGTCCTGCCCTGGCCTACTCCCCCAAGGCCTCTCACCTAAGGCGTGTCTTAGCCCCTTAGAAGCAATGGACATCATCCTCACCAGGGAGTTCTAAGAAGCCGGTTGATTAGCTAGAGCGGATCTCTCTGTAGGTGCTAGGGCAGCTTCCAGGCGAGCCAGTCTGAGCAATGGTCAGGGGCCCATGGGGTCAGCATCACTTCAGTTAAACCAGGTGTCAGGGGAGCAGCATGGCTGGGTGTTCTCAGCTGTAGTGTCTCACACAGCAGGGGTCCCTGGGAGTAGGGTGTAAGCTGAGAGGTTCATGGAGGCTTCCATCTCACAGCAGGTCCCCCGGGGGGAGTGAGAGAAAAGTTTTCTACACTTCCACCTTAAGTAGCTGGTAGCTGGGTGGCTGGAGTGAACTTGGTCCCAGGTGGTTATCTGTCTTATCTGAGGTGTCTTCTCTTGCTGCCTAATCAATTTAACAGGGGTCAGTCTTTGGTCTCTGCCAAGCCCCTCTGTGGCTGGCCTAGTGCTGAGTCACCTCATCTCCAAACAGCCTTGGGCTGGAGCAGACCTCTTGCTAAGCTAAGTTTAACATTTTCTATTTTAAGGTTACAGCACTTCACACATTATCTACTTACTGTTAGTTTAATCCTAAGTACCTCTAATTCTCACAATTTTCATACACTAATTATGTTCCTAACAATGCCTGAGTAATATTCTTTGGTTCATAATTCAATCTTGCTGTCCATTCATCACTGGTGGACCACTACATATTGCCCACTTGAGGCTTGAGGCCCCTTAAACACATTTCTCTGGTCATCTTTCTGTTCTGAGGGTATTCTCACAGTCACTTCTGGAAATCTTCAGAGCCCGTCAGAATTTTTGGTAGGTTGTCCTTCTTAGAACTCAGTGTTTTGAAGGCTATCTCCTTTCTCCTCACATAAATCTGGCTGTAGGGTCCTTGGGCATTATCCTCTGCCCTCTGCACACCTCTGAGGAGCCTAGAAGTCAAGTAACTGCTGGTCCCAGTTCCAGCCATCTCCACCTTCCTGGTGCTGCCGTCTTGTCAGCCTGTGCCTTGTAAAGTAAGGCTCTCATCAGTCAGCTTGCCCTGCCTCAGCAGCTGTGGACCTACAGGTCTGGGCCTGCACTCATTATCATTAACAGCCTCCTCCCAGGTGCCAATGTGGCTGCCAGTCTGGAAGAGTCCTCCAGCCTGTGCTTCTAGGACTGCCAGCAGTATGGGACTTCTTCTACTGTCTCTACTGAATCTCTCCTACCAAGGTGCCATTGAGCCTCTGAACCATTTCTCCTGAACCTTTCCTTTTAAGCCATGGAGTTAGTTCTTTGTATAATTTGTATAGATACCATTTATGACTGATGAGTCATGTGGGCCCCAAATAGCTTTTTCAGTCAGTATCCTTTTACTCTTGTTTTTATTTATTTGTTGTTTGGGGGGTTTTTGGTTTGGTTTGGTTTGGTTTGGTTTGAGATAGGATCTCATGTAACTCAGACTGGCCTTGAACTCCTGATCTTCCTATAACCCACCTTACAAGTACTGAAATGATAGGCAGGTGCCCCTGCATCCTGCTGTGGGGTTTACTTTTAGAATACTTTATGGAAGCTGGGCATGGTGGCATATGCCTTTAATCCCAGCACGGGGGAGGCAGAGTCATGTGGATCTCTGTGAGTTCAACACCAGCCTGGTCTACATATCAAGTTCCATCCAGGCCAGCTGGGGCTACAGGGAGACCCTGTCTCAAAAATGAGAGAAAGAGATGGGGGGGGGGAGAAAGAGAATACTTAGTTTTTTGTTTGTTTTTCTTTTTAATTGTCAAGAAGACTATATTCTGTTTTTCTGTAAGCTTTGTAGTTTAACCCACAGTCTTTAAGTCATTGATCCATGGGGATTGAGGGGGCTGTGTGTACAGTGGGGTATAGTCTTCCCTCCGTGGATGTCCACTGGCTCTGTCCCCTGCTGAAGAGTTGCTTGCCCTGCCACCCACAGTGCTACCTCTGCCTCCTTAGCACCCTTCAGTGGGGTCTGTCTCAGCTCTGAGTGATCTCTGGTGTTCATACAGGTTCCACACAGGTACCGTAATTTTATTTTGCCTTAATTTTTTCTTTTATTTTTGTTTTAGTTTTTGCTTTTTTAAGAGTCAAGTCTAGGGCTCCAGAGATGGCTCAGTGGATGAAACTCTTGCCACATGTTCATGCAAGCATAAGAACCTGAGTTCAGATCCCCAGAACACCCATAAAGCCAGGCCCAGTAGCATATGCTACAATTCCAGTGCTTCTATGGGTGCATGAAGCCCTGGATACTCTCAGGCCGACTAGCCTGGCTTATGCTGTGGCAAACAAAAGAGTGTCTCAAACAAGGTAGAAGGGGAGGACCGACACCCAAGTTGTCATCTGACCTTCATGTGATGCTGTGGCACTTACAAGCACCCAGGTCCATTCCCAGCACTAACATGGCTCAGGGGATATGACACCCTCTTCTGACCTCTTGGGGCATTGCACGACATAAGTGCACTTACACATGCATGAGCATGTGCATGCTCTCTCTCCCCTTCTTCCCCCTCCCCCCTTCCAGATATTTAAAAACAACTAATTTATTGAGGTGGAACATAATTATACACACTCCCAAGAAGTGTGCATCTCAGCCTTCCCACCCAACTTCCACCACTCCAAATGAGAGGTCTCACCATGGAGGTCCCACTGATGGAGCCAGACAAAATGTGCTCGTGTGTGTCTGGTTTGTTCTGTAACAGCTGACATTCTTTCATGCTGTTGCTTGTTCAGTGTTGCATTACACTGGCCCCGCCTTGTCAGTCAGTGGCCATGGGTATGCTAGTCTGTGTGGTAACGTGTTTCTCTTGGGTGGATATCTGGAGTTAAAACTGCTGAGAAGAGTGGCTGCAGCTCTGCACAGCCAGCAGCAGTGTACAAGGGTGTGTCACCCCCCCACCCCCATGGGTGGCCTTCCCAATTGCACCATCCTGGAGGCTGTCTCACTGTGCTGAGAACTGCATTCCTAGACAACACTGGGGCTGCTCATCCTCATCCTGCTTTATGCCTTGGTGTTCCCATCCTTGTGAAGTGGGCATTCCCTCTGTTGTTGGTTGTTTAGGGGTTTTATTATTTTATGTGTATGCGTCTTTTGCTGCATGTATATAAGTGAACCCATGTCATGCAGTGCCCCAAGAGGTCAGAAGAGGGTGTCACATCCCCTGGAACAGAAGTTACTGTCTGCTCTTGACCACTGAGCCATCTCTCCAGCTTAGATTGTTCATAATGAGTTATAAGCATACTTTTATTGTATATATTCCCACCCTGGGGCTGCCTTTTCCTCTCTTAAATGCTGCCTTTGAAGAAGGAAATGCTTTAGTTCTGTTGTCAATTTTTTTTTTTGTCTTTTTGAGACAGGGTCTCCCTGTAGCCCCAGCTGTCCTGGAACTCACTCCGTAGACCAGTCTGGCCTTGAACTCACAAAGATCCGCCTGCCTCTGCCTCCCAAGTGCTAGGATTAAAGGCGTGTGCCACCACGCCTGGCTTGTCAACTTCTTTTTTTTACCTACCTGTCTGCTCTTCAAAATGTTTGTAGGCTGTACTTTAAGGTCTGGATATTTGAAACTACTGCTTTATGTGGGATGCACCTGTAGCCAAACTTCTACCAGCATCCCCATCACCTGCTAAAACAGTCTGCTACATACTTTTCATGGATTGAAAAGACCACCCGGGGGGCTGGAGAGATAGCCTAGCGGTTGAGAGCACCGACTGCTCTTGCAGAGGACCCGGGTTCAATCCCCAGCACCTACATGGCGGCTAAGAACCGTCTGTAACTCCAATTCCAGGAGAACTCCAGTTCCAGGGGAATCCGAGACCCTCTTCTGACCTCTGCGGCATTGCACGACACGGGTACACAGACAGTACATTCGTACACATACAAAAATAAATAAAAATTTTAAAAAAAAAGACCACCCGGGGCTGGAGAGATTGCCTCAGCAGTTAAGCGAATGATGCTCTGTGCAGAAGAACCCAGGGTTGCGATCCCAAGCACCCCATGGAAGCTAAGAACCAGGTCTTTTACTTCCCAGTTGCCAGGGGAATGGATCCGGCGCCCCTCCTGTCGACCTCCTCAGCAGGAAAACACTGGTGACACAACCTACATGCAGACAGTACACTCAATAACGCATAAAAAAAAAAAAAAAAAAAAAAAAAAAGACCACAAGAACACTAGATGTGTTGGGTTGTTTATTGGTCTTTTTTTTTTTTTTTTTTTTTTTTGTGTTATTTTTGAGACAGGGTCTCCCTTTAGCCCCCAGCGGGCCTGGAACTCAGTATGTCGACCAGGCTGGCCTTGAACTGACAGAGATCCGCCTGCCTCTGCCTCCTAACTGCTGGGATTAAAGGCCTGTGCCATGCCATGCATGGTTATAAATGATTTTTTAAATGTCAAATTATTCTGAAATATAGAAATACACCTGACTATTAAGTAGTAATCTTTGTTTTGTTTGAGAAACTCAGTCAGGGACATATTGTAATCCTCCTTTTTGTAGAATGGGTAGTAACGCCCCCAGCTTCATTCTAGGTAGTTCAGGCTTCTTTTTGGTCACTAGTCAGAGCTTGGGCTTCCCCATTGCCTTTCTCCACTGTCTCCTTCCTCTTTTTATCTCTGCATTTAGTTTGTTGTCTTCTAGTTCTGTTAATTACAAAGTTAAGATTGCTGGCCTTGAGCTCCTTGTTTGAGTTGTCAGGTCCATCTTAGTGCTGCTAGCATATAACCTATGCCTATGTGTTGTATTTTCATTTTTATTCATCTCTGAGTATTTTCGTTGTTTTTCTTCCTGAGTCACCTCATTTTCCATCTCTGTATCTTGCCTCAGTTTCAATTATATCTTTTTGCCTTCATCCTGTCCTTTTCCTCTCCAGGCTTTTATATTTCCTACTTCCATTCCCAAGTCTCCAGGTTTGTCATGGCCTTAACATGAGTTATTACAGTTTTAGTTATTGCAGGTTGATTCCACCCTTGTTAGTAGGTTCTGTTTCTATGCTGAAGTTCTGTCATAGCTCCTGGTTAGTCCCAGCTGGGCACCCCTCCAGGAGGTAGTGTGCACCTGTGTCTGTCATGTTTCCTCCTGTTTTCTTTTGACCTTATCTCCTAGTTCTCCCCCCACCCCTGCCCCTAAAGAGAAGTTCTTATGTTTCCCGTTTTGTGTAGTGAGATTGGCCGGATTTGAACAAGACTTGCCACTCGTTTTTGCTTAGTCTTCCTCCAGCTCTTGACAGGGTCTTCTCAGTGAAAGCTGGAGTATTTTCCACAGGCTCTGCTTGTCCACCCTTAAATAGACTTGGTTTTTTGTTTTAATTTTAAAATTTGTTTGTTTTTGAGACAGGGTCTCCCTGTAGCCCCAGCTGGCCTGGAAAGCTCTGTAGACCAGGCTGGCCTTGAACTCACAGAGATCTGCCTGCCTCTGCCTCCCAAGTACTGGGATTAAAGGTACGCACCACCATGCCCTGCCTAATTTTTAAAATTCTTAAATTTATATCATTTTTATTATATATAGTATATAGCTATATATATAAGAGAGAGAGAAGAGAGGAGAGAAAAAGAGAGAGAGAGCAGCGTCGCCTGTCCATGTACCTTCCTTGCCTGCTGGCGTTAGTTACCAGCTGCTGGGAGCAGGCCCACATAGGAGCAGGACGCACTCACTGTTAAACACAGAGCCATTTCTCCAGCCCATAGACTTGGTTTTTGCAGCAGTCTCATATACCCCAGGCTGGCTTTGCATTCCTGGTCCTCCTGCTTCTGCTTCCCAAGTGCTGGGATTACAGGTGGGCCTGCGTTACCACATCCACTTCATGCAGGGATGGGGATCAAACCCAGGACTTCCTGCATGCTGAGCAGGCACTCTACAAATCAAGCTACAGCCCTTAAACCTTTTCTTTCTTTTTTTTTTAGACAAGATCTTCCTATAGCCCACCAGGCCTGGAACTCACTATGTAGACCAGACTGGCCTCAATCAAAGAGACCCACCTACCTCCCGCTTCCCAAATCCTAGAATTAAAGGCGGGTACCACCATGCCCTGCCCCTAAGTAGAATTTTTAATTTTTTTTTTACTTTTTTTTTTTTTTTCTTTTCGAGACAGGGTCTCCCTATAGCCCCAACTGTCCTGGAATTTGCTCTGTAGACCACGCTGACCTTGAACTCATAAAGGTCTGCTTGCCTCTGCTTCCCAAGTGCTAGGATTAAAGGCGTGTACCACCACGCCCAGCATAAGTTTATTTTTATATTTTTATTTTTTATTTTTATTTATTTATGTGTATGAGCGTACTGTCTGCATGTAAGTTGGTGCACCCGTGTTCTGCAATGCTGCAGAGGTCAGAGGAGGGTGTCAGTTAAGAGCAGTCGGCGCTCTTAACCGCTGAGCCATCTCTCCAGCCCCCCCCCTTTTTTTTTTTTAACAACTGCCTTCTCTTGTCTTTTGTCAACAGGGGGTAGGGGGTTCTTGAGTAATCTGTGTGGTAGAGGCAGCAATGTTCCATACACTCCAGTGCCTGGCACAAGTAAGGACACTACACTGGTCATGGGCCGGTGGCCTTGCCTGGCACAGATGGATGGTGTTCCAGTGGTTCTTGAATCTTTCTTTTGATAGAGTGTCTTGTCACATAGCCCAGGCTGGCTTAGAACTCATTATATATAGCCTGGCTAGCCTAGAATTGAGGCAGTCTTCCTGTCTCAGCCCTCTAAGTGCTAGGATTACAGGCATGCATCACCAACTTTAAGTATTTTATTTTGTTCTCTATTCAGATTACCAGAAAATTCAGGCTGAATTCTGAAGGCAAACTTGAACAGACTGTCTCCATGGCAACCACTACACAGCCAATGACTCAGCATCTTCATGTCACCTACAAGAAGGTGACCCCATAACCTGGAGCAGCCCACAGAGCCTGGGGAGGGGTCTGGCTCCCACATCAGCCCTCCAGTTTAACAGAGGTCCTGCGCAGACATGGTGGCCATGCACTCTGCTGGGACAAGAGTATGGTCCAGATGTTCTTGTAATGGCAGAAAACCAAATAAAAGGCCTTTATTTTTATGGCTGAGGATTTTGAATATTATCACTGCATAGACTAAACATTTTTTTATCTGCTGCTGATGATTTGTTTTCCAGTCTTTCCCCTACAATATTAAAAAGGATCGTCCTCTCCTTCTCTCCAGCTCCCTCTCCTCCCTTCCTGGTTTTGTTGCGTTTTGCAATGCTCCAAATTCAGCTCATGCTGTACAAACAATAGTGACTGTGCCCCTAACATTCTGCTGTAGAGATTTTTTTTTGCCTTTTGAAATAAGGCCCAGGCTAGCCTTGAACTCGAGATTCTCCTGCCTCCCAAGTGCTAGGATTATAAGTTTGCACAGGCCCGATGAAGCCATCTTAATCCACCATTATTGGAAAAGCCTCACCCAGTTTGTAAAGTCAGGGTTACCTGGTACTAGGTACAGGATCAGAATGCCTAAATTCCCAGAGATAAACACCCAACCACTGGAACAGCTGTAGCCACTCCAGAACTCAGAGACAAAAGGCATCACTAGGATACAATGGCCAATACCTCAGAGCTCAAAGGAGAGCCTAGGCCTGGTGTCCAGCTCCCAGAAGGTCACAGTTGTCAGTGCCTGAGCTTGTATCTCGGGGACCACAGGCCACATGCATGTAAGGAATAGGGCCAGAACTGTGTCTACTACCAGGGGAACCTGAAAGACACTGGGATGCCACTAAGGCTCATTTCTTCCCTATATCCCAGGTTCTCTCTCTTCGTCCTGTGGTCTGGAAGCTAAACCTAAGTTCTGGCAGGAAGGAGCTTATGGCTGGTCATTACCTTGGCCATGCTTGATGGGGACCAAACCCATTTTGTTTTGATGTTTTTCAGTGCAGAACCCAGAACTCTCCCATCAAGCCCCACCAACCCATTCTACCCTCATCTCGACCCTTTTGTTGCCAGTTACCAGTCAGCTTTTCACCTGACATTGTGTGTGCATGACCTCCCTGAGGACTGTCTTCCCTTACTTCTGCTTTCAGTGGCTGGGATTCCTTCATCCATTAGCTGAATTGACCACCTGATCCACAGAGCCCACCTAAGCTCTTAGAGCTTTTTCCTTGCTTATGGGCTTTAGGATAAGCAGTGCCCTACAATGTCCAGGGACACCCTGCCCAGGAAGCATCCCTCTCAGCACCCCCACCCTCTGCCCTTTCCCCACTCCTGCTGTCAGGCTAAGCACTTGTGGGTTCTATAATGTCAACCAAGTGCTGCTTTTGCTTTAGCAGATTGCAGGTACTCAAATTATCACCTAGAAGAGAGGATCCTTTGATCTGCAAACCTTGGAGGCCTGCCTGCCCCATACCCAAGTCCAACAGATCCTAGAGCCCCAGATCTTTCTGGTGGGTGGGAACAGACACACAGGCTCTAATGCTGGCCACTCCCCCAGGCCTTTGCCTGGCCTTTTCATGAACAAAGCCAGGAGGTTTCTGTTTTTAAGACAAGGTTGCATAGCCTAAGCTGACCTCAAATCACTATGTAGCCAAGAACAACACTGAACCCCTGATCTGTCTCTACCTCCCAAGTGCTGGGATTATAGGTGTGTACCACAAAGCCTGTTTTTTTTTTTTTTTTTTTTTTTTCATTGCTAAGCACAAAACCCAGGGCTGCTTGCATGCCAGGCAAGCATTCTACCAACTGGGCCACCTCAAGAGGTCATTTTCTATTTTCTCTTGTTTTCCCTGACATGTGCAAGTACACTGCACAGCCTATAATTCCAGTGACAACTCATCTTAAACATGTGCTTGACTGGGTTAAGAAATGCCTATACTGGATGTGTCTGAGGGTGTCTCTAGACATTATTAGATCTTGAGAGCACTGGCCTAATCAATAGATTAACCCCTCAATGGATTTTAATGTGGTGGTGAAAGGCCACCGAGCCTAGCTGGCAGAAATAGGTCAGGGTGTGTCTGTGGGCCTCTATTTTTACTTGGCTCTTTCCAGTATTTCCTGCCTACCGTGATGGGAGCTGCTCCTCCACATTCTCCTGTGCAGAATAATGTTTAACATTTTGCCACCTATACTGTCACAGGGAAGAAAGCTAACACTCTCTTTCCCTATTTCCATTATAGGGCATTTAAAAGTATAGATGAGGGACTGGGGAAGATGGTTCCATTGGTAAAGCACCTGCCACATAAACATGACCTGTGTTCAATCTCCAGCACCTGTGTGTAAAAAGTGGGCATAGCAGCATAGAACTATAATCCCACTGCTGGGAAGGCTGAGATGGGAGGGAGGATCCCTGGGGCTTGCTGGCAATCAGTGTAGCCAAATCATTGAGTTCCAGATTCAGCAAGTGGTCCTGTCTCAAATAAGGTAGAGAGCGATTGAGGAAGACACCCAACATCAAACTCTGGCTTCCATGTGCATGCACAGTACACACATGAACACAAATTACAGATTGATAGAAAGGAAGCGGAGACAAGGGGCTGGAGAGATGGCCCAGGGGTTAAGAGAACTTGCTGCTGTTGCAGAGGACCCAAGTTTGATTCAGCACCCAGTTGGGCAGCTCACAGCCTCTTGTAACTCCAACGTTCCTTCAGGCACCCACACACGTGACAGATGTACATACAGACATAACACAAATGAATAAAAATTTAAGAAATATTTTAGTTTTATGTGTATGAGTGTACTGTCTGCATGTAGGTTGGTGCACCCATGTCGTGCAGTGCCACGAAGGTCAGAAGAGGGCGTCGGATTCCCCTGGAAGTGGAGTTAAAGACAGTTCTTAGCTGCCATGTGGGTGCTGGGAATTGAACCTGGGTCCTCTGCAAGAGCAGTTGGTGCTCTTAACTGCTGAGCAATCTCTCCAACCCCAAGAAATTTTTTTTTTTAAAAGAAACTGGGACAAAATTACCCTTCAGATGAACTTGTCAGAAGAGTTACAGCATTGTGGCCCAAAGGGGAGAATGAGCCTTCACATTTGAGAAGCTTTACACTGGGGAGAGACAGCTGTCACAAATACACGACAGGGTCCTCAGTTCCGAAGGAATAGGAAAGTTACAGCACAGTGATACAAAGTAATGGGGTCCCCAAATGACAGACCCTTCAGCTCCACCAGTTCTCTGACAGATCCAAAGAACAAGAGAGTTTTGCACTTTCTAGTGGGTTTGTAGGAGTGGGGGAGTAAGTGGAAGTCAGGAAGTCTCAGATAAACATCAGGCTATAATTCAAGGCCATCTTTGATCTGGCCAGTTAAGGGTGGAGGAGGACAGGCATGAAGAGAGGAAGGAAAAGGGAGAACTCAGCTCTGAGAGCTGCAAGATCACAGCATGCTTTTTTACCAATTCCTCCCAGGGACAAACACTGCAGAAGGGTGTGGCTGATTTCTGGGGGAGAGAAGAGCTAAGGATCTGTGATCTAACAGTTTCCAGTTTGGTGTTTCATTTATATTCTTCGACTATAAACTGTCAACTCATTAAAACTTTAATATTGCTTGTCTTATTCTATAGGATACATACAATTATTTTAAAATAGTTATTAACAATAAGACTGCTGACTAAAGTTTGATCTTTTGATAATCTTTTTTTGGGGGGGTGTCTTTTCGAGACAGGGTCTCCCTGTAGCCCCAGCTGGCCTGGAACTCACTCTGTAGACCAGGCTGGCCTGGAACTCACAAAGATCTGCCTGCTTCTGCCTCCCGAGTGCTAGAATTAAAGGTGTGCGCCACCATGCCCGGCTGATCTTTTGATAATCTTTTTTTTTTTCACTGTTTAAGGAATTTTTATTAAAGCAAGAATTTTATAATCCAAATTACGTTTCCTTGCTCAGTTATCAATTCTGTTACTTAGAACTGACATCCTAAGCTATTCCACAGTAAAGAATAACGAAATTAAAGAAAGGAATGCTTTAAATTTTTGTACTTTGCTGAAAATTCTTTTCCCAGGGTCTATAAAACATTAATTTGTTTTTATATTTTACTATTTTTTTTGTTTGTTTGTTTTGTTTTAAATCAAGTAATCTAGGACTAGCATTGCTTGCTAGACCTGGGATTTGCTCGGTACATAAGGTTCAAAGTTTCCTTTCCTTTTTTAATTTATTTTATATTTTGCAATGTTTTTTCATAATATTTAAATTTTTCGATGTTTAGATATTTTTCTTCGGTGAAGCACGAGTTTCTTTTCATGATCCCTGATTAATTTTAAACAGTTGGGACACCAGTGGCACTGTTAACTGCTTTCTGGGCAGCCTCTTTAGCTTGGTGGGCTTGTAGTACGGCTACAGCTTCATCAACCTTTGAGCAGAGAGACTCTGGAGACTCAAGCATGTGAAGTAATTCTGAGTTATCAATCTCCAATAGCATGCCAGTAATTTTACCAGCAAGAGTAGGGTGCATGGCTTGAATAAGAGGAAACAGCCGTTAATGTACTCTACCTATTGAAGACTCAAGCAGGGCCTGAAGGCACATGTCTTTAATCCCTAGCACTAAGGCTGAGGCAGGCAGATCTCTGTGAGATTGAGGCCATCCGGGTCTACGTAGTGAGTTCCAGGCCAGCTGGGGCTCCAACTTGGTATAGAGGTTTAGCTGTTTTATTTCTAGGAATTGGTAGTTCTCTTAAGTTCGTTTTGCACATGCAAATCACTTGTCAGAACTCTCAAACAGGGAACATGTTTCCCAAAAGCACAGCTCTCCAACAGGTTTCCCATAGTGCCTTTGCCAGCAGCTCCCTAACACCAGCATTTGGGTTGTTGAGCCCTTTGCCCATCAAATAATGGCACATAAAGCCTTGTGTCATTTTGTGTGTCATATTTTCCAGTGTGTCTTCAGGATTGATTTCTAGAAATATAATTGCTAATCAAAGGTCCTGTTCAGGTGTGGTACCACATCCCAGAACTTGGGCAAGGTGCCTACTCCCAAAGACAGGAAGCTGCTGTTAAACTTGGATTTGGGCCAACACTAGGTAGGCAGTGGGTTAAAGTTTGAATTTCTCTTGTCCTTTGTTTTTCTTATTGACTCACAGCTAACAAACTCTTTTGAATTGGGACTATTAATCCTAATCTCTGGTTTTAAGTTACAAGTTTTTGTTAAGGTAAAATAAAATGCATACAACACAAAACTCAACATTTTAACCATACAACTCAGAGTCATTTGATAGTCATGCTGTACTTCCCAAACTTTCATCCCTCCAAAGGAAAGCCCACACCTGTCACATCCTGCTCCCCCTCTCCCACCCCACAGCACTCTGTTCTCAATACCAACATACTTGAGAATGGTAATATCACCAGCATTTTGTTCCATTATGCATTTTCGTCTTTATTCTTAGATTTCGAGTTTTCTCACTCCCCAGTTACAAAGGAATTCACCTATTTTTTTTTTCTAGTATGACCTTATGTTTTTTGTTTTGTTTTTTGTATGTATGAATGTACTGTCTGTGTCGTGCAATGCCGCAGAGGTCAGAAGAGGGTCTCAGATTCCCCTGGAACTGGAGTTCTCCTGGAATTGGAGTTACAGACAGTTCTTAGCTGCCATGTAGGTGCTGGGGATCGAACCTGGGTCCTCTGCAAGACTAAGCTATCTCTCCAGCCCCTGGCCTTATGTTTTATACGGTCCTTTGCTCCACTGGTCTTGGTGCAGGACACAGATCCACCCAAGTCTTTCTCCAGGAATCAGCAACACCTTTTTCTCAGATTGTACTTTCTAAACATGGGGGTCTCATTTTGGGTCATCCACAGTCCTGGATCCCTGCCTTCCATCTAGACTAGGGCTATGTGGTTGGAAGCAGGTAGGACCTTTCACTCCCATCCATCTCTCCACTGGGATCTCTCTCTCTCTCTCTCTCTCTCTCTCTCTCTCTCTGGGTGTGTGTGTGTGTGTGTGTGTGTGTGAGAGAGAGAGAGAGAGAGAGAGAGAGAGAGAGAGAGAGAGGGACTAATTTGTTTTGATTTGGGGAGAAAACATCCTCATGCTTTTTTTATTTTATTTATTATATTTATATGTATGAGTATACTGTCTGCATGTAGGTTGGTGCACCCGTGTCATGCAATGCCACAGAGATCAGAAGAGGGCATCCGATTCCCCTGGAACTGGAGTTAAAGACGGTGCCACCATGTGGGTGCTGGGAATCGAACTCAGGTCCTCTGCAAGAGCACTCTTAACCGGTGAGCCATCTCTCCAGCCCCCATCCTCATGCTTTTATAAGTCCCACATTGGGTTTAGGATGTGGAGCCCTATCTTGTCAGATGGTCCTCATCCAGTCTTCTGTCTGTTCAGATCTACCTTAGTGTCTTCAAGTTGTTTTTAAGGCCTTCCTCATATAGTCTTTCACAATTCTTATTCCATTTGTGTCTCCAACTTTTATCCTTTTGCTATTGGAATGTTTCATCTCCCCATTGTATCCTCTAACTAAATGTGCATACTGATCTCTGTGCCACTTTAAGCCCTGTGCTTTTCTGAGTTCTTAGTGTTGAAACATTTACTTTCTTGTGTTGGAAATAGACCAAAGGATTTGATCCAAGGACAGAAGCTTAAGAAAAAAAGACCGCCCACACATCGGCAATGCTTTTCCCCTCCATCCCCCTTCCCTCCACCTGCTGTCCACCAGAAAATGTCAAGACTTCCTTGGGGGTGGTCTCACAAAGGTGTCCACCATGAGCCATACTCCACACAGCCACCAAGAGGCCTCTGGGATTCTCTCTTCACAGCTACTGGAGCTGGGAGTATAGCAGAAGGTTCACAGGAAGGGAGGAGCCAGGAGAGCAGCAGAGGCCTGGAGGTGGGAACCAGGCATGTATGACAGGAGGGCAGGCAGTGAGGGGCCTTATGAGCCTGACACTGAAGCCTCAAGGGTCTTGGGAACTCTTGCCTCATCAGGAAGCCAGGCAAGGTTAGACCTCTTGAGTTCTCAGGCCTAACCCTATTATATAGCAAGGGAAACCAAGGCTGAGTGGCTGAGCATCTACTTTGCAACACTGTTCTGAGGGAGTTGATGAGCCTTAGGAGAAGGTCTGTATCAAGAAAGAGGGAGTCCTGCCAGGCGAGGTGGCTCACGCCTTTAATCCTAGCACTTGGGAGGCAGAGGAGGGTGGATCTCTGTGAGTTCAAGGCCAGCCTGGTTTACAGAGTGAGTTCCAGGACAGCCAGAGCTACAGGGAGACCCTGTCTCAAAAAGACCAAAAAAAAAAAAGACTGCCTCGAAGAACTGACTGAAGTGAACTTCTGCTCAAAACAGTCAACTTCCTCATGGAGAATATTGAGAAAGACTGAGAAAGAGATGAAAAGCATGTTTGGCAGAATGCATGAGCTCTGGTGGGGTGGGGGAATGGGGGGGGACACGGGTCTAGATTTGATAAAAAATAATAAAAATAAATTTATGTGGGGAAAAAAAAAAAGAGGGAGTCCTGCTCAGGTGGTGAGGTTGTTTCTGCTGGCTAGGACCTCTCATCAGGCCCAATATTCCCAGCTTCTTCAGGGCCTTTCATACAACTCCAACTCTCAGGATTCATTCCTGCCCTCCCTTTAACAGGAGACCCTAGAAGCACCTGTTCAACCTGTTGCTGAAGGAGATGGGATCTCTATTAGGGCAGATAGAACTCTGAGGGCTTTTACAGGATGCTTGAGCTGGGGAATTCAAAGCCCTGCATTCATTGTTCTTTTTCCATTTTGTTCAGTGTAATTCAGAGTACCCAGGCATTCTCATGGAACTCCTTCATTTACATAATGTCCGCTCACCAGAACCTGGCCTTTTTTTTTTTTTTAGAACCTGGCCTTCTTTTTTTTTTTTTTTTGGTCTTTTTGAGACAGGGTCTCCCTGTAGCCCCAGCTGTCCTGGAACTCACTCTGTAGACCAGGCTGGCCTTGAACTCACAAAGATCCGCCTGCCTCTGCCTCCCAAGTGCTAAGAACCTGGCCTTCTTTACAGTTAACTACGAGCCTGTATTCTGTTGCCACATCACACCTTGGACTAGCATAATTTTCTCCTGTTGGAGATAGGCCTTAACTCTTTTAAATCTAACCAGACTGGAGAACCAGTTTCAGAATCTGCTATCATGAGATCAACCTTCCACACCTCTTACATTTTGTGGGGTTTTAAAGTTTTTATTTTATGTATATAAGTGTCTTGCCTGCATGCATATGAGTATCATGCATATGCAGTGCCCAGAGGGAAGAAGAGGGTGTTAGATTCCCTGGGGCTGGAATTACAGGTGGTAATTAGCTGCCATATGGTGTTGGGAACTAAACTGAGGTTCTCTGCAAGAGCAGCCAGGGTTCATGGCTGAGCCAGGTCTCCAGCCCCACCTCTTACAGTTAGTTTCTGAACTAGGCCACTTAACATCTTAAAGTAACTTGGGCTAAAATAAACAAGTTATCACTGCTCTGCCTTTGAGGGGGATGTGAACCCCACATGGTTCCAGGGCTCTTTTCTACAGGACCCTCCTCTGCCTGGCACACAACACACAGCTTGGCAGGGAGCAGTCTGCTAGACTATGCCAAATCAAAGGGTGGGCCCAGGAGCTATAGAAGAACAGGGCATATTCAGCCAGCACACATGTTGAGCAACACAAGGCTATCAGAGGCTCCAAGACACTCAGATGTGCCTTGCCTAGATAACTGGTGCCAAAACGGAGGGCAAGTTTCTAGGACATCCTGAGGAGCTGGGCTTTCCCAGAATCTGAGCTTCTGAAGGTCTCAGCAGTCACCTGACAGGCACAAAGAAAACAGAAAGTGGGGTTTTGTTTACCCTCCACTGGGTAAAAGTTTATTGGGATGCAACTTGTCCAGGCCAGGCTACTGCCTTGTCAACAGGATCTACTGTTGACTGTCAGATGAGCTGGCCTGGAGCCCCAGACCTGTCACTAGGAACCATCATGGATCAGGAATACCTTCTGCCTCTAGAAATGGCCTAAGCAATAGCATAGATGCCTTCTGCTGTGTGTAGGGCCACTAAAGGCCCTTGGCTCCTCCCACTTCAGCTAGAGTCACCTTCAGATCAAATATTCAGGACCTGATGCCCACAAGGACCGAGGCCAGCTCGCATCCTGGAAAGGCCCCTCCCTGGGTAGGGACTTGGGACATCAAGTGAAAGTGTTCCCAGGTCCCATTCTCTAGGGCCTGGCACTAGCCCTGACTTTCTGGCAGGAGTTCCAGGACAAGGGCTACAGCAAATACAGAGGCTGGCTTTAGGCTCAGGGACAGCCTTCTCTACTCACCTCTCCCAGAGACCAGTGTCCATAAAGGAATGGGGTTTGGGTTTGGGCCCTGGGGGATGGATGCTCCCAGCTTGGATGAAGGGGGCAATGTTTTCAAAGTGCTTTGGGCCTCTTGAGTTGGGCCCAGGGGTCTTAGGAGTGGCCCCTGCCTCAGTGGGGAACTCATCTCTCCGGCAACAGCACAAAGAAAGCAGCCTTCAGGAAGCGGCCAAAACTGCAGAATGTGGCCACAAGCCAGTGGGAGCTGAGGCCAGGGTCTGTGCTGACCACACACTTGAGGACATCAGTCTGGGGAGAAGAGAGGATAATTAGCAAAGCCAGGTACCTAAGGCTCCCAGAACTTTGTATTGGAACATCCACCAAATTAGAGAGAATACACAAAGTTATTTGAAGGTGCTTCATCTTGACCAAAACTTGAGCAGGACATCTGAGAGTTAGATGGGGAAAGGGCTCAGGTCACACATATCCTTACCTACCCATTTTAAGAAAACACATAGGCCTTTGTGTAAAGCTCACCCTCCAAGCTCAGAGACCCAAAACATCTTCGGTTTAGCCAGCCAAGTAGGCAGTTAGGCATCTGACTCCAACACCCACCCCTCTAGGTTTTGCTTAAGGATGGAGATAGGTGCGGCTCCCAAGAGGGAAGTGAGGATGAGGATGCTCTGGGCAGTACTTAGCTCTCCCCTATGAAGGGGCCTGAGTCCTGCCTCAGCCAAGCCAAAGGGCTTCCTC
The DNA here is from genome assembly GCA_009823505.1 of Rhizomys pruinosus. Taxonomy (NCBI): domain Eukaryota; kingdom Metazoa; phylum Chordata; class Mammalia; order Rodentia; family Spalacidae; genus Rhizomys; species Rhizomys pruinosus. Next base: position 247,990 of record VZQC01000969.1, on the reverse strand, counting down.
TGTTGGCCTCTTTCTGCCATATACCTTCTGGGAACAGCAGGACTTCAGCTGGCGGGGGGGGGGGGGCAAGAGTTCAGGGTCAGGGAACATGTACCAACAGGACCAGAGCCACCTAAGATCCCAAGCTCTTGCCCACTGCTCCCACATCCCATCCACCTCCACCCTGTCTCCACTGACGCTCAGGTGTGCTCATCACACCCCACCCTTCTCGCACACCCAACCCCATTCCCATAGCCCTGCTAATGTTCAAACTCACCCATCCGCCACGCCTTCGAAGCCAGGTCGCCAGGGTCTTACGCACAAATTCCCCCAAGCAGTCGACCAGGGCATGAACCATGGCAGGCTGAGCCTGCCGCACACAGTCCACTGCCAATCCTGCAGCCACTGCATACAGGGACACTACCTTGCCCCATGTGATGCCTGTAGAGAGACAGTTGCTGATCAGACCCAGGCTGGCATCCAGACACAAGGTCCCATGAAGAGCTGAGCTTTTCTGAGCTGCTTTCCTGCCTGACAGCAAGTAACCAGTGATAAGAAGGAAGCAAGGCCCCTCCCCTGAAGCCCCCACCCCAACAGGGCACTGGGTAGCTATACTGGTGCAGCGTGGCCAGACTCTCTAGCAGGACAGTCTTCCCCTCTCAGGTAGTTCCTAAGTAGATAGAGGTTCCCAACCTCTGCTGCACACGTGCTCGAGCTCAGGATGAGACCTGCCTCAACCACACGTGATAGAGGTAGCCACAGGGACCCAGGGACAGCAAGGCAATTCAGCACAGAGGGCCTGACTAGAACTGCATAAGAACAGCTTCAAAGTTGTGTCCAACCTGTTTTGTCTCTCCTCTAAATCCTGCTATATCAGGACACCAGAACAGAGCCCATCCCATACTGTTTTTTATAGAAGAGCCAAGGTCCATAGGAAGAATCTTCCCCAGACTTCTACCTTACTGGGAAGCAGAATTGAGACCTTGAAACGAGGTGAACAGCATGGGGAAAGACTGCATGTAGTTCCTAAACATATGAAAATACAAATAAAAAATAAAGATAAATTTAAAAAAGAAAAGAAAGACAAGAAAAGGATCTTCCAAAACCAGTACACCTCTCTGGGATGCCTTCATGTTCAAGCTGCACCTCCAGCAGGCAGGGCTAGGTAGACATGGGGTAGCACTACCCTGTCTTGGCTCCAATCCTTCTCCCTAGCTCACATCCACCACTACCCAAAGCCCCAGCCCCTCTCCTGGCCTGGTTCACTGACCAGCAGGACAGAGCAATCCAGGGAATCTGCAGTTCCAGGAACTGTGGGCACTGGTCAAGGGAGGAAGAGCAACAAAAGGCTACACAGAAACTTTGTAAATCAATGATATAAAAGAACCCTTTCTACCCTGCATTCCACAGTCTAAGGAGGCTTCTGAGTGTGAAGCTAGCCTGAGCTACATAGCAAGTTTTGGGCCAGCCTACACTATGTAATGAGTGACACCTTACCTCAATAAAATAAAATTAGTTTAGGGGCTAGAGAGATGGCTCAGCAGTTAAGAGCACCGACTGCTCTTGCAGAGGACCCAGGTTCAATTCCCAGCACCCACATAGCAGTTAAGAACCATCTTTAAGCCAGGCATGGTGGTACACACCTTTAATCCTAGCACTGGTAGAGGGAGGGGCGGGAGGCAGAGGCAGGCAGATCTCTGTGAGTTCAAGGCCAGCCTGGTCTACAGAGGGAGTTCCAGGCCAGCTGGGGATATAGGGAGACCCTGTCTCAAAAAAAAAAATTAAATTAAAATAAATAAATATAAAATTAATTTAAATAAAGAAAACAACTTTAAAAATAGAACAGATGCTGGGTGTGGTGGTGCACACCTTTAATCCCAGCACTTGGGAGGCAGAGGCAGGCGGATCTTTGTGAGTTCAAGGCCAGCCTGGTCTACAGAGTGAGTTCCAGGTCAGCTGGGGCTACAGGGAGAACCCTTCTCGAAAAGACAAAAAAATAAAATAAAATAATATATAATAGGCTATATATCTATATAAAATCTAATATATTATAATATAATATAAGATATATATATATATAACACTAAGCTGCCTCACCGCACGTCCCGGCAGGGCATGGCCTCTGACTGAGCCGTACGCAAGCAGACCCGCCCTGAGTTCTGTCTCCGTCCTGCCCAACAATCCCAGCCATGTGCTGCACCTACTCCTCGCCACGTATTGCGGCCGAGGTAGGAGTTCAGTCAAGGTTACTTTCAGCTACTTAGCCAGTTCTTGGCCAGCCTAGACTAAATAAAACCTTGAATCAAAAAAAGGGAGAGCTGGGGCTGGAGTGATGGCCTCGTTAAGAGCACCGACTACTCTTGCAGAGGGAAAAGAAAACCCGGGTTCGATCCCCAGCACCCACATGGTGGCTGAGAACCGTCTGTAACTCCAATTCCAGGAGAACTCCAGTTCCCGGGCAATCCAATACCCTCTTCTGACCTCCCGCGGCATTGGCACGACAGGGTGCACAAACCTACATGGCGAAGTAAACATTCATACACATTTCAAAAATAAAATAAAATTAAAAAAAAAAAAAAGGGAGGATAGGAGCTGGAGAGATGCTCAGCAGTTAAGAGCACTTGTGTATGCTCTTTGCAGAGGACCCAACCCATTTTCTTTCCCAGCCCCACATCAGGTGGCTCACAACTGCACCAAGACTCCAGTGCTAAGGGATCCATGCCCTTTTTCTGGCCTCTACAGGCACCAAACACACATGCACATACCACTCATTCCATACACATACACATAATTAAAGATAAAATAAATCTTGAGGCTAGAGATGGCTCAGGTGTTAAGAGTATTTATGGCTCTTCTAGAGGACCTAGGTTGTTTCAAGCACACATATGGCAGCTAACAACCATCTATAACTCAGTAACAACACCCTCTTCTACCTTCACAAGCACTGCATACATGTAATCTACTTACATGCATGCAGGCAAAATACTCATACATATAAAATTAAAATAAATAAACCTTAAAAAAAAAAAACACAAATGAGCCAGGTGTGGTAGTATTCCTATAATCTCAGTATCAGGCTTACAGGAGGATTTTGAGATTAAGAGAACCAAGGGAATTAAACCATAGACCCTGTTAGGTGTGTGGTGGCACATACCTTTAATCCCAGCACTCAGGAGGCAGAGGCAGGCAGATCTCTGTGAGTTTCAAGCCAGCCGGTCCGAACAAAAAAAATATGAGAGCCAGGACAGCGGGGGCTACAGGGAGACCCTATCTCAAAAAAATCCAAAAAAAAAAAAAAAAAAAAAAAAGAAAAAAGTAGACGTAACATTAGGCTTTTTTTTTTTGGTCTTTTCGAGACAGGGTCTCCCTGTAGCCCCAGCTGTCCTGGAACTCACTCTCTAGACCAGGCTGGCCTTGAACTCACAGAGATCCACCTGCCTCTGCCTCCCGAGTGCTAGGATTAAAGGCATGCGCCACCACACCCGGCACATTAGGCATTTTGTAAAGTGAAAACAGTTTCCCCTTGTTAACAGTACAGGAAAACAAACTGTTTTATTTCATTTTATTTACTTTTGTTTAAAAAAATTTTTTTTTAATTTTTATTTATTTTTTTTATGTGTATGAATGTACTGTCTGCATGTAGGTTTGTGCACCTGTGTTGTGCAATGCCGCGGAGGTCAGAAGAGGGCGTCGAATTCCCCTGGAACTGGAGTTCTCCTGGAATTGGAGTTACAGACGGTTCTCAGCCGCCATGTGGGTGCTGGGGATCAAACCCGGGTCCGCCGCAAGAGCAGTCGGTGCTGTTAACTGCTAGGCCATCTCTCCAGCCCCAAATTTTATTTATTTTTGTATGTGCATGAATGTACTGTCTGCATGCAGGTTTGTGCACCCGTGTCGTGCAATGTCACGGAGGTCAGAAGAGGGTCTCGGATTCCCCTGGAACTGGAGTTCTCCTGGAATTGGAGTTACAGACGGTTCTCAGCCGCCATGTGGGTGCTGCGGATCGAACCCGGGTCCTCTGCAAGAGCAGTCAGTGCTCTTAACCACTAGGCTATCTCTCCAGCCCGGAAAACAAATTATTATAACAAGATGTGGATTGTTATCTACCATGTTCAAAGTATGCAGATAACTGTAGAGTGCTTACCATGAAAGCATGAGGACTGAGTTCAAATCCTCACCACGTAAAGAGGGCATAGTGGCATGAGCCTTTAACACCAGCACTGGGAGTGAGGGGAGGGTAGCAGGCAGGATGGACTAACAAGATCCCTGGGGGCTTGTTGGCCATCTAGCCTAGCCAGTTAATGATCTCCAAATTCAGCGAGAGCCTCAAAAAATCGAAACAATTGTGGAAGACACCCATCAACCAACCTCTGGCCTCTATACACAGGAACCTGCACCCCCACACACAAGTTTCCCCCAATCCCCCACCTCCACGCACAAACCCATGTGGAGACAGGTAAGGGTTCATAGAACTGTTGTTCTCAGTTTTGCTAGGGAAAAACAGCTGGAGGGTGTTTGGCAATACCTGAAAAGCACACTCAGCCACAGTGTTTGGCAAAGTTAACCTAAGAAGCAGCAGTGTACAGACTATGAAATTCCCCTGAAGTCACCTTTACCCAACAGCTAGAACGACCTCTTACCAAAGGGTGAATCAGCACACAGATGTTCACTTCACACCATTCACAACAGCCAAAAAGGAGAAGCAATTTAATGTCCACTAGCAAACTGAGGTGGGGTCATGCAAAAAACATAATTTAGCTATAAACCACAGTGAAATTCTGACAGATACCATAAATGCTGTGAAGCCTACCTATAGGAAATGTCCAGAACAGGCAAATCCACAGAAACAGAAACTTGATCAGTGGTTGCCAGGGGCTGGGGGTGGAGAACAGGGAGCAACTGCTTATGAGCACAGAGTGTCCTTGGGGTGTGATAAAGAACTCCGGAAACTAGACAGATGGTGGCTGCACAGCACTCTGGATGTGCTAAATGCTACCAAATCATACATTTTTAAATGGTTTAGTATATAGTATATGAATGCCACGTCAATAAAGGAAATGGAAAAAAAAACAAAACCAGAAGGCACTCCTGTTTCCACCTCTCCCTAGCTGTTATGCCCATCTTGTTCAAAACAAATCCAAGTCTGAAATCACAGCTGAGCCCCACCCTGACTTCAACAGCAACCTTGTCACTGCTAAGACACACATACCTGACATAGCCCTAGTCCTCTGCTTGCTGAGCACCCTAGTCCAAAAGGGCACTGCTCAAGATGACAGAGTCACAGGGCCCTGTGGCCATGCTTGGATGTTACATCCTCTCCAGCTGCTATGTTCCTAGCTGTGCCACTGGTGTGGTGGGAGGGTTAATGGGGAGGATAGGTCTGGCATCAGCACTATGTGCATGGTGCCAGCCATCTGTGTTGCCTGCAAAATGCCTCACTTTGAGGCTATCACGTGGACTGAGGAGCTTGGTGTCCTGTTAAAGAACAGTGTGCTCCGGCCGGGCGTGGTGGCGCACGCCTTTAATCCTAGCACTTGGGAGGCAGAGGCAGGCGGATCTTTGGGAGTTCAAGGCCAGCCTGGTCTACAATGTGAGTTCCAGGACAGCTGGGGCTACAGGGAGACCCTGTCTCGAAAAAGACAAAAAAAAAAAAAAAGAATGTGCTCCAAGGGGTGGCTTTGTTCCCAGCAGGGGGTGGTATCCAGGGCCAGGCCTTGGGGAGCTCCTCTTTGGGTTTTTTATTTTTGTTTTTGTTTTCTGAGAGAGGCTCCCTGTAGCCCCAGCTGGCCTAGAACACACTCTGTAAACCAGCCTAACCTTGAAGTCACAGGGATCAGCCTGCCTCTGCCTCCCAAGTGCTAGGATTAAAGGTTTGCACCACCACACCCAGCCTTTTTTTTTGGTCTTTTCGAGGCAGAGGCAGGCAGATCTCTATGAGTTCAAGACCAGCCTGGTCTGCAGAGCAAGCTCCAGGCCACCTGGGACTAAATAAAGGGAGACCCTATCTCAAAAATACAAAAAAAAAAAAAAAGTTTACTACATCTAGTATATCCACAAACGTGTGCAACTAATTCACCAAAAAACCCCACATACCTTGGTAGTCACTCTCCAGTTCCCCAACCCCCCTGGCAACTTCTAGCACATTTTTATTGCTATAGGTTTATGTGTACCTCACATGCCACACAAAAGGAATCATACCACACTACATTTTGTGCCTGGCACATTTCAGATAGCAGTGTTCTTGAGATTCTTCTCCACTATGAGGTCCAGCTCCTCTATACAATTGAGGATTGTTCCACATGAATTTCTCAGTCAGCTGATGGACAAGTGGGTTGTCTCTACTTTTCAGATATCTAAGTCATGCTGCTGGGCACATACATGGGCAAGCTTCTCTATAGGTGTATTTTTTATTTCCCATGAGCATAGACCTAGAAGTAGATTTGACAGGTGGTATGGGAACACCATGCTGCAACATTTGAGGAACTGTTAAGATGCTTTCCAGGGGTTGCGCTTCACTTTCCCACCAGCTGTGACTGAAGGCTGAGTTTCCCACGTCTTTACCAACACTGTGATTGTCTGACTTTTTAAATCTGGCAAACCTAGGTAGATATGAACCCGTTCTGGCACACAGAACAATTGACGATGCTGAACATTTCATGTGCTTGACTGTAAAGTCCACTGATGCTACCTGGCCCCCAGGAAGATATGACTATCCTGCATCCATCCCAGGAGCTCTGCCCAGAAAGCTCCCTCAAAGGATCTTCCAAAGCCAGGTCTTCCATAGGCCTTTAATCCCAGTACTCTTGGGGGCAAAGGCAGGTGGATCTCTGTGAGTTTGAGGCCAGCCTGGTCTACAAAAAGTTCCAGGCCATCTGGGGCTACAGGGAGACCCTGTCTCAAAAATATAAAAATACAAATAAAAAATAAAGATAAATTTAAAAAAGAAAAGAAAGACAAGAAAAGGATCTTCCAAAACCAGTACCTCTCTGGGATGCCTTCATGTTCAAGCTGCACCTCCAGCAGGCAGGGCTAGGTAGACATGGGGTAGCACTACCCTGTCTTGGCTCCAATCCTTCTCCCTAGCTCACATCCACCACTACCCAAAGCCCCAGCCCCTCTCCTGGCCTCACTGTAGCTGCAAACAGGCCAAAGCTACATTCTCTGAAGTAGAAATTCCTTATAAATCTAGCCCATCCACAGCTCATAAACTGCCCTGTCTGACAGCTTAGAGACAGATACCCGGGGGCCACCCACCACTGGCGTCAGCAGGAAAGCCTCAAGGAGGACAAGGGTGGCTCCTGGCTTCCTTCCTGAACCCTACATATGTCTCCTCCACCAGGTACCTGCAGCCACCCTAGGGGAAAAGCTGTACTTGCCTACCAGCTCCTGGTCAGCATCTCCCCACCACCATGCAGCTCCTCTCCACTCTCCCACTCCACTGCCCACTGCCCACCTGTTTCCTGTAGCCCAGGACCCTGCCATTATGTTTTCCAGGACAGAAGCTGCATTGGCTGACTGATCTGTCATATGATGCTCCTGAGCTTGGCCGTGTCTCTCCTCCCAGACAAAGACGGAATTAGATGGGCACAGATCACACACCTTGTAAACAACAAAGTTGTCTAAGAAGGAAACACAGCACAGGAAAAGGGAGCCTCCTGTAAGCCTGGGGAAGTGTGCAGAAGGGAAATAACAAGAGGTTGGAAGGGGCTGGAACTAAGAGGTGGGCCTGCCTATCACTGGATTCTGAGGCGAAGATGGAAGCACCTGGGGGAGCTACAATGAGTGTGATCATGTAACCCAAATTTCCCCAAAATTCATCAATTACCCACACCCAATTGGCTCCTTTTGGATATGCCCTGAGGATTTAGCAACATGTTGGGACATCTTAAGCACTCTGGGTCACCAACAGCAAACTGGCAGCCCAGGATGTACCACTGCCCTATAGGGGACATACCATCCACCAATGCTGAAATATCACCACCACATGGCAGGCCTGTGCCCAGCAGACCTTGGAATGACCAGCAGCAAGACCAAGGAGAGTGCTCAGTGGGTAAAGGCGCCTGCCTCCAAGCCTGATTTCAAACCCTAAGACCCACATGGTAGAAGGAGAGAACCAACTCTCAAAAGCTGTCCCCCGACTTCCATACATGTACTGTGGCCCACATTTGCGTGAATAAAATGTAACAGACATACACTGATGTCTGAGCCAGCTCTTTGAGGCATGGCCAGTTACACAGTTCAGGCCAGCCCCCAGGTGCCAACAGACATTTATGGTAGGGCAGCAGTTTATGATCCATAAGGTATTGTCATGGGGCCCAAAAGCTTGTCCAACGGATCCACAAATGCTGATCCTCCTCCCCAAGAAGCCTTGAAGGAATGGGCCAGACCTACCTGCAGAGAAGATGTGGCCTGCCACAGCCAGGAAGGCATCAGTCACCACAGGCTCAGACTGCAGAGAGATGTGCAGCTGCCGGGCCACATTTCGGTACACACTGGGCCTAATCTGCTCCAGCTCATCTCCTGTGTGGGAACACAGCAGTTCAGGTCCACTCAAACCTCACCTCTGTGCCCACCACTGCCCTGAACTTGATCTACCTGACCTCACTTGACTCCAAAGTGATAGCCCTTTTACTCAGCCCTGATCTCTACTTTATCTGTTTGATTCCCACCCCTTCACCGTGACTGACTTCATTTGACACCCACAACCTTGCCCTTATGAACAGAGCACAGGGAGGTGCTGTGAAACCCCCAATCCTCTGGGGTGAGCTGGCTGGGCCAGTGGGGCGGGAATCCTGCAGTGATGTGTGGGCCGCTCCTGCTCAGTGACTCACAACAGGCAGGCAGGCAGGCTGAGCAGCAGGAGGGACCAGGCAGGCAGGCAGAACCCAACATGAAGAGGGCCTACAGCTGGAATAATCCCCCCCAGAGGTGGTCAGCCACCTGCTGCCACACAGGGCTATCCTAGCTCAAGCCCTAAGATCATTTGCTGGTGATGTGGAGAGGCTGAGCCATGGCAGACACTGGTGCTTCCCTCATGCCAACCAGGGCTCCTGTTGCCAAGTAGGTGTGTTTGGATGTGGTGCTTTATCGGCCCAACCCTACCAGGGCCAAGGAAATGCCTTCCACAGTTCCACCTGTCCCCAGGGCTGCAGTGCCCTGGGCACATTGTGCACACACAAGGTAGATGGTGCCGGGAATTCCACACGGCCTCCTATTGGGTGTCCCTAGCCCAGCCATTTCCCCAGCCAAAGCAAACAGGGAAAGAATGCTGTTGATGCTGCTGCTGCTGCTGCTGCTGCTGCCGCCACCACCACCGCCTGGCCCATGCATGATAAGGGCACCCTTGTCAACCCCGGGGCCAGCTGTGTTCCATCTAATTAAGATCTGGAACCAGAGCAGAACCAAGGAGAGGGCTGGGGAATGGAGGACAGCATGGAAATTCCCAAGGCTGGCCTTTGTTGCCAAACACAAACCCTGGGAGCCTCTGGAGACTGTTCCCAGGAGACTGCTTGGGGATACAAGCAAGCCTACTTCTAGTTTGTAGCTGGCTGAGGGGCTGGGGCTAGGCTGGGGGTCAGGGAGATATCACTGGGCCAAGAAGAACTTACCCTAAGCAGCTGTAACAGCAGCAAACAAGAACATCTTTGGGTTCAAGCTCTCTGCCTCTGGGATCCCTGTAATCTGTTTGGTAGAGTCTGAGCCCAGAGAGTAGAGACAACATGGCTGGGTGATGGAGAAAGGCCTTGACAGCCTTATACACCCAGAGGGCCAATGCTTAGCACAGGCTTTTCACCTGCTCCTCCCTACAGGCCAGAATGTTCAGGCCTCAAGATGGCCAGAGACAATGGAGGATAGACACTGGGTGGATCAGACAGCAGGTCACAGGCAAGGTAGGCCTTCCTTCCTGAACCCCAGTGAACTGGGGTGCTCAGGTCAAGATTTCCTTTCTCCCCACTACCCCAGGGTCATCGTCACAGCCTAGGGAAAGAGAAAGCCCGTGGGCATTGCACTTCAGAGTACTACTGGACAGATGAGGAGCCTAGATGCCAAGCCCTCAAACCCCTTTATTCTCTGCATACCTAGAGATTCCCCTCCTTCCATTCACAATGCTCCCAGGAGCCCAGGACTCTGCCTCTGGCACACTCCTGCTTCTTGGGGCAGATAGGATGATGCAGAGCTGGTGCAAAACACCAAGGGCACACACTTCATGGCCCAGAGGCCAAGGCAAGGGCACATGCCTCATGGCCCAGAGGCCAGGGCTCACAGGACTCCCTCCCACCAGGACAAAGCACCAGCTCTTCCCCACACCCATCCAGGGTTCTCTGTTTTCTATCAACCAGTTCCCAGCACAGCCCTAGGCTCTAGTCTTGCTGTGGTGAGGTGAACTGACCAAAGTCAAGATTTGTCTATCCTTCCCCCTCACATGTCCAGACCTTACAGGAGCTACAAAGAGCTGTTGAACTTTGTGACCACAGAAACAAGTGCCCCACATGTCCTCCCAGGAGGCCCTGGGGGCCTCCCCATCAAGGGAAACAGCGGCGGGTCTGTGGATCGCGGCCAGCAACTGAAAGAAAGGCCCATTTTCCAAAACAAACATCTGGACACGTGGTCCCACAAAGGATTTTTTTAGTTCAGCTGAGTACAAGGGTCGCAATAACGTTGAGCTGCTAAAATATTACTCTTCCAGAGTGTTCTTAGGGCAAAAATGCCTGTGATCTGGGCTGACTCGGCACAGGGCTAGGGGTCGGGAGGCCTGGCATAGAGCCCTTAAGCAAGCAAGCTTCAGAGGGTGAGCAGAGGAGCTCCTGCTTGGGCAGTCTGTCTCCACCCTGGCGATTCCAGACAGATTTAGGCACCCACGCAAGCCTCCCCTTTGCCCTGGAGGGAAGGTGAGGCACAGCAGCAGAGGGGCTGGCCCAATCTCGTGATGGCCCTGCCAGTGCCGGTCAATCCTTCCTTAGAACAGAGCAGGCAGGCCCACCAGGGGTGGCCTGGAGACGAGCCTGGAGGTGGCCCACACTCACCCAAGCGTAGTAACACCGTGCACACCTCAGCCAGGCGTCCGCCAGGGGCTGGCGATGGGCGCTCGGGCGCGCTCCAGGCAAGGCCAGCGCGAAGAAGCCGCGCGTGCACGTACTCCCGGCCTAGAGCCTTGGCCTGGGCCACCAGCTCCTTGTCCGTGGGCGAGCGATCAAAGGCTTCCATGATCTCCGCGGCGAAGACAGAAGACCGCCGCAGCACCTCCATGGCCGGCACGCGAGCTGGGGCCGCCACACCTGGAAGAGACAGCGCTCAGCCGGGCCGTCGCCTCCAGTGGGGGGGGGGGGGCGAGGGGCTCCGCCACGCGTGGGGACCCAGCGGCTTGGCGCACCGCGGTCCCCACTGCTTGCACCCGGACCGCAGAGAGCGCCCAGGGAGGTCCGCCGGGCGCCGCCCTCAAAAAGGGCCAGCTCTGGTTTTGCGCCCCAAGCCGTTTAAAAGTGTCCCATCTGGGGGCATTCCAGATTAAATCAACAGTTCCCAGCGGAGGCCGAGGGCAGGAAGCACCGCGAGGGAGGTGGCGATAGGCTCGGTGGCCACCGCGCCCGCGCTCCAGGACGAATCTGGAGCTGGCGGAGGATGCCACTCAGCCTGGGCGACCAGGCAACATCCAGGACCCCGCGGGCCCCTCCCAGCCCAGTCGGCTCCGGGGAAGGCTCCCGGCTCCGCGGTGGTCCCCGGGCTCCGAGGCTACCCGCCCAGCACCTCGAAGCGCCGGTGGTAGTCCCCGGCCTCGCCGTTCCCACGGCGCGGCGCGGCATCTACGGAACGCGCGCCACGCCCGCCCGGCTCACCTCTCCAGCCGCATGGCGCCCGGGGCCGCCGAGGATCTCCGGTTCAGGACTGGCTTGCCGCGGCCTCCGCCGGTCTAGACCCTTCCATTCAAACCCGCGAGTGCGCGCCCCGCCCCGGCGCCCGCCCCGTCCACGCCGGAGCCGGAGCGCGGGGTCCGCAGTCTTCGCGCGCTCGCAGAAGTCCTTGGGGCCGCGTGAGGCGCGCGGGGCGCACCGCGGACTCCCCGCGGGCGAGAGGCCAGGCCTAGGGCTTCGCCTTCTAAGGAAACGGCAACCCCCGGGGGCGGAGCCGTAGCAAAGCTGCCCCACGCCTCCGGCTTAAGGAAGACTGCGCGAGTTCCCGGGGTGCTCCCGACGCGCCCAGAAACACGGCCAGGCTGAGCTGTCCTGGCAGGCATCGCGGAGAGCACTAACATCTGACACCGACCCACCAACTCCATTTTAGAATTAGCTGACTTTCTGGTTGACTCGTAGGGGTTCTTTAAAGATTCTGGATCCTTTGGAGTGTGGTGGAACCTTAGATTCTGTTATATTGAGAATAATGCAGATACCCTCTGGTCTGGTTTTAATTTTAGTGAGTTCGAGTTGCTTTGTTTTGTTTTGTTTTGTCTTTTTGAGACAGGGTCTCCCTGTAGCCCCAGCTGTCCTGGAACTCCTTATGTAGTCCAGACCTCTGCCTCCCAAATGCTGAGATTAAAGGCGTGCACCTCTACACACCCCTTCGCTCGAGTTTTTGGGTTTTTTTTTTGGGGGGGGTTGTTTGTTTTTTTAAATAACAAGGCCAGGGGCTGGAGAGATGGCTCAGCGGTTAAGAGGGCCATTTCCTCTTGAAGAGGACCCGGGTTCGATTCCCAGCACCCATATGGCGTCTAAGAACCGTCTTTAACTCCAGTTCCAGGGGAACTGGACCCTCCCGACACCCTCTTCTGACTTCCGCAGCATTGCACTACACGGGTGCACCTAGTTACATGCAGACAGTACACTCATACACATTAAATAAATAAATAAGTCCAATTTATCAGTCTTTCATGGTTTTCTCAGAGCATTCCATGTTAGTGTGTGTGTGTGTGTGTGTGTGTGTGTGTGTGTGTGTGTGTGTGTGTTTAAGAGAGACAGACAGGGAAACAGAGACCGAGAGACTGAGTCTTGTTATCTAGCGCTGGGGACTTAGCAGGTTGAACTAGTGGGAATCTTCCCCCCTCTTCTTCTGAAGTGCATCACTACCTCCTGCTCCTCTTATCCTGTCTTTCAGAAGCCTGGATCATAATCTAATTCTTGTCAACAGTGTGGTAGAGTCAGAGCTTATTTTCTTCATATGGATTTCCAAGAAAGTCAACATAATTTGCTGAAAAGCATCATACCTAAGTGTTTATAGACTGCTCTTTTCTATTTCCTTTTGATCCACCTACACATAGTCTAAACAGGATTAACTAATTTGACCTAATTCACATATCTATAAACACTTTAACTGAAGCTGAAGCTGTAAAATACACACACAGATATTTATCAAAATAGACCACATCTGGAAATAACCAAGTGTCAGCAAATTTCAAAGAATTTAAATAATACAGTGTGTACTCTGAATTAAATCTAAATTACAAAAAAAAAAAAAAATACTAGGCAGAGGCAGGTGGATCTCTGAGTTCAAGGCCAGCCTGGTCTACAGAGCGAGTTCCAGGCCAGTTGGGGCTACAAAGAGACCCTTTCTCAAAAAGACAAAAAAAAAAAAAAAAAAAAAAAACTAAGAAGTCCCCAAACTTCTTGGAAATTGTAAAAGCCAAAGTTATAACAAGGCATCAAATAATAAATCACAATGGAAATTGTAAAACATTTCAAGTGAACACCATGATTAAAAAAACCTAATAAAAAAATACAAAGATGTTTCAATGGTTTAAAAACGCTCTAGCAATTTAAAAGCCCCAACTCTTCTTCCAGGGACCCGGGTTCAATTCCCGCACCCACATGACGGCTAGAACCCGTCTTTAAGTGGGCTGGTGGCACCCACCTTTCCTCCTAGCACTCAGGAGCAAGCAGGCACGGCGATCTCTGTGCGTTTCGGCCAGCCTGGTCTGGCAGGTGCAGGTTCCAGGCCAGCTGGGGCTATTGGAAGCCTCTGTCTCAAAAAAAAAAAAAAAAAAAAAAAAAAGCAGTGACTGCTCTTGCATTGCAGAGGACCTGGATTTAGTTCACAGCACCCACATGGCAACTAACAACTGCTTATAACTCCAGTTCCAAGGCATCTAACACCCTCTTCTGACTTCCTTGGGCACTGCATGGCACAGATGCAGTTACATACATTGCCAGGCAAAAAAAAAAAAAAAAAACCTAAAATAAAAATAAATTAAAAAATTTAAAATATACATCAAATATGTGAGAGGAAGTATTTAGAGAGAAACATAGTTCTAGAAGAAAGGTTGAAAATTAATGCTTCAAGTTCCAACCTGAGAGCCATGAAAAGAGTAATAAACCCATGGGCTAGAGAGATAGCCTAGCGGTTAAGAGCACTGACTGCTCTTGCAGAGGACCCAGGTTTGATCCCCAGCACCCACATGGCGGCTAAGAACTGTCTGTAACTCCCAATTCCAGGCAGAACTCCAGTTCCAGGGAATCGAGACCCTCTTCTGAACTCCGGCATTGCAAACACGGGTCGCAGACCTACATGCAGACAGTACATTCTAACACATACAAAAAAAATAAATTAGCCGGGCGTGGGGCACACCCCTTTAATCCTAGCATTCGGAGGCAGAGGCAGGCGGATCTTTGTGAGTTCAAGGCCAGCCTGGCTACAGAGTGAATTCCAGGACATCTGGGGCTACAGGGAGACCCTGTTCGAAAAAGACAATAAATAAATAAATAAATAAATAAATAATAAATAAATAAATAAATAATTTAAAAAAAGAAAAAAGAAAAGAGTAATAAACCCAAAGATGAAAGGAAACCCTTTAAAAAAAAAAAAGACTGAGCTGAGCTTGAGCCGGTGCATGGTAGCGCACACCTTTAATCCCGCCACTCGGGAGGCAGAGGCAGGCAGATCTCTGTAAGTTCAAGGCCAGCCTGGTCTACAAAGTGAGTTCCAGGCCAGCTGGGGCTACAGGGAGACCCTGTCTCAACACAATACAAAACAAAACAAAATAAAAAAATAAGAGCTGAGAAGGTTGTAATGGCTTATACCTGGAATCCCAGAACTCCTGATAGAGGAAGAAGCAATTCAAAATACTTCTCAGCTACAAAGCAGGTTTGAAGCTACCACAGACAGCATAAGACCCCATCTCAAAACAATAAAAGAAAAAAAATTCTTTTAAAAGTTAAGATTGTCAGCTGGGCATGGTGGTGCATGCCTTTAATTCTAGCAGTTGGGAGGCAGAGGCAGGAGGATCTTTGTGAGTTCAAGGCCAGCCTGGTCTACAGAGTGAGTTCTAGGACAGCTGGGTCTATAGGGAGACCCTGTCTCGAAAAGAACAACCACAAAAAAAGTTAAGATTGTCCTACCATGGGCTGGGCCTGGTGGGACAAGCCTTTAATTCCAATGGTCCACAGGTAGATCCAGGTGGATCCCTGTGAGATAAAGGTCAGTTTGGTCTACTACATAGAGTTCCAGGCCAACTGGCACTATAAGAAGACTCTGTCTCAAAATAATAAAATAAAATAAAATAAATAGATGAGCCAGTGAGATGGTGCAGCAGGTAAAGAAAGGTGTTTGCCCTCAAGCCTGGCTTGTTTAGTGGGGAGAAGGGTGGTGTTTGTTTGTTTGTTCCTTAGTTTAAGACTTAGACTCGGGGCTGGAGAGATGGCCTATCGGTTAAGAGCACCGACTGCTCTTGCAGAGGACCCGGGTTCAATGGGTTCAATTCCCAGCACCCACATGGCAGCTGAAAACCGTCTTTGACTCCAGTTCCAGGGGAATCCAACGCCCTCTTCTGACCTCCGAGGCATTGCACGACACGGGTACACCAACCTACATGCATATAGTACATTCATACACATACAAAAATAAATAAATAAAAAATTTTTAAAAAAGACAGTCTCATATATCCCACGCTGGCCTCAGACTCGCTACTTAGCTGAAGACGATAACCTTGAACTTCTGATTCTCCTGCACCCACTTCCCCAGTGTTAAGGTTACAGTCATGTACCACTACATTCAGATTATAAGGCACTGGGGTCAAACCAGGGCTTCCTGCATGCTAGACAAGCACTACACCAATTGAACTACCCCCAGCTCTCTTTTTTATTGTCTTGGGGATTAAACCTAGGGCATTCTACTTGCTAGGCAAGCACTTTACCACTGAGCTGTACTCCTAGATGCTATGCTGGGAAGGTGAAATATCCCCTACAAATCTGTGTGTTGAAGTAATCCCTAGCTGCTGGTGCTATTTTGGAAAGTTGTGGGAAACCTTTGGAACTGTGACTTAGCTAGCAAAAGAGGGTGCAGTCTTTAGGGTAGCAACTTTGTCTTGATCTGCCAATAAGCAAAGAAGCTGTGCCACAGACTGCCACTGCCATGGACAAAGTGTCTCCAGCCATCTTGCCTTGTGCACTGTGATGGACTGACATCCCCTGAAACTGGGTGCCAGGAAATTCCCTTCCTCTCTTAAGTTGTCTCTGCCATGTATTCTTTCATAAGGATAAAAAATGTATGGGGCTAAGCCGGGCGTGGTGGCGCACGCCTTTAATCCTAGCGCTTGGGAGGCAGAGGCAGGCAGATCTTTGTGAGTTCAAGGCCAGCCTGGTCTACAGAGTGGGTTCCAGGCCAGCTGGGGCTACAGGGAGACCCTGTCTCAAAAAGACCAAAAAAAAAAAAAAAAAAAGTATGGGTCTGGAGAGATGGCTCAGTGGTTGGGAGCGCCAACTGCTCTTGCAGAGGACCTGGGTTCAATTCCCAGCACCTACATGGGGGCTGAGAACCATCTTTGGCTCCAGTTCCAAGGGAGTCCAACGCCCTCTTCTGACCTCCACGGCATTGCACCACATGGGTGCACCAACCTGCACACAGACAGTACACTCATATACATAATAATAATAAAATTTTTTTAATGTAACAAATGCTCTACCCCTTTTATATGCCTTTTATTTTGAAACAGTCTCACTAATTTGTCCAGGATAGCTTTTTTATTTTTAATTTTATTTTTTAATTTTTTTTATTTATTCTTGTATGTGTATGAATGTACTGTCTGCATGTAGGCTTGTACACCCATGTCTTGCAATGTCATGGAG
This sequence comes from Rhizomys pruinosus, assembly GCA_009823505.1. Taxonomy (NCBI): domain Eukaryota; kingdom Metazoa; phylum Chordata; class Mammalia; order Rodentia; family Spalacidae; genus Rhizomys; species Rhizomys pruinosus. The sequence goes on along the minus strand of VZQC01000969.1, from coordinate 230,963 downwards.
GTCAGAAGAGGGTGTCAGATTCCCCTGGAACTGGAGTTAAAGACAGTTCTCAGCCACCATGTGGGTGCTGGGAATCAAACCCAGGTCATCTGCAAGAGCAGTCTTTGCTCTTAACCAGTAGGCCATCTCTCCAGCCCCCCAGGATAGCTTTTCTACTCCTGTCTGAGTAGCTGGAATTACAGGCCTGAAACACTAGGACCAGCTCAATGAACTCTTAATGCAGAACTGAGCACTGCAGGAGGTCTTGACTTGCTGGAGAACACCCAGACTTGGGATTCCCATTCTGTACATAGACAGAAATGCAGCACCTCAGCAGGGGAAAGAGGCTGGCCCAAAGAGCAAGTTATTCCGAATTGACTTCTGAACTTCTGACCCAGGAAAGAACAGACTGGCCTGACACCTGCTTCCTCCCTCCTGCTCTGTAGCCTCTGGCACTTCCAAACCCATTCTGTTTTCTCCAGGGTAAAATGGGACTGTGTTCCCAGTTTCCAGTCTCCTGTTGCAGCCTGACTCCTGGCTCCACAGCAGCAGGGGTGAGTCACTGGGCAGACTGATGACAGTCTCCCAGTCTAAGAATGCAGAAACCTAGTGGAAGCCAAGGCGCCACTGGGCGTGGCAGCTCGCGCCTCTCATCACAGTATTCTGGAGCCAAAGGCAGGAAGACCACTGAGATTTCAAGGCCAACCCCGACTACACAGTGAATTCTAGACCAGCCTGGGCTACACAGTGGGATCTTGTCTGAAAAAAAAAAATCAAACAAATAAAGAAAAACCAAGACAATGATGTTTAATGATAGACGGGCCTGGAGAGATGGCTCAGCGGTTAAGAGCGCTGACTGCTCTTGCAGAGGACCTGGATTCGATTCTCAGCACCTACATGGCGGCTGACAACCGTCTTTAATTCCAGTTCCAGGGGAATCCGCCACCCTCTTCTGACCTCCATGGCATTGCATGACACAAGTGCACCAACCTACATGCAGATAGTACACTCATACACATAAAAAAAAAAAAATCAATAGACTACTGACAGAGAGACAGGGATCAGAATGGCCTAAAAATTTACTAATCGTGGATTAAACCAATGTGACCACAGTCTCTATATAGACTTGATTCTTTCATTTAACTTTTTGGGGGTTGGGGTATAAGACAGGGTCTCCCTGTAGCCCCAGCTAGCCTGGAACTCACTACGTAGACCAGGCTGGTTTTGATCTCACAGAACTATTCATATTTTTAAAAGCCCAAGTCATGGGGCTGGGAGACAGCTCAGTGGGCAAAGTGCTTGTTGAACCTGAGTTCAATCCTCAGTGCCCATGTTTTTAAACACACACACATACCAAAACAAAACAAAACAAAACAACAACAAAAAAACCAGTGTGGCAAGGATCCCTGGGAATTACTGGCTGGAGAACTTCAGATTCAGTGTAACTCACTGTCTCGAATATAAGGCAAAGAGTGATAGAGTAAGATACCAGGCACCAACCTCAGACCTCTGCACACTCACACACACACACACAGAGAGAGAGAGAGAGAGAGAGAGAGAGAGAGAGAGAGAGAGAGGAAACCCCAAGTTGTTCTGGAAACAAGCAGGCCTTCCTGTCCCCCAAGGCCTGGAGGTGGCGGCTAGTCAAATACTCTAACCCCAGCACTGGCCCCAGTTCCCAGGAACGCTTTGACTTGGGCATTTTCAGGACTCATTCTGAGCCCGCATTCCCTATTTCAATACTCCAATTCTGGCTCTCCATTCTTGTCTCCACTTGTCTTCACAATCTTTTGACTGTCCCAGGGTTCGCCTAGGGTAGAACTCTATCCCTAGTTGATGAAATTTGATTTCTTCGACTGACTTACCTGGAGAGGGCTATGGTTTCAGGCAGGGCTGAATCCAGGACTCTCTTTCCATCTGTAGATCAGTGTCCTCATGGGATGGCTTTCCTCTTAGGCAAGCTATCTTGGAGTAATTCCAGGATAATACCCTGTCTACACCCCACAAATTCAGTCTCTGACAGTGGGGGGGGGGGGTCTTTCCAGGCAGCTCCTACAGACACTAAAGGTTGGTAACTCATCTCTGAACAATGTGTGGCTAGAGATGGGCAAGATGCTAAGTGGCCAGACTTGGGTCACAATCTGGCCCTGGGTAGAGGGCAGGGGTTATCAGTGCCATACAGACCACATAGGGGAAGGTGGGCACTATGGGCTCCTGTAAAGAACAGCCAGCCAAGCCGGGCGTGGTGGCGCATGCCTTTAATCCTAGCACTTGGGAGGCAGAGGCAGAGGCAGGCGGATCTTTGTGAGTTCAAGGCCAGCCTGGTCTACAGAGCAAGTTCCAGGATAGCTGGGGCTACAGGGAGACCCTGTCTCCAAAAGACAAAAAAAAAAAAAGCCAGCCAGCCAGAGGAGAACCTGATCAGTCAACGTTGTTGTATACACCACATGCCACATTGTGGAGAGCAGAGGGGTCACACAATTGAAATTCCAGATTAAGGTGTGTCACACTGCCCTGGGGCTCCTTTCTGTACATTGCATTCTGAGCTTCCTCTTCCTGGCTCAGGCCCACCTGGGACATACTTGGCAAGAGTCAGCCCTGGCTATGCTCCTGGTAGGGCAGCTTTGGCCTTAAGTAGCCTCTGGATGCCACATTGGAGCCCTCCAACTCGTGTCAATCTTGTGGCTCCCCTCCCAGGAGCTGACCATCTTCCTGTGTGACCATCTGCCCTGGACCAATGGTGACCTCCAGCTAGTTCAGTGGGTCTGTAATCCATTATGTTGCCCTATGGGTTTGGGAAAGAAATGAGACTGTTCCTAGCACAAGGTGCACAGTAAGAGCTTGGGAATGTTCTGGAGACCTCCCCTTGTATCTAGTGATTTCATCTGCTGAATTTTATTCCTTTGAAGTAAAACCCATTGCCCTTGCCAGCACTGGATCTCAAAGTAAGTCACGCAGAGAAGCCATGTGAGATGTTAGGTAGTGCTGGTATCTAGCCTGTAGGTTACGAGGAACTGGTCACAACAGAGACTTTAGACTTGGGCTTGACAGTATTGCTCACAACTGCCTCCCTGCACACCCTATGGCCCTCAAACTGTTCTTTTCCTATCAGGTCAGGCAGAGGAGTGAGCTGTGCTAACAGCACGTCTTCCACTGGATGGTCTATCCTCACATACTCTGAGCTTGACACCTCCTGGTCATCTCAGGATGCTGGCTGACACCAAGCAGAGCCAGCATTAAAGCCCCAAGTCATTTTCAGGCCAGGCCTGCTGTTTCTTGCAGTAGAGAACATCTCCACCCACTGCAGGTCTCCATGTGAAGTGCCCAGTATAGCAAGCGGGATGAGTCTGAAAATGCCAGGCTTGTGGGGGAAAGGCACAAAGGAGACAGTTCAGAAGGTGAAGAGCAATGTCACCCTTGGAAAAAACTGGGCCCTAGCTGACCCCACTCTTCCTAGGATCTCCATGCTAGCCGGGACCATAGCACCCCAGGGTAGAGATCTCTCCTCCAGCCTCCAGCTACCACCACAATTTGTGTGATCTCTTCCACAGTCATGTTCTGAGAAGGAACTGCACTACTAAAGTTTGCAGAGGAACCAAGAGCAGGGCAGATGTGGACAGAAGTAGAAAGGTCCAGGTAGGGCTAGATAGGGCCGGTCAGGAGTTCTCAGGAAGCCTCTGGAGTGTAGGATGAGCTATAGTAAGGGGAAGGGGTGACAGCAGATGTCTATAAGTGCCTGGCTTACTGAGCTGGATCCAGTCTTCCCCACCACCACACAGCCTGAACCCCAGTGTGTAGGAAGACCTTCAGCCTCTGCAGTCCCCTTTCCTTTTTTTTTATTTTATTTATTTCTGTATGTGTATCAATGTACTGTCTGCATGCAGGTTTGTGCACCCGTGTCGTGCAATGCCGCAGAGGTCAGAAGAGGGTCTTGGATTCCCCTGGAACTGGAGTACTCCTGGAATTGGAGTTTCAGACGGCTCTCGGCCGCCATGTGGGTGCTGGGGATCAAACCCGGGTCCTCTGTAAGAGCGGTCGGCGCTTTTAACCGCTAGGCCATCTCTCCAGCCCCTGCAGTCCCCTTTCCAAACAGACCCATGGGTGGCTGCTTCCTGAAGCCCTTGCTGCTATCATTGTGGTCCACACCAGCCCTACTTTCTGAGTGTTATGTTCATTCAAACCCGAGTCCGGAGATCCCCGCACCGACAAAGGAACAGCAAGGAATGCAATATGCAAGCAGGCATTTATTGCGAGGCTGGCTAGCCAGGGTCAAGCCTCCTTCCTGACGTGCAGGTCAGGGCGAGATAGGCAAGACCCGGAACAAAAGAGTCGGGTTACATTTATAGGTCCTTCAGGCCGTTGTCCTGAGGCCCGCGCTTTTTTTGGGGCCAATCATTTTGTACCAGCACATATAATTGTAACCTATCAATTTAAACATGCCTTACCTATTATCCAATGGGCTTAAAAATTAACATTGCATAATTCCCGCTCAAGTAATTCCCACGCAAGCAGTGAAACCTTCCAACTGTCACGTAGATAACAGCTTTGAACATCTGCTTGTGGGCAGGGTTAAGCAATATGGTTGAGTAAGCCATGAGTAAGCTATTTTGGGCTGTAACTGGAAACCTTCCTCCTGATGGCCTGGTTTCTCTCGGCACATCCATTGAGATCTGTCCTTACATTCCCCCCCTTTTCTAGTTACAATGAGGATGCATCCTCATGCTGGGGTTTATCCTGTGGCAGGGCTTGATACTGTTGTCTTAGGACTAGAAGTTGGACCGAGTTAATTCTGTCCTTTACGAACCCTACGAGCCACGGACCGATTGTGACAATGAGTAAGAGAATAATTATAGGTCTGGCTAGGGCGGAGAGGAGGGTTGCAAACCACAGAGATTGGTTGAACCAGGATTGGTACCAGCTCTCTTGAGCCTCTCTCTCTCTCGTTTTCATTCTTCTAACCCTTTTCTCAGTTTGCTCATGGAATCCCTCACAATCCCAGTATGATCTGCATAAAAACAGCACTCTTCACCCAGGGCTGCACAGAGCCCCCCGTTTTTTAGGAACATCAAGTCTAGTCCCCTCCTATTTTGGAGGACCACCTCAGCAAGTGAAGACAGAGATTTTTCTAGATGGCTAATGGATTTTTCTATTTGGTCTAGGTCTTCGTTGACCGCAGCCCTCAGGGAAGATGGGCCAGAGTTCTGGGTGACTAGAGAAGCGATACCTGTCCTGGCTCCCACTAGTCCTATTCCAAACAAGGTTGCTATGGTCATCGCCGTGATGGGCTCTCTCTTACTTCTGTATTGTCTGTCGGTCCCGCTGGACCAATATCGGATGAGGTACTCAGGGGGGTGGTAGATTATCCTGGGCACAATTACGATCATCAGGCAGAACTCTTGGGACTGATTAAACACAGACCCGGCCAAGTGTGGAGTTAATCCAGTACGTGAGCACACCCACTGAGCACCCTGATCTGGTGTTACCATACAGAATTGTTCCAACCTGGTGTTGTTATAGTATGGGCACACAGCTTGCTTTTGTTTGAAGGGACAGTTCCCACACAAAGTCCCATGCCCGTTACTTGAGTCATAGTCATCCCAATTCCAGGGCGAGGATCCCACCCGCCACAAAGAGCAGTGGTGTTGACCGTATAGGAACTGTTGGTCCCGACTGCCTCATAGAATGGGGGGGAGGCAGTAAAACATAGCCAACAAGCTTCGGTCAGGTTTGGGGCAGTGTGGTTTAGAGCCATATATGCAGCCTGCATAATGGACTCAAGAGATCTACTGGGCATAGGGTGGATTGATGTGGTTACCTGGATTGTCGAGTTGGGAAATGTGGATGCCTGGATTGTGGGGTTGGGAAATGTGGATGCCAGGACCTTTACTGGCTTCTGTGTCTGGGTTTTTACTGACCGTGGAGCCCCAGAGCCTAATCTGCCGGGGCTCCTTAGTACAGGGTTTGGACCCACCGACTCGGATAAGGGCTCCACTCTGAGTAGGATTTGAAAAATGAGGCCATGCTATGGTCGGGCATACTGCATTAGGCCCCAATTGAGTCCACTAGTCCAGCATTCATCTTGTTTTCCCTTGTCGGTAAAGGTAATTTTTAACAGGGTCATGTGAGGACTGTAGTTTACTCCCCAGGAACTGCACTTTAAAGGGGCTGCGAACTCTACTCAAATCAGTTCATTAGTTACCTTCCATTTCCAGCATCCATCAGTGGAATCCACACAACTCCACTCTGCCCAGTAATAGGTGACAGGCCCCCCACACCTTTTACTGCCTTCCTTTCTAGTTTTATAACCTGGGCACGTGAAGAACCCATTATGCCTCATTGTGGCCCGGGCCCTCATCACATTGGGTCCTTGGAATCCCCCATCTGTCCATGCATGTTCTAGAGAGAAATACAATTCTGGGAAGCACTGTAGTGCTGCTGCCTCACATACAGTGGTGTTGTATTCTTCGTAGTTCTCTCCACTCCGGATGACCCACATCTGCTTAAACGGCTGGTGAGGGTTGCAGTTGTTGGCAGATAAGACCACTCCAGATAGTAGGGTCAGAGTCATACAGAGAGTCAGTGTTACCATTAACAAGTCGCAGAGGGTACAAGGGCCTGACTTCCAGGGTCTCGAACTAGTCGGAGTTTGAGAGGATTTGTTGGATGTTGTTGTATGTTCCATTCTGGATGGCTTCCTGCCCATCTGATGTGGGAGGAGTGTATCCATGGCCCAATTCTGTCGACCTTAAGGGCAGTGGGGTAACATGGAGAATAACATAGGGTCCCTTCCAACGGGGTTCTAAGGTCTTAGCACTATGTCTTTTTACCCAAACTGTTTCTCCTTCTTTATAATCGTGGTCCGGGGTTCTTCCCTCCTTACTCTCATGAAATGCCCTGACCATGGGCCAGATTTGTTTATGAATCTTGGAGAGAGCAGTGAGGGTTGAGTGATACTCTGGGACACCATCAGGCCTTGGGAGAAATCTTCTAATGATAGGGGGTGGAACCCCGTACATAATTTCAAACAGGGTTAGCCCCTTAACATAAGGAGTATTTCTGGCCCAAATTACTGTGAAGGGAAGGAGAGTCACCCAGTCCCCACCAGTCTCCAAGCATAATTTGGATAAAGTCTCCTTCAAGGTCCTGTTCATTCTTTCTACCTGCCCAGAGCTCTGGGGATTATATTTACAATGTAATTTCCAATTAGTCCCCAGCGCTTGAGCAAGCCCTTGCAAGACTCTGCTTACGAAAGCCGGCCCATTATCCAACCCTATCTGTTCCAGGACCCCATATCTGGGAATCACTTCCTCTAAGAGTACTTTAATGACTGTTTTACTGGTTTCCCTCTTAGTTGGAAAAGGTATCTACCATAATGAAAGGTATCTACCATAATGAGCAAGTAACGGTATCCATACCTCCCAGGTCTTACCTCAGTGAAGTCTATCTCCCAGCTCTTCCCAGGACTTCTTCCCACCTCCCTAGTACCTGTATGGACCCCGCTGGTTTCATTTGGGCACACATTCGCACACATCACAGATCTGCTGTAATCGTCCCGCTTGCTCTGGGAAAGTCAGTTGCGCTAATGCGAATAGTTCGGAAGTTTTCCTGCTGCTCAGGTGGGTGGCCTTATGCAAATTTTGTGCTAGGAAAGTACCGAGATCTCATGGGAGAATAAGGACGCCCTCAGGGGTATATTGCCGCTCCTTTGTCCTTCGATCTCCCCCCTTGGCCACCTTTTGTTCATCCACTGTAGATCTTCAGTTGAGTAGTTCAGTTGTGGAGGGAGTGATGGGAACTCCGAGTCCGAGGGAGAGTGCAGTCAGGGGTGTCCCTTCCCAGGCTATCCGGTGGGCTTATTCATCTGCTCTCCTGTTTCCTATTGCTTCAGTACCCATGCCCTTTTGATGCCCCGGGACGTGGATGACAGCCACCACTTTTGGCAGGTCTACTGCTTTTATCAGTCGCTGTATCTCAGCGAGGTTTTTAAGCTCTTTTTCATCCGCTGTTTGGAATCCCCGCTCCCGGTAGATGGCCCCGAGTACATGTAAGGTAGTGAATGCATACCTGCTGTCTGTGTAGATGTTGATGTGTCATCCCTGCGCCTGCTCGAGGGCTTCAGCCAGAGCTATCAATTCGGCCTTTTGTGCTGACATACCAGGGGCGAAGGCTCTACTCCACACCACATGCCCATTCTGATCCACTATGGCCGCCCTGGCTCTGCGCACTCCATCCTGTACGTAGCTGCTTCTGTCTGTGTACCAGTGGGTTGGGCAATTTTCCAGGGGGATGTCTCTCAAATCAGGGTGGACTTGGGTGGTGTTAGCCAGAATTTCCAGGCAGTCGTGAATCGGAGGCTTCTGTTCTGGCATAGGCAGTAAGCTTGCCGGGTTGAGTGTGGTGGGGCAGGTGAATGTCACTCAAGGGCTATCCAGCAGTGGGCCTTGATAGTGCGTGAGGTGGGCATTAGTCATCCACTTACCGGGGGTTTGCTTCAGTACTCCTTCAATGGGATGTGGGGTTATCACACATAACTGCTGTCCAAATGTCAGCTTGTCAGCCTCCTTTACCAGAAGAGCAACTGTGCCTATGATTCTCAAGCTTGGGGGCCAACCCACGGCTACTGCATCCAGGAGTTTGGACAGGTATGCCACTGGGCATTTCCATGGACCGAGCTTTTGGGTCAGCACTCCTTTGGCCACCCCCCTCTTCTCATCTGCATATAGGATAAAAGGTTTTAGGGGGTCTGGGAGGGCCAGGGCCGGTGCCTGTAGGAGGGCCTCTCACAGTTTTTCAAAGGCTGTTGGCCCTCTTTCCATTCCCAAATTTTGATCTCTTTGGTGGCCTCTGCAAAATTAGGAATCCAGAGGCGGCAGTAGCCTACTGACCCTAGAAACTCCCTAACTCCTGTCGGTGAAGTAGGAGTAGGCAGGTGGAGGATGGTTTCTTTCATAGCCTCGGTCAGCCATCTGGTCCCACCCTTCAGTTTGTACCCTAAGTAGGTCACCTGGGTTTGGCAGATCTGAGCCTTCTTTGCACTGGCCCGATAACCTAAATCTCCTAGGAGTGTCAGTAAATGGCCTGTCATTCGCTGGCAACTGCCTCTGGATGGGGCTGCCAACAGTAGGTCATCCACATACTGTAGCAGAGTCCCCTCTGGGTTGGCCTTTCTAAAGGGCTCTAGATCCCGTCCCAAAATTTCATTGAATAGGGTTGGAGAGTTTTTAAACCCTTGGGGCAGCCTAGTCCATGTCAGTTGTTGACTTTTTCCTTCCTCTTGCCATTCAAAGGCGAATAAAGCCTGGCTGCTCTCTGCCAAGGGAATACTGAAGAAGGCATCCTTCAGGTCCAGGGTGGTATACCATTGGAGGGTAGGACTCAGGTGCCCCAAGAGGGTGTATGGGTTTGGCACCGTGGGGTGTATATCTTCCACACGTGCATTTACTTGCCTTAAGTCTTGCACTGGGCGGTAGTCTTTCCCTCCTGGCTTTTGTACTGGCAGGAGAGGCATGTTCCATGCCGAATGACAGGACCTCAATACCCCCTCCTGTAACAGCCTGTGGATATGTGTGGAGATGCCTCTCTGGGCCTCATCGGGCACTGGGTATTGTTTTATTCTGACTCTTCAAGCAGTGGCCTTCAGTTCCACTATTATTGGAGTGACGTGTTTAGCGAAACCAATGCCCATTGACTCAGCCCATGCGGAGGGGTATCTATCTATCCAGTAGGTCATGTTAGGGGGCACCTGTAGGTTCTCAGTCTTCCTGAATAATCTGTATTCATCATGGGTGGATAGGGTCAAGATATGTAATGGGGCTCCCTGTCCATCCGTGACCTGGATTCCCCCTGGTTCAAAATGTATTCTGGCTCTGACTTTGGTCAGGAGGTCCCTCCCCAACAGTGGCACCAGACTATCAGGGACTACCAGGAATGAGTGCATGACCTGGTGTCTTCCTAAGTCAACTTTACGACTGGTGGTCGATGGGTAAGCCTTCGACCCGGTTGCCCCCTGCACTATGCTTGTTTTGTCCTTTCTTAATTGACCGTGATCCTGGGTAAGAACAGAATGCTGTGCCCCTGTATCAACCATAAATCCCACGGGTTTCCCCTCCACATACATCGTTACTCAGGACTCAGGGAAGGGATCTGAGTCTCATCTCCCTCAGTCATCTTCCCCTGTTACTAACACCTTAGCCCAGTCTCCCTCTCCCTTCTCCTCTCTGCGGTAGGTCCTTCTTTCTTGTCTCAACCTGTCTCTTTCCCTCCCCCACTCTGGACACTCATTTTTCCAATGTCTGAGCTTCTTGCAATAGGCACACTGGTCCTCACCCAATTGCTGGTGGTGAGCCCCTTCTTTCTGATCAGACAGAGGGGCTGTCCTCCCAGCCCCTGCCAAAAGAACCCTTACCATTTCCTTTTGAGCTCGCCTGTTTCCCTTTGTCTGGTAATCTCTATCCTCCTTTCTTATTCTATCCTCTCTCTCTTCCTTTGATTCTCAGGTGTTATATACCTTTTCTGCTACTTGTAGTGCCCCAGCTATGGTCATGGTCCCAATATTTTCTCTAGAATTGAGTTTTTTTCATATGTCCGATGTGGATTGGCTTATGAAGGAGAAAAGGACTGTGGGGCGGATAATCTCATTCTCAGGGTCTAGTGGAGTGTATTGCCTGTAGGTATCATACAATTGTTCTAGGAAGATGCCTGGCTTTTGGTTTCCCCTTGTATAATTGCTCTTACTTCTTTTTTTTTTTTTTTTTTTTTTTTTTTTTTTTTTTGGTCCTTTTTTGAGACAGGGGTCGCCCGGTAGCCTCAGCTGGCGCTGACTCACACTCTGTAGACCAGGCTTGGCCTTGAACTCACAAAGATCCCTCTGCCTCTGCCTCCTGAGTGCTCGGATTATTAAAGGACACTTTAACATAATTGGTCGGCCCACCTGGGCGTGCCCTGGCTGCCCCGGCAAGGAACAACCTGCTACTAGAGTCTGGTGGTAGACTCAGAGACGCTCCCTACCTGCGACGGTCCCATAGTCCCAGTCCGGTCTAGTTAATGGGAAGACTTCATCGATCAAGTTGGGGAGAGCCGTAGGGTGGTCGTCTTCTCCTGGCACATTCTTGCGGGCCTCCAAAACAATTCTCTCCCTTTCCTTGGTGCTGAAAAGTGTTCTTAAAAGTTGTTGGCCAAACGACGAATGATATCCCTCATCTGCGGATGCTAGTGCCAATTACCTAGTAGTAAGTATTTCTTGTGTATGGCCCCCTGAGCTTTTGTCCAAAGTGATGCATATTGGAAACAACAACAACAGAAAGGGCTGCATTGAAAAACTGACTGAAATGATGAACTTCTGCTCAAAACAGTCAACTTCTTCATGGAGAATATTGACAAAGACTGAGAAAGAGATGAAAGGCATGTTTGGCAGAATGCATGAGCTCTGGTGGGGTGGGGGAATAGGGGGGACACAGGTTTAGAGTTGTTAAAAAATAAAAAATAAATTTATTAAAAAATAAATAAATAAAAATAAAGGCATTTGCCACCATGCCCGGCACTAAGGACGGTTCTTAGCTGCCATGTGGGTGCTGGGAATCAAACCCAGGTCCTCTGAAAGAGCAGTCAGTGCTCTTAACCGCTGAGCCATAAAAAAAAAAAAAAGTTGTTGGCAATCATCCCAAGTAGGTGCATGAGTAAACATAATAGATTCTATCAGCCCCATAAGACCTTTAGGGTCCTGTGAGAATGGAGGATTTTGTGACTTCCAATTATACAGATCACTAGAGGAAAAGGGCCAGTACTGATATTGTTGTCCTCCGAGACCTGCACCTGTGACAGCGCGCACCGGTAGGAGGGGAACTGTCTCAAGGGGGTCAGAGGTGGAGGAAACAGGGTCCACGCAGCCTGCCGTGCAGGGGCGGAGATGACGGGACACCTCTTCCGGGTCTGGAGGGTTAGGCCATCGCTCTTCGGAGGAGTCCGGTGCAGTCAGGGGGGTCCTGGGAGTCAAGGATTGTGATCGGGGAGCATAAGGGGGAGGTCTCTCGACCTCTCGATCATCAAGAAGGGAAGGTTGTGATTCTGGGAGGATGGGTTTCTGTGGAGGCAAAGGTTCAGGGGGCTGAAGCAGGGGGTATAGGGACCTGGACTCCACTGAGGTCTTTTGGGACTCAAGAGCCAGGACAGGAAGGGGTGTGTTGGGGTTTAGGAATGGAGCAAGCCACTCAGGAGGCTCATCAAGGAGAACTTCCCATATTCTGATATAAGGGATTTGGTCAGGATGCCCGCATTTTCCTGGCTGAGTTACAATCCCTTTGACCCATGCAATAACATCCCAGGAAAGGGATCCGGCCGGGGGGCCATCCTACTCCAAAGGCAGGCCATTCTGAGGAACAAAAAGTGTCAAACTTACCTTTTCTGATCACAAAGCCCATGTTTTGAGCTTTCTTCTGGACCTCTGAAAAATGACTTAGGAGCAAGTCTTTAGGAGTAGATACAGATTGACCCATAGTGGGAAAGACGAACAGCAGGAAACAAATACAAAGAATGCCAACAGCAAACAAAAATGAGACTCCTATCACACACCAGTCAGTAAGCCACTGAGTCAGTCTCACGGTTCTGCACTCGCTTGGACTGGTCCTTCTCTCACTCAGGTGCGTACCACATTCACCACCACTACCTGGGAGCTCCCGAATCCACCGGAATGGTGTCCACGTGGTCTTGACTTCCAGGAGGGGGAATTCCTCCAACCCCTCGCCTAGCGCCAGGTTGCCTGGAGAGGAGTTCCTCTCAAAACCAGGAGGTATAAAGAACCTCAAAACCAGGGAGGTATAAAACCCTCCTAGAAGGAGACCCTCTCCTTCCCAGTCAGGGTTGGCCATTACCCTGCTGCGGCTACCAGATACAGACCAGATACAGGACACTGGTGCACGTTCCAGACGCAGGCCCGTTCCCTGTGTCTGTTTATCAGTGGGATATCTCGCTGGGGCCTCCAAATGTTACGTTCATTCAAACCTGAGTCTGGAGAGCCCCGCACTGACAAAGGAACAGCAAGGAATGCAATATGCAAGCAGGCATTTATTGCGAGGCTGGCTAGCCAGGGTCAAGCCTCCTTCCCGACGCGCAGGTCAGGGTGAGATAGGCAAGACCCCAAACAAAGGGGTCGGGTTACATTTGTAGGTCCTTCAGGCCGTTGTCCTGAGGCCCGTGCTTTTTTTGGGGCCAATCATTTTGCACCAGCACATACAATTGTAACCTATCAATTTAAACATGCCTTACCTATTATCCAATGGGCTTAAAAATTAATATTGCATAATTCCCACTCAAGTAATTCCCATGCAAGCAGTGAAACCTTCCAGCTGTCACGTAGATAACAGCTTTGAACATCTGTTTGTGGGCAGGGTTAAGCAATATGGTTGAGCAAGCTATGAGTAAGCTATTTTGGGCTGTAATTGGAAACTTTCCTCCTGACGGCCTGGTTTCTCTCAGCACATCCATTGGTGTATTAGTCACGGTTCTCTAAAGAAACAGAAGCAACAGGATGAATATATATATAACTATATACAATTTATTAATTTGCTCACGTGATGGAGCTCAACAGTAGCGTCGAACTGGAGAGGCCAGGAATCCAGGGAACTGCTCAGTCCGCAAGGCTGGATGTCTCAGGAGTCCCAGTCTAGTGCTGAAGGCCCAAATGGATTCCAGGAGATCTGCCAGTCTCAGTACACGCTGGGATCCGAAAGGTTGATCACCGCAGCAAGACAAACTCACCAGATGAGAGAAGCAAGCTGCAGGAGGAAAAAGGGACCAGCTCCCGCTGCCGTGGCCTTAAATACTGCCTGCTGGCAGAAGGTAACACCCACATTTGGGGTGGGCCATCCGGGTTGAGGTGGTCCAATCAGAAGACCCCTTTCTCTTATTTGTTCCTTAGTCCAGTCAAGTTGACACCCAGGATTAACCATCACAAGTCCACCCCTTGTCAACTTGACACCCAATAAATAGCCTCTGCTTAAATGTCAATTGCAAACGATGGCAGGGTCATAATTCCACCTAACATGTTATAAGTATCTCATGTGCAATAGCAAAGCATTATATCTTAGAGTAGGTGGTAATGTCCTTGAGAAGAACTTAGTCCTTCAGTATCTAATAACCTAAATATGACAACACTTAACACATATCTCAGTTGCACATTCAAAGGGGAACACAAGTATCCACTTAATATACATACATATATACATATATATATATATATATATATACAAGCACATTCTTAACCAAATAGGACGAAGGTTAATATCTATTATAATCCACGTTTCTGCAACTGGTCCCGTGGCTTCAGCTGATATTTATGACTACCTTCTTCTACTACCCATTCTGTATTTCCTCCGCCATCAGCAAGCACCTCTGCAGGTCTTGGCTCTTTCCCTGGAGGAGTGACCCATACCTTCATCCCTGAAGGGTCTGGGCCATTTATTGTCCTGTCTGGTTTGGGTTGTTGGAGTTTCCCATTGACCTTAATCATAGGACATGGTAGCACCAGAAGGCGCCCTACAGCATCTCCTGCCTTCCAGACATAATCTTCCTTGCCCCCATTGTGGAGAAAAAGTCCAATTTCCCCATGGTAGTCTGGATCAATCACTCCTCCTACTACTGTTATTCCTTCCTTAGCCTGTTGGCTTAAAGGCAGTAGAAGCCCGAAGTGGCCAGGGGGAAGTCTTAGCTTCCAGTTCAATAGAACGTTTGCTGTATCTCCTGGCAAAAGCACTCCCCCCATTGGAGCCAAAACGTCTAGACCAGCAGAACGCAAGGTCGTGGGTACAGGAAGCAAAAATTTTCCTACTGGGTCACTAGGGGTGATAGTGAGTGGAATCATTCCCACTTCCACCCCTTGGTTCCTGGACCCATGAATTCTGGCTATAGGAGAAACAGTACCATATAGTGGACGCTGATTCAAAGCATATACTGCTTGCTGGAGAACCTTGCCCCAGCCCTCCAGGGTATTGCTACCTAATTGGCGCTGTAACTGTGTCTTCAAGAGGCCATTCCATCGTTCTATCAAGCCAGCTGCTTCTGGGTGGTGGGGAACATGGTAAGACCAGTGGATACCATGACCATGGGCCCACAGTCGCACTTCTTTGGCTGTGAAGTGAGTTCCTTGATCAGAAGCAATGCTGTGAGGAATACCATGACGGTGGATAAGGCATTCCGTAAGTCCCTGGATGGTAGTTTTGGCAGAAGCATTACGTGCAGGAAAGGCAAATCCATAACCAGAATAAGTATCTATTCCTGTAAGAACAAAACGCTGTCCCCTCCATGATGGAAGTGGTCCAATGTAGTCAACCTGCCACCAGGTTGCTGGCTGGTCACCCCGGGGAATAGCACCATATCGGGGGCTCAATGTTGGTCTCTGCTGTTGGCAAATCTGGCACTCGGCAGCAGCTGTAGCCAGATCAGCCTTAGTGAGTGGGAGTCCATGCTGTTGAGCCCATGCATAACCTCCATCTCTGCCACCATGACCACTTTGTTCATGGGCCCATTGAGCAACAACAGGGATAGCTGGAGAAAGAGGCTGACAATCCACAGAACGAGTCATCCGATCTACTTGATTATTAAACTCATCCTCTGCTGAGATCACCTTTTGATGAGCATTTACATGAGACACAAGTATCTTCACATCCTTTGACCATTCAGAGAGCTCTATCCACATACTTCTTCCCCAAATGTCTTTCTCACCAATTTTCCAGTCATGCTCCTTCCAAGTCCCTGACCATCCAGCCAAACCATTGGCTACAGCCCATGAATCAGTATATAATCGAACCTCTGGCCATTTCTCCTTCCAGGCAAAATGCACAACCATGTGCACTGCCCGAAGTTCTGCCCACTGTGAAGACTTTCCTTCACCAGTGTCCTTTAGGGTTGTTTCAGAAATTGGCTGTAATGCTGCAGCTGTCCACCTCTGGGTGGTGCCTGCATAGCGTGCAGAACCATCAGTAAACCAGGCCCTAGTCTTCTCTTCCTCAGTCAACTGATCATAGGGCAAACCCCATGAAGCCATAGGTGCATGCTTAAGCCCAGGAGACATTGTAACAGGAGTGGGAACCATAGGCATTTGGGCAACTTCTTCATGTAGCTTGCTTGTGCCCTCAGGGCCTGCCCGGGCCCTGTCCCGTATGTACCACTTCCATTTGACAATGGACTGTTGCTGTGCACGTCCTACTTTATGGTCTGGTGGGTCAGATAACACCCAGCTCATGATGGGCAGCTCAGGTCGCATGGTGACTTGGTGGCCCATTGTCAAACGTTCAGTTTCCACTAAGGCCCAATAGCAGGCTAAGAGCTGTCTCTCAAAAGGAGAATAGTTGTTTGCAGATGAAGGTAGAGCCTTGCTCCAAAATCCCAAGGGCCTCCGCTGTGATTCCCCTATGGGAGCCTGCCACAGACTCCAGACAGCATCTCTATCTGCCACTGATACCTCAAGCACCATTGGGTCTGCTGGATCATATGGCCCTAGGGGCAGAGCAGCCTGCACCGCAGCCTGGACCTGTTGAAGAGCCTTTTCCTGTTCCAAGCCCCACTCAAAGTTTGCTGCCTTACGAGTCACCTGATATATGGGTCGTAGTAACACACCCAGATGAGGAATGTGCTGCCTCCAGAATCCAAAAAGACCCACCAGACGTTGTGCTTCTTTCTTGGTGGAGGGAGGGGCCAGGTGCAACAACTTATTCTTTACCTTAGAAGGAATGTCTCTGCATGCTCCACACCACTGAACTCCTAGAAACTTCACCGAGGTAGATGGCCCTTGAATTTTAGTTGGATTTATTTCCCATCCTCTCATGCGCATATGCTTTACCAACAAGTCTAGGCTAGCTGCTACCTCCTGTTCACTGGGTCCAATCAACATAACATCATCAATATAGTGGACCAGTGTGATATTTTGTGGAAGAGTCAGGCGATCAAGATCCCTTCTAACTAAGTTATGGCACAACGCTGGAGAGTTAACATACCCCTGAGGTAAGACAGTAAAGGTATACTGTTGGCCTTGCCAGCTGAAAGCAAATTGCTTCTGGTGGTCCTTATGAACCGGTATTGAGAAAAAAGCATTGGCCAGATCAATAGCTGCATACCAGGTACCAGGAGACATATTAATCTGCTCGAGTAAGGACACCACATCTGGTACAGCGGCTGCAATTGGTGTCACTACTTGGTTGAGTTTTCGATAGTCAACTGTCATTCTCCATGATCCATCTGTCTTTTGCACAGGCCAAATTGGAGAGTTAAATGGAGATGTGGTAGGAATCACCACCCCTGCATCTTTCAAATCCTTGATAGTGGCATTAATCTCCGCAATCCCTCCAGGGATACGATACTGTTTTTGGTTCACTATTTTCCCTGGTAGAGGCAACACCAATGGTTTCCATTTGGCCTTTCCAACCATAATAGCCCTCACTCCACAGATCAGGGAACCAATGTGGGGATTCTGCCAATTTCTAATTATATCTATCCCAATTATACATTCTGGGACTGGGGAAATAACTACGGGATGCGTTCTGGGACCCACTGGGCCCACCGTGAGTCGGACTTCAGCCAAAACTCCATTTATCACCTGACCTCCATAGGCCCCTACTTTAACCGGAGGGCCACAATGCTTTTTAGGGTCTCCTGGGATCAGTGTCAACTCAGAACCAGTATCCAATAGGCCTCGAAAAGTCTGATTATTTCCTTTTCCCCAGTGTACAGTTACCCTAGTAAAAGGCCTCAGGTCCCTCTGGGGAAGGACAGGAGGAAGGCAAACAGCATAACTCTTTGGTATTGTGACAAGGTCCTTCCTCACTGGAACCCGGCCACCCCTTCATTCAAGGGGTTCTGGGTCTGTGAACTGTCTCAAGTCTGGAAACCGGTCAACTGGGCGGGATTCGCTACTCCTAAAATCAAATGTTGACTTCCTGTCATTCGTTCTAGAGCTTTTCTGCTTATACAGATCAAATAAAAACTTAGTAGGCTTCTTATGTATTTGGTTCCTGGGAACACCATGATTAATTAGCCAGTTCCAAAGATCATTTCGGGTCATGCCATTATAGGTATTGTTTTGCCTTTGCCACCCATTATGATAATTACTGTAACTACGCTCATCTGGCCTTCTGCGATTCAGTGCTGCCACCTGACGCCTACCCTGAGGTCCTGTTAGACCTACTACGTGTACATTTAATTTATGCAAACGAGCCACAACTTCTCTAACTGTAAGATCTGGCATAAGAAATAGAGCAAAAACAAAGCTCTTCAAATGTTCTGGTGTCTCTCTCAGTACTTTCCATCTTATAAATTCAGTGAGTGGCATGTCCTCTGGGTCCTCATATTGTGGAGAATGTGGTTTTACACTTCGAATCCACTCGAGCATGCCCATCTGCCTGACCCTCACAATCCCTTCATCAATACTAAGCCAAGGAATATCAGGCATCTCTAACTCGCTGTTAGTAGGCCATGTTTTAATAAATACATCAGCCAACCATTCAAATAAACTTTTAACACCTTTTTTAACTGCTCGAGCTTCCATGTTAAACCTAGAATCTCTACTCAGTGGGCTCATATCGATAAACTCAGTATGATCCAATTTTATATTCCTTCCACCATTATCCCACACCCTTAAAATCCATTCCCACACATATTCCTTAGGCTTCTGCCGGAATGAATCAGCAAACTCATTAATTTCTTTAGTAGTATATCGCACCTCCTCGTGGACCACACTTTCTATCTCACCTTGAGGGGCTTGCTTAGACTTCAATCTGGTTATAGGTCTAGAGGCAACAATTGTTGGGCCCTGAGGGACATCAGCTCCCACTGGGAGGGGGGGATTAATTTCCTCAGGCAAGGGTGGGGAGGAGGGATCTGCAGGGTGTGGATTCTCTGCTGAGGGTGGGGAGGTTAATTCCTCAGATAAAGAAAATCCCTCAGAATCCGAGGGTTCAAAATCCTCATCATCATAGTTCTCCCACACATCTCCATCCCAAGTTTCAGGGTTCCACCCTTTCCCCACCAGTGCTCTCACTTTAACTGCTGACACTTTTCGTGGCTGGGAATTAAATTTGCGTTGTAAATCAGCCAACCGTATAATAAGGGCTCCAGCTTGATTTTCTGCTGCTTTAGCTCTTTGGCTGCTGGAGAGAAGATTCTCTTCCAGAGCACACTTGGAAACCTTTAAACTGTTGTTTCGAATCCGGAGCTGGTCATTTTTATCACCGAGCTCCATATTTTCCTCTATCAGTTTATCCAGACATGCTAGGAGCAACAAGGCAACATCATTATTTTCCTGATTTTTCCGCAATTTCTCGAACGTTTTATATATAGAGTCGCTAAATTCCTTGCTTCTCACAAGAGGTGAGTTAGGTGAGTCAAATGGATCTATCTTCATAATTAGATCAAATAGTCTGCACCAAGGATTATCATTCCTCTTCATGCCACCAGGAGAGCCTTCAGTAACTCTAGGCTTCATTGGGTTGGAGAGCTGGCTCCAGAGGCTACCAAGCCCACTAAAGAAATTCATCCTTTCAATTCTGTTTCTCTAGAACCACTCCTGGTACCAAAATCTGTATTAGTCAGGGTTCTCTAAAGAAACAGAAGCAACAGGATGAATATATATAACTATATACAATTTATTGATTTGCTCACGTGATGGAGCTCAACATTAGCGCCGAACTGGAGAGGCCGGGAATCCAGGGAACTACTCAGTCCACAAGGCTGGATGTCTCAGGAGTCCCAGTCTAGTGCTGAAGGCCCAAATGGATTCCAGGAGATCTGCCAGTCTCAGTACACGCTGGGATCCGAAAGATTGATCACCGCAGCAAGACAAACTCACCAGATGAGAGAAGCAAGCTGCAGGAGGAAAAAGGGACCAGCTCCCGCTGCCGTGGCCTTAAATACTGCCTGCTGGCAGAAGGTAACACCCACATTTGGGGTGGGCCATCTGGGTTGAGGTGGTCCAGTCAGAAGACCCCTTTCTCTTATTTGTTCCTTAGTCCAGTCAAGTTGACACCCAGGATTAACCATCACAATTGGGGTCTGTCCTTACACTGAGCAGCCCTCCCTCACCCAACCCTCCCTTTCCAGGCTACCAAATGGGGCACTGAGAATTCCTTTCCAACCTCCACTTTAACCCCTAGAAATAAGCTCAGGCAACCCCATACATACACTACCATGGCCTTCTCTCCCTTCCCACCATCATGGCCCCTCCTCCTTGCCACTGGAACCTCAAAGATCATCTCTTTGGAGACTTGGAGTTGCTTGTACCTCAGTCACTTGTTTCTCCCTCCCAGAACATTCTCCCCTACATCTTACAACTCTGTTCTATGTTATTTCCTCAGAAGGGCCCCTCCTTCAGCCTCCTTATCCTCCATCCAATGTCCTTTAGGAGTGGGAACAGTGGGCTTTGGCTGGATGAGAAGGGGGCTGATACAGACTCATGTTTCACAGGAGCTGGGTCAACCACAGTCTTCCATGCTTTGGGCAGGCCCATCCTTGTGTTTCCCACTAGTCTGGCAATACCCTTGCCACTCCTAGACATTATGAGCATTTAGAACATCACCAACACCTCAGGTACACAAGGGCATTATAGAAGGTTGGGGGAGTTTGATTATTATTTTGTTTCCTTTTGGTTTGTTTGGGGACAGGGTCTTATGTAGCTCAGTAAAGGCCTCAAACTCACTTTGAAGCTAAAATTCTGAATCTTCCTGCCTCAGCCTAAGTGCTGGATTACAAGAATGTGCTACTATGCCCTGCATGTTTTGTGTGCTGCCTGAAGCAAGGTCTCATAGAGCCCTGGGGTAGTTTTAATTATGTCCATCCCTGCCTACCAGCAAGGTGGCGCATCTCCAGGTATGGCGGTTCAGCCATTTGAAAGACCAAGGCACGGAGGTCACAAATTCAGCCCAACCTAGGTTGCCTAATAAGGCACTGTATTAGTCACTTTTCTGTTGCTGTGATAAATCCACCATGAGCAAGGGAACTTATAAAAGGAAGAGTTTATTTGAGCTTACAATTGATGGTTACAGGGAATCAGAGTCCATTGTGGTGGGAAGCATGGTTGCTGGGGCCGGAGCAGCAAGCCGAGGGTCACATCTCGCAATGAGCACAGGAAGCAGAGAGAGAGACTGGAGACCACAAGGTTTGTTAAACTCACTAAGCCCGCCCCCAGTGACATACTTCCTCCAGGACAGCCACACCTTCTAAGACCTCCAAGAACAGTGCCACCAACTGGAGACAAAATGTCTGAATACTTAAAGCCTATGGGGGAACACTCACATTCAAACCACCACAGGCACTGTCTCAAAAAGATTTTTTATTTGAAAAAAGGACTTGTCAGCTGGGTGTGATGGCATACATCTTTAATCCCAGCACTCAGGAAGAAGAGGCAGGTGGATCTCTATGAACATTAATACAGTTTTCTCTAAATAGTTATCTAGCCCAGCTGGGGCTACAAGGAGACCCTGTCTCAAATCAACCCCACCAAACAAACAAACAAACAAACAAAAAAATGGGCTCATGACCTCTTGGAATTTGCCTGCTGCCTCTAGATCTTTTCTCATTGACTTTTCTTCCTCTTCCTCCTCTTCTTTTTGTTATTTGTTTGTTTTGACATTTTATTTACATATCAATTGTGTGTGTGAAAGTATGAGTGCATATGGAAGTCAGAGGACAAGTTGCGGATGTTGATTCTCCCTTTCTACCACGTGGCTTCTGGGGATTGATCTCGGGTCCTTTGGCTTGGCACCCAGCACCCTTATCTGTTGAGTCATCTTGCCAGCCTACTTTTACTTTTTTGAGACAGATCTTACTTTGTAGTTAGGTTGGGCTGAGATTCAGAATCATTGTGCCTTAGCCTCCTAAGCACTGGATTATAGACCTGGGGCACTATTCTTTTTTATTTTTTAAGGGTTTTGTTTTGTTTTTGTTGTTGCTGTTGTTGGTGGTGGTTTTTTTTGGGGGGGGGTATTTTTGAGACAGGATCTCCCTTTAGTCCCAGCTGGCCTGGAACTCCTATGTAGACCAGGCTGGCTTTGAACTCAAAGAGATCCACCTGCCTCTGCCCTGGGTGCTGGGATCAAAGGCGTGTGCCACCATGGCTTTTTATCTCTTTTTATATTATTTTTATTTTATGTCTACAAGTGTATTGCCTGCATGTATGTAATTATACCCATGATGTGGAGTGCCCATGGATGCCTTAAGGGGGTGTTGAATCCCCTGGAACTGGAGGTTGTCAACTATCATATGGGTGATGGGAATTGAATGCAGGTCCTTGCAAGAGCAGCTAGTGCTCTTAAATGCTGAGCCATCTCTCCAGCCCTATGAGGCACTATTCTTTTTGGGGGGGGTATTTTTTTGAGACAGGGTCTCCCTTTAGTCCCAGCTGGCCTTGAGCTCACTCTGTAGACCAGGCTGGCCTTGAACTCACAGAGATCTGCCTGCCTCTGCCTCCCAGAGTTCTGGTATTAAAGGCATGAGCCACCATGCCCAGCAAAGCACTATTCTTAACTTCCACATCCTAAAAACATATTCTATCAATCCTTCATTTGGTTTGCTTTTTTCATTTATTATTTTTATTTGATATGTATGAGTGTATTACCTGCATGTGTGTAAGTACACCCATGTCATGCAATGCCCTTGGAGGTCAAAAGAAGGCACTGGATTCCCTGGAACTGGAGTTACAGACAATTGTTAGCTGCCATGTGGGTGCTAGGAATTGAACCCAGGTCTTCTGTAAGAGCACTCAGTGCTCTTAACCACTGAGCCATCTCTCCAGCCCCTGGTTTGCTTTTTTTTTGGGGGGGGGAGGGTGTTTTTAAGAGACAGTGTCTCCCCGTAGCTCTACTTGGCCCAGAACTCACTCTGTAAACCAGGCTTACCTTGAATTCACAGGGATCTGCCTGCCTCTGCCTCCCAAGTGCACCATCACACACAGTGGTTTGCTTATTTTTAGAAAACCTTTCTCTTAGACATCTGGAAAAATATACACATGGAAAAGGGACATGACCACAGATGAATGAACTGTCCTGGGAATGCCTTCTGTTACAGATGGGAATTTTATCTCCTATGTTTCAAGATATTTAGCACTATGTATTAAATCTGCCTTCTTTTTATGTAATCAGCTTGTTTATATTTAACTTGCCTTTAGGAAAAGTGTGTAAACCATTTCACTAGGCCTTGAGCTCCTCATGTAATCAACTCTCACAAGTCAAGCTAAACACATAGCTTTAATCTTAAATTATGCTCCCTACCTCCCCTCATGACACTTCATTGCCCCAACTCAGAATAATGTGTGTGTATATGTTGTGAAAATATCCTTGCTGAAAGCAGAGACTTGAAAGCATGTTGGAAGCAACAAATTTCCCACAACAAATGTTGCCAAAAAAAATGTGGGCTTAAGTTAATAACACCTATTTGTGGTTTTATGTGCAGTTCTGAGTCAGTAGGGGTCAGATAAGGCAGATTTCTTTCCTAATTAAAGACTATTTTTTGAGACAGGGTCTCTCTGGAGCTCCAGCTGTCCTGGAACTCACTCTGCAGACCAGGCTGGCCTTGAACTCACAGAGATCCCCCTGCCTTTGCCTCCTGAGGGCTAGGACTAAAGGTGTGCCACAGCACACCTGGCTTAAAGACAGTTCTTAGCTGCCATGTGGGTGCTGAGAATCAAACCCGGATCCTCTGCAAGAGCAGTCGGTGCTCTTAACCACTAGATTCTTTAAGACAAAGCTCCTCGTTTCTTTTATATATCATGCTGGATATACTGTTTAAATAAATATAAGGAACAGTCCTGAAAGAAACTAGAAAAGAACAGTTCTGAGAACAGATCAGGCTCACACTCAGTTTAAGCAATTCCTTTTACTGTTGGTAAAAGCAGAAGCTAGGTCCTCAAAGTGGGCAGCAATTAGCTCACAGGCCTCCAATCTAAGATTCTCTGAGTGATAGGTGGGAGGCCTCATAGTTTCACACAAAGTTTTACACCAGTCCTCTAGTCTACTTTCTGAAATCTGTAGCCTTTTCAGATTCCTAATGCTGTTGAGGACCGCAGCAGGGCTTGACAGGTACTGGGTGGTTCTGAGTGATGATTACGGCTGGTCAACCATGGGTGCCATGGGGCATATAGATGGGCAGTTCACCTTAGCTCTGCCCTGCCAGTGTACATGGATGATGCCAGCACAGTTCTACCAGTGCTCGTGGACAGCCATACAAGAGTTTTTCTTTTTTTTTTTAATTTTTTTTTATTAATTTTATTTATTTCTGTATGTGTATGAATGTACTGTCTGCATGCAAGTTTGTGCACCCATGTCGTGCAATGCCGCGGAGGTCAGAAGAGGGTGTCGGATTCCCCTAGAACTGGAGTTCTCCTGGATTTGGAGTTTCAGATGGTTCTCGGCCGCCATGTGGGTGCTGGGGATCGAACCCCGGTCCTCTGCAAGAGCGTCGGCGCTCCTAACCGCTAGGCCATCTCTCCAGCCCCGAGGTTTTCTTTTTTTAAAGTATGTTATTTTTTTTTTAATTTTATGTGTATCAGTGTATTGCCTACATATGTGTTAGTGTACCTGTGTTGTACAGTGCCCACAAAGGACAGAAGAGAGTGTCAGATTCCCTGGAACTGGAGTTACAAGCGGTTGTTAGCCACCATGTAGGTGCAGGGATTCAAACTCGGGTCTTTTGCAAGAGCAGCCAGTGGTCTTAACCACTGAGCCATCTCTCCAGCCCCACCAAGAGTTATTCTTAATCAAGCACTGTTGCATTGTGGTATCCACCAAAAACAGTCTGTTGAGTGATGAGAAACTTCAGTGCTGCCACTGAATCTCTGGGGTATGATATGCTGCAGGGCTGAGAGGAAGAGATGATTGTATTCTCCTCCTTCCCTACACTTTCCAACAGAATACTAACCAGCCTCCTCAGCCTTCTCTATAGCAGCCAAGTCTTACAAATCTCAGAAAATTCTTCCTTTCTCCCCTCCCCCACATACCAGTGCACAAATGTGCCCTTGGTATACATGAGCCTGAATGTGGTTCAGGAAAGCCCAGACCTCAGCTGGTTGTTGTAGTCCTCAACATGCACACAGCTTGCTGCACCTTGGCCAGGTGTCCACCAGGTACCAAAGTGGGAAGCAGGCAATTAATGCTAAGCCTGAAGCCAGCAAGATGCCAGTGCATTTTGCTGTGCTTGGATTGGATCATGGTAATGGCAGCATTGACATCTTTGGGAACCACATCACCACAGAACAGCAAGCCAAAAGCCATGCATTTACTATGGCAAGAGTCCTATTTCAACATCTGGTTGGCTGGCTCAAATCGGGCATTTCTTAGCAATGCTGACACTGAAGCCTCACAGTAGGCGTTCTCGAAGAAATGACAGGGGAGTATGTGGCCAGAGGGAAGTGGATGTGGAAGTAGGTCACCAGGTTGGTTGAGATTTCTGTCAGATCCACATGCAGGGCTCCATCAAATCTAAGGGAAGCAGTGATAGAAGACAGAAGGATGGTTAAGGTTAGTGTAGGTGGGCATTCAAAATTGGGGTTATGTAGCACGAAGTCAGAGAGTACTCCAGGGTGGTATGGTTTAACCCACAGCTGTGGAAACCGGAAGGAGTCCAGCTTGGACTTTGTTTTAGTTACTTTTCCTGTTGCTGTAATAAAATATCCTGATGAAAGCAACTTAAGGGAAGAAGGCTTTATTTTGGTCACAGCTCAAGGGTACAGTCCATCATGGTGGGAAAGTCAGGGCAGCAAGAGCTTGAAGCAGCTGGTCACATTGCAGCCTTAGTCAAGAAGCAAAAGTGGGGCTGGAGAGATGGCTTAGTGGTTAAGAGCACTGACTGCTCTCACAGAGGACCCTGGTTCGATTCCCAGCACTCACTTGGCAGCTAAAAACCATCTTTAGTGCCAGGTGTGGTGGCACTCACCTTTAATCCAGCAGAGCAAGCAGATCTCTATGAGTTCACAGCCAGCCTGGTCAATAGCAAGTCCAGCCAGTGGGACTAAAGGGAGACCCTGTCCTCAAAAATACAAAAAAAAAAAAAAAAAAGAATCAAAAGGATAAATAAAGTTCTAGATCAGCTCACTTTCTTCTTTGTGTACGGTTCAGGAAATGGTGCCAGCCACAGTGGGTGGGGCTTCCCACTTCAATTAACCTGATCAAAATAATCTCTGAAAGGCATACCCAAAGGATTGTCTCCCAGGTGATTCCAGATCTCATTAAGTTGACAACTGAGGCTAACCATCGCAGACTTCTTGTTATAATCAACGGAGAGATAACTGCAGAACCAGTTCTTCCATCAAAGCTTTGGAAAACCGGGGCTGGAGAGATGGCCTAGCGGTTAAGAGCGCCGACCGCTCTTACAGAGGACCCGGGTTCGATCCCCAGCACCACATGGCGGCCGAGAGCCTTCTGAAACTCCAATTCCAGGAGAACCACGTTCCAGGGGATCTAAGACCCTCTTCTGACCCCGCGGCATTGCACGACACCGGGTGCACAAACCTGCATGCAGACAGTACATTGATACACATACCGAAATTAAAAAAAAAAAAAAAAAATTCAAAGCTTTGGAAAACCCAGAAGCCCAGAAGACCTGTGGCCAGCTTGCAGATTTCTCTGAGATAAGATCATTGAACTACTTGTCCATGGTGTAGTGCTGATATGCACAGTTGTGGCCAGCATCTTCCTTACCTCAGATGCGCTGCCCTGGGAGAAATGGCTGGCATAGGTATCGTGTGAACTTCATCAATGACTGAGGGTTCCAGGTCTACAAATACTGTTCTGGCACATGCTTGCCAGAGCCTGTCTCACTGAATAAAGGATTTTTTTTTTTTTTTTTTTTTTTTTTGGTCTTTTCGAGACAGGGTCCTCCTGTAGCCTACAGCTGTCTGGAACTCCCTCTGTAGACCAGGATGGCCTTGAACTCACAAAGATCGCCTGCCTCTGCCTCCCAAGTGCTGGATTAAAGGCGTTCACCCACACACCCGGCTCTTGAATAAAGGACTTATAATAGCTAATCTTGGGCCAAGTGTGGTGGTGCAGGCCTTTATCCAGCCACTCAGGAGGCAGAGGCAGGTGGATCTCAGTGATTCCAGGCCAGCCTGGTCTACACAGTGAATTACAGGCCAGATGGGGCTAAAGAGGCGACCTGTCTCAAAAAAAAAACCAAAAAAAAAAACCAAAAAAAAAGAAATAAGCCTGGAAGCAAACCAGTAAACACCATGCTCTATGTGCTGCTTCAGTTCCTGCTTCCAGATTCCTGCCTTGAACCTCCTGCCCTGGCTTTCCTTGATGACAGATTATAACCTGTAAGCCAAAATAAACTTTTTCCTCCCCAAGTTGCTTTTATCACAGCAACAGAAACCAAGCTGGAATGGGGGTGAAGGAATCACCTTGTGCCCCATTGATTTTGTCACTTGGCCTATGGCAGTGGGCCTGTAGGCCATGTTCCAGGCATCAGAGCTTCCAGCAGATGCTGGCACTCTGGGCACCAGCCTGGCCAACATGGATGGAGATGCAGTCACATATAAAGACTACGGGTGAGGAGCCCAAGGGTACAGGAGCAGGTGCCAAGTGCAGATAACTGTGCCCATCAAAGTAAGAGTAGAGGTTAGAAACTTCATGTACCAACGTTGCAAACATCCTTTCCAGACTGTCATCTCAAAAGTTTCTTTTCTTTTTTTTTTTTTTTTTAGTTTCTTTTTCTTGTTCACATCATGCACTTTGCCATGGACAAATTTATTGTGAGAGATTTTGTTTGAATAGGGCTTCCTCACCCCAACATCAAAGGCTTGTTCCCCAGGCTTTTTTCCTGAACTTCTCCTGTGACTTTATTTGTTACTATTTTGATTTTGGTCTATTCATTTCATAGGATGTTGGTTTGGTTTTGCTTTTTTGTTTTTATTGGGGTTTTGGTTGGTTTGGTTGGTTTGAGACAGAAATCTCCTTGTAGCCCCAGCCGGCTAGAATCACTTATAGAAACCAGACTGGCTTCAATCTCACAGAGATCTGACCTGCCTCTGTCCTCACCATCAAGTGCTAGAAATTAAAGGCATCTGCCCCACCACCTGCTCAGGGATATTTGGAAAAATACATAGTACAGATCGGGACCCCATGAGTTTTTTTTTTTTTTACCTTTTTTGAATGGTAGAAAGACTTCTACTTTTTTTTTTTCTGCCAAAAGCATGTTGTTAATTGGGCCAACACTTGCTACAAGAGCACCATACTGACTTGGAACTCAAGAGACCATGAATGGTCCTTTGGCCATCCGTAGGCTCAGCTCCCACTCCTCATAGTTCTAATTTTTTTTTTTTGTCTTTTCGAAACAGGGTCTCCCACGAGCCCCAGCTGTCCTGGAACTCACTCTGAGTTCAGGCTGGGCCTAAATCATAAAGATCCGCCTGCCTCTGCCCTCCTGAGTACTAGGATTAAAGGCGTGTGCCACCATGCCCGGCTTTCTATTATTTTTGTCACAGATGTGAACATCAGTACAGTAAATGCCATCCTCCCATGCAGTGTGCATTTTTATTGCTAAATATTTTTATTTTGTGTGTGCGTGCACTGTGTGTGTGTGTGTGTGTGTGTGTGTGTGTGTGAGTATATATGTACATGAATGTATAGGAGGTGCCTATAGAGCCCAGAAGGGGGCAATGTATCTCTTGGAGTGTTTGTAACCCACCTGAGGTTGATGCTAGGATCTGAACTCTAATCCTTATGATTAAGCAGCATCTAATTGTACTTTTAGGCCCAATTTTTTTTAATTTTATTATTTTTGTATGGTGTATGAATTTACTGTCTGAGTAGGTTAGTGCACCCGTGTCATGCAATGGCTATGGAGTCAGAAGAGCATGTTCGTTCCCTGGGAACTGGTTTCACGTGTTAAAGACGGTTCTCAGCAGCCATGTGGTGCTAGGGATCAAACCTGGGTCCTCTGCAAGAGCAATCTGCGCTCTTAACTGCTAGGCACATCACTCCAGCTCTACCCCAAATTTTACATATCCATGATTCAAATAGTCTGTTCCAAAACATTTCCAATAAACATCAGTTGCTCCCTGAAGCCACTCTGCAAAGGCCAGTTTTCAGCTCTGTGCAGCATCATTCCTGGGTCCCCCTACAACACACAACACACACACACACAACACCACACACACACACCGCACAGTCTCTTCTTACTTTGGTTCAGCCCTGCTTTACTTTCCAGGCATGGGGTAGTGTCTGCTAACTTTGCTGCAGAAGATGTGGAATTAGCTGCTCCTGGCATCTTCCTGCTTCCTGTCCCATTTCTTCTCCCACCTTCATTTAAGCTGCATTTGATTCACTTCCGGCCCAATCGAAAAATCCTATCACCTATAGAAATGAAGGTTTTATCTGTAAGGTCAATACTACCCTGTGAAAAACTTGGACTCCATGGATTACATTCTGGCATATTATTTTCTTCAGATATGTCAGACGTGCGACACCTTAATCCCAGCACTGGGAGCAGAGGCAGGCTGAATTCTGTGAGTTCAAAGCCAGCCTGGCCTACAGGGAGAGCTCTAGGCCAGTTGGGACTAAAGGGAGACCCTTGTCTCAAAAATACCAAAAAAAAAAAAAAAAAAAAAAACCCCACCTCAGATATACCTTCACTTTTTCCATGGTGTTGATCGACATTTTCTCCTGAAATGGCCTAGAAATAGCCCTTTTAACTTTATAGGTGCGGCTCTCCACTGCTAGCACACCTGTGCAGACTTCTGCTATTTCCAGTGTCCAGGGTTAACTGGTCTCTGAAGTTTTTCTAAGAAAATACTGACTTTGGTCTACTTTCTCCGAGTCCTGCCCTTCCACCCCTCTAGTGATTCACTGTGTCCTCACATAAATTGTTTTCTGCTTGCTTGTTTTGCTTGTATGTATGTGCTGTGTGCATATGTGTGCAGGTTCATGTGTATGAGGGGTTGAAAGCACAGACAATTTGTTTTATTGTTTGTTGTTTTTGTTTTTTGTTTTGAAACAAGGTTTTTCACTGACTTGGAACCTGCAAATAGGCTAAACTCTGGCCTGGGAGCCCAGAAATCGATTATCTCTACCTCCCCTCTTTCCTTGGGTTCTGAGGATTAAACTCTTAAACTTGGGTCCTTATGTTTACAAAGCAAGCATTTACCAAGTAAGCTATCCTTCAGCTCCTTTTTCTTTTACTTATTGAATTATTCCCTAACACCCTCCCCCTTTGGTGAGACAGTTTTCATGTAGCTCAGGTGGCCTGGAAAACTGACCTAGGATTCTGATCTTTCTACTTACACCTCCCGAGGGCTAGGACAGGTTTGTGCCACCCACACCAAGTTAAGGTGGTAGTAAGGACGGCACCCAGGGCTTCACACATACTATGAAAGCACTCTGTCAAATAAGCCACACACCCCACCCTCTTGCATAATTATCCATCTAACCAAAACAAAAAACACACATAACACAAAAAACCAAAGACATCCAACAATGCACTCTAAGAACTTAAAATTGAAGTAGAGTTCTCTCTGTTTCCTCATCTTCTGAACCCACTTCATTTTTCCTGTTGATTGCCACTGTAAACTCCTGGTGTCTCCTTCAGTTGCCAGGAGGCAGAGTTAAGCTGTGTAATTTCACTCCTGTAGATCCTTAAGCGTCCTGGGCCACACTTCCCATTTGGCATCTCATAGGCTGGGGTAAAATCTCTTTTATCCCTTCTTTGTGCAGAGCACTAACATCCATGACACCCACATGCCTCTCCAGAGCTCCTCAGCACTTTATCTCCCAGAGAGTTTCTCTGAAGCTCCTCTGCCTTCTGGCCCTTCCGTAAGGGTCCAATAGCAGGAGGTGGGAACCAGTACCAGGGGCCCTGGACCGCTGGCTTCCCTTGTGTCATGGTCCAGCCCTCTGGCTCTATTTCTTGCTCTGTTTGGTTAGTTGAACGGTTCTTAGTTTTCATCTCTTTTTCTTTTCTTTTCTTTTTTTTTTTTTTTTTTTTTTTTTTTTTTTTGGATTTTTTGAGACAGGGTCTCCCTTTTAGTCCCACTGGCCTGGAGCTGGCTCTTAGACCCAAGCTGGCTTGAACTCACAGAGATCCACTGCCCTGCCTCCAAGTGGATTAAGGCCTGCGCCACCACGCCCAGCCCTAAGTTTTCATCTTTAACTTTCCTGCTAAAGGAAGATTTTTAGTTCTGATGCTCTATTCTTTGTTGCCTCAACATGGTACCCCATTCTCTTATATATAGCACCTTCTCTCATCTTTCTGAAGTTGTCATCTTATGGCATTGGTTAGTGGAGGGCATTTCCTATGCCCTTTGCCTTGCTGTTTCCCAGGGATGCTTCTCTGGGCACAGCTGCTCCTCTGGTGTAGAATTCTCCTTCACTATCTTTCCATGGGTTGGGCAGGCCCAGCAGTTCCTGGCAGATCTACTTGGGGATCTGCTGCCTCCTCTGTTTCCTTAGGGACCCTGAAAGGGACCCAAACAGTTTGACTGGAGAAGCCCCTGCTTGGGGTAGAGGGTAAAGGGCTCTACTGCCTGACTGGTGGCACCCAGAGGCAGAGTATAGGAAGGAAGGTCAGGGGTCACAGTCAGAATAGCTCTCATCCCCCCTTCAAGGCCCTACCATCCCTAGGGATCATCCAAGGCGGGACTAATGGGATTAATTAAATTTCCCAGAGCATCAACTAATTGTTTTGTCTGCTGGGAAAGCTGTCATGACAGCTGTAGGCAGGGATGAGGTTAGATCCCTCAGGGCCAAACCCATGGCTGGGGTCACAATGCAGTGCCCCAGATTACCATTATAAGTTATTTTCACCATATTTCTCCTTCCTACTTATGGGAGGTATATTCCCCTGATGTGGATGGAGCTGGCACAATGACTTGCTCAACCAATGTCACGTGTGCAGAATGATGAAAACCAGCTTGAAGCAGAAGGCATTTGGGCCCTCAGTGATCCTGTGTTGAAGAGGGCTACGTGTCACTCGCTCCAATGCAGTGATGTGGCCATATTACATGGTGCCTGAGTTAAGAGAGCCTGACTTTTTATAATTTTTAAATTTTATTTATTATTTTTATTTTCTCTGTTGAATGTATTGACTGCCTGTATGTAAGTGCACCCGTGTCATACATGGGCATTAGCCCTGGAGGTCAGAAAGAGTATTGGGGGCGCGGAGAGATGGCCTAGCGGTTAAGAGCGCCAACTGCTCTTACAGCGGACCGGGTTCGCAGCCGCCACATGGGGCTGAAGAACCGTCTGCAACTCCATTCCAGGAGAACTCCAGTTCAGGGGAATCCGAAGGAACCACTACTTCTGAACTACGCGGGTGTTGCACACACACAACTGGGTGCACAAGCCTCATGCAGAACAGTACCATTCAAAAATAAGAATAAATAAAATTAAAAAAAAAAAAAAAAAAGAAAGGCGTATTGGTCCCCGAACTGGTAGTTGCACAGTGTTGAGCTGCATGTGATGTCTTGGGATGTGGAACCAGTTGGGACCCTCGACAAGAGCATCAAGCTGCTCCATAATGTTTGACTACACTCTCTCCAGCCCCAAGCCCTGACTCTAAACACCCATCTTAGAGTAAGAGTGGGAGCCCAGTCTGTTCTGAGAACTTGTTTCTCAGATTTATCTCAGAACTGTCGTTCTTAACAAAGGCCTCATTTTATTGAAAACTATATAAAACAAGGCCAAATACAAACACAAACAAGTCGTATCCTACCTGTTGTTTGCACATAACTGGATAATTTCTCTTTTCCTACAATATCTGCTGCTTGCAGTGCTGCTTTGTCCCAGGTCTAACAACATGGCACACACACACATACCTATATTGGGGTCAAAAAAGCCAAGGAAGGGTCATTGACGGCGCATTTTATTTTAATATATTTTAAAGTTATNGACAGCTGTTAACTAAGAGAGATTTACTACACAAGTGCCATTCTGTGATAGAAGTCTAATGTATTTTGTTAAAATGCTACTTAAATTACTATGAGTAGTAACGATTGATCTTTGGAGCAAAGTTTTATATATATATATAAAGGAATAAGTTCAAAGCAATGGGAATTTAATCTATAAAAAGCACAACCCAATAATCTATCATTTTGTAAAATATAGGATCAACTTGAGAAGTAGAGATTCAATGATTTGGCCACAGTTATAGGAAGTGGCTGATTTAATGATTTGAGTATAGCAAGATTAAGAAAAGACAGTCACTCTTAAGTTCCTCACCTAAACAAGGCAAAGACAGACTGACCTACATTTCTTTACATGCTAATAATGATATCATCCTTTTTACAACAGTATTATAGTTCGTTATATTGTTTCTCAAACTATGCTCAAATGATTGAGAATGGACTTGACCAAGAGCAAGCTATGCAGCATTAAGAAATGCAGTGTCCCCACAAAGGGCACCATAGGTCTCCAAGTTCCTGAGAAAAATCTCCTGGGGATGATCATTAAAATTACAGCATGTTTCTGTCCTAATAGCCACATTATGCTAGATGTCCATGATGGAAAATTACTGTAATGCCTTTTAGGGCAAGTTCCTTTAAAAGAAATTTTCCATTGTATCGTGCTTACCCAAAATCTGCATGTTCAAATGGACTTTTATTTAAAGAAAAGGCAGTGAGTCTTGATAATTCAACTAAAACCAGAGGGAAGAAAATTTTTAGCCACACATAATCCTTAGCAATATAAGATTATTGGTCAATTATAGTCAACATATTGTTATGGTGATCAGTACAATATCAGAACATTCATAGCCAGGAGAACTACTTTTAGTCTTGAGGTGAGGTGCGTATATCATTAAGACTCTCATTCATGGACTTGGGAAATGGCTCAGTGATAAAGAACACGAAATGTTCTTGCAGAGAACTGGAGTTCTGTTCAAAGCACCCACATTAAGCAGTTCATAACCACCTGTAAGTCCAGCTCTGGAAGTCATAGCCTTTGAAAATACCAGCACCTGCATGCATATACCCCCCACACAGATACACATAATTTTTTTTTTGGTCTTTTTGAGACAGGGTCTCCTTGTAGCCTCAGCTGTCCTGGAACTCCCTCTGTAGACCAGGATGGCCTTGAACTCACAAAGATCCGCCTGCCTCTGCCTCCCAAGTGCTAGGATTAAAGGCGTGCACCACCACACCCGGCTTGAATAAAGGACTTATAATAGCTAATCTTGGGCCAAGTGTGGTGGTGCAGGCCTTTAATCCCAGCACTCAGGAGGCAGAGGCAGGTGGATCTCAGTGAGTTCCAGGCCAGCCTGGTCTACACAGTGAATTACAGGCCAGATGGGGCTAAAGAGAGACCCTGTCTCAAAAAAAAAGACCAAAAAAACAAAAACAAAAAAAAAGAAATATAGCCTGGAAGCAAACCAGTAAGCACCATGCTTCATGGTCGCTGCTTCAGTTCCTGCTTCCAGATTCCTGCCTTGAACTCCTGCCCTGGCTTTCCTTGATGACAGATTATAACCTGTAAGCCAAAATAAACTTTTTCCTCCCCAAGTTGCTTTTATCACAGCAACAGAAACCAAGCTGGAATGGGGGTGAAGGAATCACCTTGTGCCCCATTGATTTTGTCACTTGGCCTATGGCAGTGGGCCTGTAGGCCATGTTCCAGGCATCAGAGCTTCCAGCAGATGCTGGCACTCTGGGCACCAGCCTGGCCAACATGGATGGAGATGCAGTCACATATAAAGACTACGGGTGAGGAGCCCAAGGGTACAGGAGCAGGTGCCAAGTGCAGATAACTGTGCCCATCAAAGTAAGAGTAGAGGTTAGAAACTTCATGTACCAACGTTGCAAACATTCCTTTCCAGACTGTCATCTCAAAAGTTTCTTTTCTTTTTTTTTTTTTTTTTTTTAGTTTCTTTTCTTGTTCACATCATGCACTTTGCCATGGACAAATTTATTGTGAGAGATTTTGTTTGAATAGGGCTTCCTCACCCCAACATCAAAGGCTTGTTCCCCAGGCTTTTTTCCTGAACTTCTCCTGTGACTTTATTTGTTACTATTTTGAATTTTGGTCCTATTTCATTTTCATAGGATGTTTGGTTTGGTTTTGCTTTTTGTTTTTATTGGGTTTGGTTTGGTTTGGTTTGGTTTGAGACAGAATCTCCTTGTAGCCCCAGCTGGCATAGAATTCACTATAGAAACCAGACTGGCTTCAATCTCACAGAGATCTGCCTGCCTCTGTCCTCCACCTCAAGTGCTAGAATTAAAGGCATCTGCCACCACACCTGGCTCAGGGATATTTGGAAAAAATACATAGTACAGATCGGGAACCCATGAGTTTTTTTTTTTTTTACCATTTTTGTGAATGGTAGAAAGACTTCTACTTTTTTTTTTTCTGCCAAAAGCATGTTGGTAATTGGGCCAACACTTGCTAAAGAGCACATACTGACTTGGAACTCAAGAGACCAATGAATGGTCCTTATGGCCATCCGTAGGCTCAGCTCCCACTCATCATAGTTCTAATTTTTTTTTTTTTTTCTTTTCGAAACAGGGTCTCCCTATAGCCCCAGCTGTCCTGGAACTCACTCTGAGTTCAGGCTGGCCTTGAACTCATAAAGATCAGCCTGCCTCTGCC
Organism: Rhizomys pruinosus; assembly: GCA_009823505.1. NCBI lineage: Eukaryota > Metazoa > Chordata > Mammalia > Rodentia > Spalacidae > Rhizomys > Rhizomys pruinosus. The sequence goes on along the minus strand of VZQC01000969.1, from coordinate 195,441 downwards.
TCCTGAGTACTAGGATTAAAGGCGTGTGCCACCATGCCCGGCTTTCTAATTATTTTTGTCACAGATGTGAACATCAGTACAGTAAATGCCATCCTCCCATGCAGTTGTGCATTTATTATTGCTAAATATTTTTATTTTGTGTGTGTGCGTGCACGTGTGTGTGTGTGTGTGTGTGTGTGTGTGTGTGTGTGTGTGAGTATATATGTACATGAATGTATGTATGGGTGCCTATAGAGCCCAGAAGGGGGCAATGTATCTCTTGGAGTGTTTGTAACCCACCTGAGGTTGATGCTAGGATCTGAACTCTAATCCTTATGATTAAGCAGCATCTAATTGTACTTTTAGCCCAATTTTTTTTAATTTTATTTATTTTTGTATGTGTATGAATTTACTGTCTGCATGTAGGTTAGTGCACCCGTGTCATGCAATGCTATGGAGGTCAGAAGAGCATGTTGCTTTCCCCTGGAACTGGAGTTAAAGACGGTTCTCAGCAGCCATGTGGGTGCTAGGGATCAAACCTGGGTCCTCTGCAAGAGCAATCTGCGCTCTTAACTGCTAGGCCATCACTCCAGCTCTACCCCAAATTTTACATATCCATGATTCAAATAGTCTGTTCCAAAACATTTCCAATAAACATCAGTTGCTCCCTGAAGCCACTCTGCAAAGGCCAGTTTTCAGCTCTGTGCAGCATCATTCCTGGGTCCCCCTACAACACACACACACACACACACACACACACACACACACACACGCACATTTCTTCTTACTTTGGTCAGCCCTGCTTTACTTTCCAGCAGGAGGTAGTGTCTGCTAACTTTGCTGCAGAAGATGTGGAATTAGCTGCTCCTGGCATCTTCCTGCTTCCTGTCCCATTTCTTCTCCCACCTTCATTTAAGCTGCATTTGATTCACTTCCGGCCCAATCGAAAAATCCTATCACCTATAGAAATGAAGGTTTTATCTGTAAGGTCAATACTACCCTGTGAAAAACTTGGACTCCATGGATTACATTCTGGCATATTATTTTCTTCAGATATGTCAGACGTGGCGCACACCTTTAATCCCAGCACTTGGGAGGCAGAGGCAGGCTGATATCTGTGAGTTCAAAGCCAGCCTGGCCTACAGAGAGAGCTCTAGGCCAGTTGGGACTAAAGGGAGACCCTGTCTCAAAAATAAAAAAAAAAAAAAAAAAAAAACCCACCTCAGATATACCTTCACTTTGTTCCATGGTGTTGATCGCATTTTCTCCTGAAATGGCCTAGAAATCAGCCCTTTTAACTTTATAGGTGCGGCTCTCCACTGCTTAGCACACCTGTGCAGACTTCTGCTATTTCCAGTGTCCAGGGTTAACTGGTCTCTGAAGTTTTTCTAAGAAAATACTGACTTTGGTCTACTTTCTCCGAGTCCTGCCCTTCCACCCCTCTAGTGATATCACTGTGTCCTCACATAATTGTTTTCTTGCTTGCTTGCTTTTGCTTGTATGTATGTGCATGTGTGCATATGTGTGCAGGTTCATGTGTATGAGGGGTTGAAGCACAGACCATCTTGTTTTATTGTTTTGTTTGTTTTTGTTTTTGTTTTGAAACAAGGTTTTTCACTGACTTGGAACCTGCAAATAGGCTAAACTCTGGCCTGGGAGCCCAGAAATCGATTATCTCTACCTCCCCTCTTTCCTTGGGTTCTGAGGATTAAACTCTTAAACTTGGGTCCTTATGTTTACAAAGCAAGCATTTTACCAAGTAAGCTATCCCTTCAGCTCCTTTTTCTTTTACTTATTGAATTATCTCCCTAACACCCTCCCCCTTTGTTGAGACAGTTTTCATGTAGCTCACGGTGGCCTGGAACTGACCTAGGACTTCTGATCTTTCTACTTACACCTCCCGAGGGCTAGGACAGGTTTGTGCCACCCACACCAAGTTAAGGTGGTAGTAAGGACGGCACCCAGGGCTTCACACATACTATGAAAGCACTCTGTCAAATAAGCCACACACCCCACCCTCTTGCATAATTATCATCTAACCAAAAAACACATAACACAAACCAAAGACATCCAACAATGCACTCTAAGAACTAAAATTGAAGTAGAGTTCTCTCTGTTTCCTCATCTTCTGAACCCACCTTTCATTTTTCCTGTATGATTGCACTGTAAATCCTGGTGTCTCCTTCAGGTTGCCAGGAGGCAGAGTTATAGCTGTGTAAATTTCACTCCCTGTAGATCCTTAAGAGTCCTGGGCCACACTTCCCATTTGGCATCTCATAGGCTGGGGTAAAATCTCTTTTATCCCTTCTTTGTGCAGAGCACTAACATCCATGACACCCACATGCCTCTCCAGAGCTCCTCAGCACTTTATCTCCCAGAGAGTTTCTCTGAAGCTCCTCTGCCTTCTGGCCCTTCCGTAAGGGTCCAATAGCAGGAGGTGGGAACCAGTACCAGGGGCCCTGGACCGCTGGCTTCCCTTGTGTCATGGTCCAGCCCTCTGGCTCTATTTCTTGCTCTGTTTTGGTTAGTTGAAGAGTTCTTAGTTTTCATCTCTTTTTCTTTTCTTTTCTTTTTTTTTTTTTTTTTTTTTTTGTATTTTTTTTTTTTGTATTTTTGAGACGGGTCTCCCTTTTAGTCCCACTGGCCTGAGCTGCTCTGTAGACCAAGCTGGCTTTGAACTCACGAGATCCACCTGCCCTGCGCCTCCCAAGTTTGGATTAAAGGACATGCGCCACCCACGCCCAGCCCTAAGTTTTCATCTTTAACTTTCCTGCTAAAGGAAGATTTTAGTTCTGATGCTCTATTCTTTGTTGCCTCAACATGGTACCCCATTCTCTTATATATAGCACCTTCTCTCATCTTTCTGAAGTTGTCATCTTATGGCATTGGTTAGTGGAGGGCATTTCCTATGCCCTTTGCCTTGCTGTTTCCCAGGGATGCTTCTCTGGGCACAGCTGCTCCTCTGGTGTAGAATTCTCCTTCACTATCTTTCCATGGGTTGGGCAGGCCCAGCAGTTCCTGGCAGATCTACTTGGGGATCTGCTGCCTCCTCTGTTTCCTTAGGGACCCTGAAAGGGACCCAAACAGTTTGACTGGAGAAGCCCCTGCTTGGGGTAGAGGGTAAAGGGCTCTACTGCCTGACTGGTGGCACCCAGAGGCAGAGTATAGGAAGGAAGGTCAGGGGCTCACAGTCAGAATAGCTCTTCCATCCCCCCTTCAAGGCCTTACCATCCCTAGGGGATCATCCAAGGCTGGACTAATGGGATTAAATTTCCCTAGAGCATCAACTAATCTTGTTTTGTCTGCTTGGGAAAGCTGTCATGACAGCTGTAGGCAGGGATGAGGTTAGATCCCTCAGGGCACACCCCATGGCTGGGTCACAACTGCAGTGCCCTCAGAATTACCATTATAAGTTATTTTCACAATATTCTCTCTTCCTACTTATGGGAGGGTATATTCCCCTGATGTGGATGGAGCTGAGTCACATGACTTGCCTCAACCAATGTCACGTGTGCAGAATGATGAGAACCAGCTTGAAGCAGAAGGCATTTGGGCCCCTCAGTGATCCTGTGTTGAAGAGGGCTATGTCTGTCACCTTGCTCCAATGCAGTGATGTGATGCCATATTACATGGTGCCTGAGTAAAGAGGCCTGACTTTTTTACATTTTTTTAATATTTATTATATTATTTTATTTCTCTGTTGAATGTATTGACTGCCTGAATGTAAGTGCACCCGTGGTCATACATGGGCATTAGCCCATGGAGGTCAGAAAGAGATTGGGGGGCTGGAGAGATGGCCTAGCGGTTAAGAGCGCCAACTGCTCTTACAGAGGACCGGGTTCGATCCCCAGCACCCACATGGCGGCTGAGAACCTCTCAAACTCCAATTCCAGGAAACTCCAGTTCCAGGGGAATCCGAGAACCATCTTCTTCTGAACTCCGCGGTGTTGCACGACACGGGTGCACAAACTTGCATGCAGACAGTACATTCATACACATACAGAAATAAATAAAATTAAAAAAAAAAAAAAAGAAAAGGGTATTGGATCCCCTGGAACTGGAGTTAGGACAGTTGTTAGCTGCCATGTTGGTACTGGGAATTGAACCTGGGTCCTCTGCAAGAGCAGTCAGTGCTCATAACTGTTGATCCATCTCTCCAGCCCCAAGCCTGACTCTTAACACCCATTTAGAGTAAGAGTGGGGCCCAGCTGTTCTGAGAACTTGTTTCTTCCAGAGTTCTCTCAGAACTGTGTTCTTGAACAAAGGCCTCATTTTATTGAAACTATATAAAACAGCAAATACAAACACAAACAAATGTCTAATCCTACCTGTTGTTTGCAACATGAATGGGATAATTCTCTTTTCCTACAAATATCTGCTGCTTGCAGTGCTTGCTTGGTGTCTACAACATGCACACACACACATACATTATTTGGGGTCAAAAGCAAGGAAGGGTCATGAGGGATTAAAGTTATGTGTTTAGGTTATAGGAGAGTCCAAGGCTTAATAAGCTTATTTACATCATAAACAGCATTAAAGGATCTCAAAACATAAGATTAATGTTTTGCTTTAAAGGTTAGGTAAAATTGTTGTCCAGACACCATTCCCACCTTCAGGACTGGAGCAGAAGTGGAAGCAGGATGAGATCCACAGATAACCCATTATGGGCAAGTATGTCAGACTGGAAAGATGCTTCAGCTGTGGAGCTACTGTGATCCTAGGCTGTTTCTTACACAGCAAGCCTGCTGAAGCTGACAGTTACATCTGATGAGCTGGTTCCATCCTCCAGCTTTCAGTTCATGGCAGTAGGAAATATTAAAATCTCTCATTTGGGGTTGGGACATGGCTCCGTGGCTAAAGGAGCTTTCTGCACAATCTGATGACTTGAGTTTGATTCCCAGAACCCATATAAAAATAGAAAGAAATGACTCAGAGGTTAAGAGCACTGGCTGTTCTTGCAGAGGACTTAGGTTCCATTCCCAGCACCCACATGATGGCTAACAACCATCTGTAACTCCAGATCCTGGGGTTCCGATGCCCTCTTCTGACTTCTGAGGGCACTACAGGACACGGGCGAACTTAACACAGGCAATATGGCCATATACGTAAAATAAAAATATTAAATAAAAAAAATTTTTTTTGGTCTTTTCGAGACAGGGTCTCCCTGTAGCCCCAGCTATCCTGGAACTCCCTCTGAAGACCAGGCTGGCCTTGAACTCACAAAGATCCGCCTGCTTCTGCCTCCCAAGTGCTATTAAATATTTTTTATAAATAATTTTTTTAAAATTTCTTTAAAAAAGAAAGCCGGGCATGGTGGCTCACGTCTTTAATCCTAGCACTTGGGAGGCAGAGGCAGGTGGATCACTGTGAGTTCAAGGCCAGCCTGATCTACAGAGTGAGTTACAGCCCAGCTGGCTACAGGGAAATCCTGTCTCAAAAAAAAAAAAAAAAAAATAGAAAGGAAGAAGCTTCTGCCCTCCACACAAATATCATGGCACCCCAACAAAAACACAATAATTAAGATAATAATTAATAAGTACATTAATTACTAATTTGTTTAAAATAAAAATTAGGGAATAAACTTGTGGGGAGCGGGTGTGGCGACAGTCCTAAGAAGGCACCCGAGACTTTAGCAAAGTTTTATGACTAACACCTGAGTCTTATGACTAACACCTGATTCCCTCCTACCTCAAAGTAAAGCCATGCTCACCGTTTGAGCTGTGCAGGTGCACCCTGTATACAAGATCAGGCCAGATGATACCAATAGACTGAGGCCACGCAACCTGGGCTGGGAAGGTGGATAAATAGAGGGACTTTCTAGATAGAGGGACACACTCTCTCCTTTCTAGTCTTAGGAGAAAAGCTTGCTTGCCTGAGGAAGGAGAAGACTTGGAGAAGGGAGAAGGCTTAGAGGGAAAGACCTGAGGCTTAGAGGGAGAAGCTTGGAGAAGGAGAAGAGATGTGCCTGAATAAACCGTTCTGACAAGACCTGCCTGCCTGAATAATAAACAGCTTTGAGAAGAACGAGCGAGAGGTGCTTTGTTGCTGCGGCTTCATACAAGTGTTTCCTACAAGTGTGCAAGTGTTTCATACATAAACTAATAAAATTTTGTTTTTTAATTTTAAAGGTTGTATGGAGGGGAACGATCAGACTTAGCCAGCTATCTTAAGTCAGACAGAGACCTCCATATTTATGTAGGATTGCTGCCTTCTGCAGACAAAAAGTGTTCTCATTTATCTACATGGTTGGTTCCACAGCCTCCAAATAAAATTTATTTTTAAAAAATTAATTAAGGCCTGGAGAGATGACTCAGCAGTTAAGAGCACTGACTGCTCTTGCAGAGGACCCGGGTTTGATTCCCAGCACCCACATGGCGGCTAAGAACTGTCTTTAAGCTGGGCATGGTGGCACACACCTTTAATCCCAGCACTTGGGAGGCAGAGGCAGGAGGATCTCTGTGAGTTCAAGGCCAGCCTGGTCTACATAGTGAGCTCCAGGCCAGCTGGAATTTAAAAGGGAGACCCTGGATCAAAAAAATAATAAATTTTTAGTCTTGTCTTTCTTGGGGAGCTGGAGAAATGACTCAGCAGTTAAGAGCACTTGTTCCTCTTGCAGAGGACCCAGCTTCAGTTCCCAGCACCTATATGGCAGTTAACAACCATTGTAACTCTAGTCCCAAAGGATACAGTGCCTATTTGTGGCCTCTGAGGTCACATGCCTGTGGTACACACATACATACAGGCAAAACACTCATACACATAAAATATGAATAAATACAAGAATTTAAATCTCTCATTCATGCTTGTCTTCCTTCAGCTTTCTTCATCCCATGGCTTTCCCTAGTTCAAAGCTCCTTGCTGAGCCTGCTGTTTATTTCTTTTTTTTTTTTTTTGGGCTTTTCGAGACAGGGTCTCCCTGTAGCCCCAGGTGTCCTGGAACTCACTCTGTAGACCAGGCTGGCCTTGAACTCACAAAGATCCGCCTGCCTCTGCCTCCCAAGTGCTAGGACCTGCTGTTTATTTCTTAGTAGGATGTAATGACACAACTCCTATACTCCAAGGACTCAGGAAGCTAAAGTAGAAGGATCTTGAGTTCAAAGGCAACTGTAGCCGGGTGTGGTGCCACATGCCTTTAGTCTCAGCACTTGGGAGGCAGAGGCAGGAAGATCTCTGAGAGTTCAAGGCCAGCCTGGTCTACAGAGTGAGTTCCAGGCCAGCTGGGGCTATAGGAAGACCCTGTTTCAAAAAGACAATAAATAAATAAATAAATAAATAAATAAATAAATAAATAAATAAAGCAACTGTGCTACAATAGTGAGATGCTTTCTCCAATAAAATAAATAGATAAAAACATAAAGAGTAAAACCCCTTCATTGTCACTTCAGGCCAATGAACCCCTTCTATCTAGGACTCTGGTTGGCATTGGCTGCTCCTGTCATTTCTCATCAGTGCCTATATGGACTCCACACATGACTCCACACATGCTTTACAGGCTTCTCTAGTTCCATTGTTACTGGCATTCAATCTTCTCTTTGTTTTCTTTTCATTCTTTCAGAGCGGCCTTGTGGGGGCAAATTCCCTGGGGCCCTGGGAATTTTGGAATCAAATGCCTTTAATTCCATTCTCAGGCTTGAAAGATCTTGGCTTAGGAGGGATCAGAAGTTTCACTCCACTGTCTTTGAGCTTCAGTTGCAGTTAGTCTTATTTCGTTTTTTCTTCAATCCTTCCTCTCCTCCTTCCTTCCTTCCATCCCTCGTAGAATAATTTCCTAGCAATTATCACTAATACCACCATACAGGGGCCATCACTTATTCCTTTGGATAAGTTCTGGAAGCCAGAAGGTCCAGAAGCCCACGTGTGGCAGAGCTCTGCTGTGGAAGAATGAGACTTACTCCACCCACCTAGTCCCGACCTGGCCAGAGCATTCTCTAGTGTGGAGCCTGTGTCACTGCACAGATTCTCTGGTCATACAGCATTCTCCCTGTCCTGTGCCTGTCTGTCCAGATCTCCTTATAAGGACACCAGTTTCTGGCCTTGGGACCCACCCTAACCCAGTGTGACCACATTTGAGCAGTAAAGGCTATTTCCAAATAAGGCCACACTCCCAGGTGCTGATGGTTAGGATTTGAGGATTGTGTTTTGGAGAGACATAATTCAACCCACTCCACCCCTCCTAAGTTTTCAGATTTGTCTTTATCCTAGAACTCTGAGATTTAACTGTAATGTATTGTAGGAAGGCAAATTCTTTCTCAGTAGGGTGTGGTGACACTAGCCAATAATCTCATCAGAGGCTGGAGGATCAGGAGTTCAGCAGAAGGATAAGGAAGGAGTTCCAGGCCATTCTCAGCTGCGTAGCAAGTTTGAGGCCAACCTGGGCTACAGTGAGACCCTGTGTCAAACAAACAAACAAACAAACAAAAATAAAACAGAAGAGAGTGTTTGTTCTCCCTTTTCTTACATTTTATTTATTTATGTGTGTATATGTGGGTGCATGCCTCCCACGGTGCCCCTGTGGAAGTTGGAGGACAACTTCTTCAAAGTTGGTTCTCTTCTTCCACTACTGTGTGTCCCAGGGGTCAGACTCAGGTCATCAGGCTCAGCAACATGTGCCTTTGCTCACTGAGTCACCTCTCCAGCCCTGTTTTTCCCTTTTTAATCTGAAATTTTTCTCATCAATGTTGGGGATATTTGAGTGAGTGTGTGTGTGTGTGTTGTAGTTTTGCAGGTCTAGCTTATGTGTATGTGTCTATGTGGCATGTTTGTGGTTTGTGTGTAGTGAGTGCAGCTGACTGTGTGTGGTGTATATCTGTAAGAAACATTAAATATCAGTCTTTTCTGTCAAACTTTGTAAAACAAACTGTGCTCACCCCTCTCCTCCCTCACTGCTGAGTACCATACAATCCCAGAATTGTTTTCTCCACTCTGGGTGTCCCTTTGTGAGAGGTTTAATCTTTTGTATGTACCTGTGTTCCTTCACGTCCCTCTCTTTTCTTCCTTTGTTAAGAAAGGAGTATTTGTTCAACCAGACATAACCAACTTCCTACAAATGACCCCCTCCTCCCTGCCTCCTTCCCTTTCCCAACATTCCAAACTAGCCAATTCAAAGTAGATTGTGAGTTGAACCCCAGCCAGCTAGGAACAGCCAAATTCCCCCTTGCGTTAGGGATAAAAGAGGCCATCTTGGCTGGCTGTGTGTGCTTGCTCCTCTGATTTGTGAGCTATACATCCTTCTGATAAGAAGTAGTATCTTTGTTGAAACACTTTAATTGGAGTGGTGCTCTCTTTCTTTGCAACCCCAAGCTTGTAATAGATGTGTGGTTGTATGTGTAAGGGATAGGTACTTGGTTTTTTGTTTGTTTGTTTTTGGGTTTTTTTGGTCTTTTTGAGACAGGGTCTCCCTGTAGCTCCAGCTGACCTGGAACTCAGTATATAGACCAGACTAGTCTTGAACTCACAGATATCAGCCTGCCACTGCCTCCCAAGTGTGAGGATTAAAAGTATGCACCACCATGCTGGGTGGAATAGGTATTTGTATGAATACATGGTTATTTTTGTGTGAGCATATACATCTGTGGTTTGTATGCATGTAGTTATGAGTGTACTGCTGTGTGTTTATGGTGTGGTGTTTGTGTATTGCTATGTGTCTATGTGTTTGTGGTGGTTTTTTGTGGTGTGTACAGTGCTGTGTGTGTGTAGTATATGTGTATATTAGTCACTTTTCTGTTGCTGTAATAAAACCATCATGACCAATCAATAAATATCATCAAGCATATAAAAGGACTAAAAGACAAAAACCACACCATCGTCTCTGTTGACATGGAAAAAGTCTTTGACAAAATCCTGCATCCCTTCATGCTTAAAGTCCTAGAGGGAACTGGATTGGAGGGATCATTCCTCAATGTAATTAAAGCCATATACAGGAAACTCACAGCCAATATCATCCTAAATGGGGAAACAATAGAAGCATTCCCTTTAAAGATAGGACCTTGGCAAGGTTGCCCCCTGTCACCACTCCTCTTCAATATAGTGCTTGAAACACTTGCTAGGGCAATAAGGCAAGAAAAGGAAATTAAAGGAGTACTAATTGGAAAAGAGGAAGTCAAGCTATCCCTTTTTGCTGATGATATGATTGTTTACTTAAGAGATGCTAAAAACTCCACCAGAAAACTCCTAGAAACAATTAAGAGCTTCAGTAAAGTGGCAGGATACAAAATCAACCTAGCAAAATCAGTAGCCTTTCTTTATACCAACAACAAGCAACTGAAGAAGGAATTCAAGGAGACCTTCCCACTCACAATAGCCTCAAAAACAAGAAAATACCTAGGAACAAACCTAACCAAAGACACCAAAGATCTCTACAACAAAAATTTTAAACCGTTGAA
>VZQC01000969.1:169174-182244 GCA_009823505.1 Rhizomys pruinosus | reverse complement strand
GAGAGAGAGAGAGAGAGAGAGAGAGAGAGAGAGAGAGAGAGAGAGAGAGACACTGGAGACTGCAAAGCTTGTTGAACTCACTAAGCCTGCCCCAGTGACATACTTCCTCCAGCATGGCCTCACCTTCTAAGATCACCCAAACAGTGCCACCAACTGGGGACAAAATATCTGAACACTTGAAGCCTATGGGGGACATTTTCATTCAAAGCACCACAATGTGTCTGTGTTGTATGTGACCTATATTGCTGTATATCTGCATAATGTGTGTTACTCTCTAAGGTTGCCACCCTTAGCTCCTAGGAGATGGATATCAGGAGATGCAGGCCCCTCTTTCATGCCTTTTTTTTCCTTGACATCATTTTTTGGGCCCATCTGGCTCAGTGTTCCCCTCATGATCTCACCATGCTATTTTCAGTGCACACTTTGATTTTTTATTTATTTATTTTTAGTACACACTTTTAATGTCCACGTTCCTTCTCCACGTCTACATCTATATAACATCCCATGAGCATCCCCTCCAAAGCCTCTGATTTCTCTCAGTCACATTTCCCAGGATGGGAGCAGGGTTGGTTTCTTTCTCCAACTGAGCTAGTGTTTCCTGTCTTGGCTTTCCTACAGTGCTTGGCAACACAGGTTGAATAAGAGCCCCTGATTCCCTGACTCCAATCTCCACATGCCCAATGTGGCAAAGGAGCTCTGTATTAAGTATAATACATATAAGAGTATAATACATATAAGATAGTATTAAGTAAGGAATCTGAGATGCAGATGGTCTTGGATCTTCACAAGTCCCCTTGTGGAGAGGCAACAAGAGGGCCAGGTCAGAGAGGAGATGTGCCGTGGAAGTGGGTGGGAGAGGTATTGTTACTGGCTCTGTAAATGGACATAGGAAGAGGCTGTGAGATGGAAAGGACTAGGATCCACCAGGGCCTCCTGGGAGACAGCTGGCCAACACTCCGTTACCCATCTACTGCCATGTCCAGAGCATTAGATGACAGTGAGTTTGAGGTCGTTTGTTTCAGCTGCCATGGTGATTCTGACTATGAACTCATCTTCGCACTGATTGCTGCAGTAATACACATCCTGAGATGGGAGGGAGGAGATGGTTTGGAGGTACTCTGGGAACTAGTCTTGTTCCCTTCCCAGAGGTAACCTATTCATAAACATAATGTTGTTGTTTTCTGAAGTGGTAGGGAACCCAAGACCAAGGCAAATGCTCTATCACCCCAACTCTACATCTTTATTAAAAAAAAATTGGAATGCCAGGCATGATGGCTCACATCTATATTCCCAGAATTTGGGAACCAGAGGCAGGAGGATCCTGTGTTTGAAGCTGGCCTGGGCTTCACAGTGAGTTCTAGGTCAACCTAGGCTATGGGACCCAGGATTATAAACAAAATCATCCATGCTTGGTACCCCACATCTTTAATCCCAGCAGTCAGGAGACAGAAGGGGGAGGATTTCTATGAGTCTGAGAGCAGCCTGGTCTACAGGGTCAGACCTTGTTTAAAAAAAGAAAACAGCCAGCACTCAGGAGGCAGAGGGAAGCAGATCTCTGTGAGTTCCAGGACCATCTGGTCTACATAGGGAGTTCCAGGACAGCTCGGGCTACAGAGAGATTCTGTCTCAAAAAGACCAAAAAAAAAAAATGCAGGAATACAGACACAGACATTCTCCAGGAGAGTCGTCACCATGGTTTTCTTCTTAACAGATCCTTTCCCTCAGATGTCAGCCCTCCACCACCTCCTCCAGTTGCTGCCACCAACACCATGACCACCCTGTTCCCCTCACAGGAAGGTCAGAACTATTACCAGGACTCGAGGCAGCCATCCACCACCAGATCAACATGGAGCTCTAAGTATCCTATGCCCATCTGTCCATGTCTTGTTACTTTGACCACAAAGATGTGGCTTTAAAGAACTCTTCCAAAATACTTTCTTCACCAATCTCATGAGGAGAAGGAACATGCTGAGAAAGTGAGGAAGCTGTACAACCAATGAGACGGCCAAATCCACATGCAGGATCTCAAGAAACCAGACTGGGATGACTAGCAGAGCTGGCTGAACAGAGCGGAGTGTGCATTATACTTGGAAAAGAGTGTGAATCAGTCCCTACAGAAGCTGACTGGCTGCTGACAAAAACCCACTAGTGTGACTTCATTGAGACTCATTACTCGAACAAGTAGGTAAAATCCTTCAAAGAATTGGGTGACCATGTAACCAACTTTTGAAGGATGGGAACCTGGGACATGGTATGGTGGAATATCTCCATCAAGCACACCCTTAGGACACAGTGACAATAGCAGCTAAGCTGACTTCCCCAAAGCCATGGAGTGACTTTACTGGTCACCAGGCAGTGGATGCATGTTGGGGCTACCTTTCCCTTTTCTACATGTCACACAAAAACATCTGCTTGAGTTCTCTAATTTGTACCATTCCTTCAAATAAATAAACGTTCCCCCCCCCAAAAAAAAAAAACAAAGAAAAAAATCATAAAAGCAAGTATGTAGAGGCTTAAACCTTGAATCCCAGGATTTGGGAATCTGCTAGTACTAGCCTAGGCTATGTCCTGAGTTTCAGATCATTCTGGGCTACAAAGACCCTGTCTCAAAAAACAAAGAAACAAAACAAAAAGGAAAATAAAGAAAAATATAAGGAATTTTTTGGATCAGCAAGAAAGCTCAGCAGATAAGGAGTTTGCTGCTGAGCCTGACAGCTGAGTTTGATCCCTAACCCTACATGATGCAGATAAAGAGTTTGCTGATGAGCCTGACAGCCTGAGTTTGATCCCTAACACACATGATGCAGAGAACTGACTTTGCAAGCTTTCCTCTCATCTCCACACTCTGCCATAGCATGCTTGTGAACATAAAAATACAATAAATAGGGGCTGGAGAGATGGCTCTAGCAGTTAAGAGCGCCGACTGCTCTTGCAGAGGAACCGGGTTCTATACCCAGCACCCACATGGTGGCTGAGAACCGTCTTTAACTCACCCTCTTTTGACCTCCGTGCCATTGCACAACACGGGTCACAAACCTACATGCAGACATTACATTCAAACACATACAAAAATTAAAATAAAATAAAAAATACAATAAATAGGCCAGGCAGGGTGATGCACGCTTTTAATCCCAGGACTCAGAAGCAGAGGCAGGCATAGTTCAAGGCCAGCCTAGTGTACATAGTGAGTTCCAGACCAGGTGGAGATCCTGTCTCAAAAAGGCCAAAAAAAAAAAAAAAAAGCCAGGCTTGGTGGAGCACACCTGTAATCCCAGCACTCAAGAGGTAAAGGTGGGTGGATCTCTGTAAGTTCAAGGCTAGCCTGCTCTACAAAAATACAATAAATAAAAAGAACTTTTTTTTGAGGCAGGATCTCCCTGTAGCCCCAGATGGCCTTGAACTCAAAGAGATCTGCTAGCCTCTGCCTCCCAAGTGCTGGGACTAAAGGCATGCACCACCACACCTGGCAAGGAATTTTCTTTTTTTTTATTTCTGTATGTGTATGAATGTATTGTCTGCATGCAGGTCTGTGCACCCGTGTCGTGCAATGCCGCGGAGGTCAGAAGAGGGTCTCGGATTCCCCTGGAGCTGGAGTTCTCCTGGAATTGGAGCCCCAGACGGCTCTCGGCCGCCATGTGGGTGCTGGGGATCGAACCCGGGTCCTCTGCAAGAGCGGTCGGCGCTCTCAACCGCTAGGAGAGAGAGAGAGATATTGGAGACTGCAAAGCTTGTTGAACTCACTAAGCTTGCCCCAGTGAAACATACTTCCTCCAGCATGGCCTCACCTTCTAGAGTCAACCCCCAAAACAGTGCCACCAACTGGGGACAAAATATCTGAAACACTTGAAGCCTATGGGGGACATTTTCATCAAAGCACCACAATGTGTCTGTGTTGTATGTGACCTATATTGCTGTATATCTGCATAATGTGTGTTACTCTCTAAGGTTGCCACCCTTAGCTCCTAGGAGATGGATATCAGGAGATGGCAGGCCCCCCTCTTTTCATGCCTTTTTTTTTCCTTGACATCATTTTTTGGGCCCATCTGGCTCAGTGTTTTTCCCCTCATGATCTCACGCATGCCTATTTCAGTGCACACACTTTGATTTTTTTATTATTTAGTTTTATACACACTTTTAATGTCCACGTTCCTTCTCCACGTCTACATCTATATAACATCCCATGAGCATCCCCTCCAAAGCCTCTGATTTCTCTCAGTCACATTTCCCAGGATGGGAGCAGGGTTGGTTTCTTTCTCCAACTGAGCTAGTGTTTCCTGTCTTGGCTTTCCTACAGTGCTTGGCAACACAGGTTGAATAAGAGCCCCTGATTCCCTGACTCCAATCTCCACATGCCCAATGTGGCAAAGGAGCTCTGTATTAAGTATAATACATATAAGAGTATAATACATATAAGATAGTATTAAGTAAGGAATCTGAGATGCAGATGGTCTTGGATCTTCACAAGTCCCCTTGTGGAGAGGCAACAAGAGGGCCAGGTCAGAGAGGAGATGTGCCGTGGAAGTGGGTGGGAGAGGTATTGTTACTGGCTCTGTAAATGGACATAGGAAGAGGCTGTGAGATGGAAAGGACTAGGATCCACCAGGGCCTCCTGGGAGACAGCTGGCCAACACTCCGTTACCCATCTACTGCCATGTCCAGAGCATTAGATGACAGTGAGTTTGAGGTCGTTTGTTTCAGCTGCCATGGTGATTCTGACTATGAACTCATCTTCGCACTGATTGCTGCAGTAATACACATCCTGAGATGGGAGGGAGGAGATGGTTTGGAGGTACTCTGGGAACTAGTCTTGTTCCCTTCCCAGAGGTAACCTATTCATAAACATAATGTTGTTGTTTTCTGAAGTGGTAGGGAACCCAAGACCAAGGCAAATGCTCTATCACCCCAACTCTACATCTTTTATTTAAAAAAATTTTTTTTTTTTTTTTTGGTGGTGCATGCTTTTAATATTAGCACTCAGGAGGCAAGGGGCAGGTTGATCTCTGTGTGTTTGAAGCTGGCCTGGGCTTCACAGTGAGTTTCTAGGTCAACCTAGGCTATGGGACCCAGGATTATAAACAAAATCATCCATGCTTGGTACCCCACATCTTTAAATCCCAGCAGTCAGGAGACAGAAGGGGGAGGATTTCTATGAGTCTGAGAGCAGCCTGGTCTACAAGGGGGTCAGACCGTGTTTAAAAAAATAAAACAGCCAGCACTCAGGAGGCAGAGGGAAGCAGATCTCTGTGAGTTCCAGGACCATCTGGTCTACATAGGGAGTTTCCAGGACAGCTCGGCTACAGAAGAGATTCTGTACCTCAAAAGACCAAAAAAAAAAATGCAGGAATACAGACACAGACATTCTCCAGGAGAGTCGTCACCATGGTTTTCTTCTTAACAGATCCTTTCCCTCAGATGTCAGCCCTCCACCACCTCCTCCAGTTGCTGCCACCAACACCATGACCACCCTGTTCCCCTCACAGGAAGGTCAGAACTATTACCAGGACTCGAGGCAGCCATCCACCACCAGATCAACATGGAGCTCTAAGTATCCTATTGGGCCCGATCGTCCATGTCTGTTACTTGACCACAAAGAGGTGGCTTTAAAGAACTCTTCCAAAATACTTTCTTCACCAATCTCATGAGGAGAAGGAACATGCTGAGAAAGTGAGGAAGCTGTACAACCAATGAGACGGCCAAATCCACATGCAGGATCTCAAGAAACCAGACTGGGATGACTAGCAGAGCTGGCTGAACAGAGCGGAGTGTGCATTATACTTGGAAAAGAGTGTGAATCAGTCCCTACAGAAGCTGACTGGCTGCTGACAAAAACCCACTAGTGTGACTTCATTGAGACTCATTACTCGAACAAGTAGGTAAAATCCTTCAAAGAATTGGGTGACCATGTAACCAACTTTTGAAGGATGGGAACCTGGGACATGGTATGGTGGAATATCTCCATCAAGCACACCATTAGGACACAGTGACCAATAGCAGCCTAGTGACTCACCCAAAGCCATGGATTGACTTTACTGGTCACCGGGCAGTGGATGCATGTTGGGGCTACCTTTCCCTTTTCTACATGTCACACAAAAACATCTGCTTGAGTTCTCTAATTTGTACCATTCCTTCAAATAAATAAACGTTCCCCCCCCCAAAAAAAAAAAACAAAGAAAAAAATCCATAAAAGCAAAGTATTAGAAGGCTAAACCTTGAATCCCAGGATTTGGGAATCTGCTAGTACTAGCCTAGGCTATGTCCTGAGTTTCAGATCATTCTGGGCTACAAAGACCCTGTCTCAAAAACAAAGATACAAAACAAAAAGGAAAATAAAGAAAAATATAAGAAATTTGTTTTGGATCATCAAGAAGCTCAGCAGGTGAAAGTGTTGGCTGCTGAGCCTGACAGCTGAGTTTGATCCCTAACCCTACATGATGCAGATAAAAGAGTTTTTGCTGTGAGCCGACAGCCTGAGTTTGATCCCTTAACACAACATGATGCAGAGAACTGACTTTGCAAGCTTTCCTCTCATCTCCACACTCTGCCATAGCATGCTTGTGAACATAAAAATACAATAAATAGGGGCTGAGAGAGATGGCTCTGCTAGATTAAGAGCGCCGACTGCTCTGTGCATGAGGAACCGGGTTCTACTACCCAGCACCCACATGGTGTGCGAGAACCGTCTTTATACTCACCCTCTTCTGACCTCCGTGCCATTGACGACCACGGGTCCAAACCTACATGCAGACATTCATTGCAAACACATACAAAAATTAAAATAAAATAAAAAATAACAATAAATGAGGAGCCAGGCAGGGTGATGCATGCTTTTAATCCCGGCACTCAGGAAGAATCAGGCATAGTTCTGTGCAACAGCCATAGTTGTAACATAGTGAAAGTTCCAGACCAGGTGGAGGGCGAGATCCCTGTCTCAAAAGGCCAAAAAAAAAAAAAAAAAACAAAGCCAGCTTGGTGGAGGCACACCTGTAATCCAGACTCAAGAGGTTATAAGGTGGGTGGATCTCTGTACGTTCACAGGCTATGCCTGCCTACAAAAAATACAATAAATAAAAAGAACTTTTTTTTGAGGCAGGATCCTCCTGATCCCTCAGATGGCCTTGAACTCACAAGAGATCTGGTAGCATCCTGCCTCTCCACGTGCTGGACTAAAGGCAATGGCACACCACACCTGGCAAGGAATTTTCTTTTTTTTTTATGTTGGTAATAATGAAAATGTATTGTTGCATGAATAGTTATGTTGCACCCGTTGTCGTGCAATGCCGCGAGGTCAGAAGAGGGTCTCGGATTCCCTGGAGCTGGAGTTCCCTGGAGATTGGAGCCCAGACGGTCTCTCGGCCGCCATGTGGGTGCTGGGATCGAACCGGGTCCTTCGCAAGATGCGGTCTGCGCTGCTCAACCGCTAGGCCACTCTCCAGCCCATCCTAACTTGCTTCACAGGAAACTACTATGTGGTATGGCACCTCAAGATTTCCCATAGCTACACCATATTATGAGTCCCAGCTGAGCCCAGAAGTTAAAACCTAACTCAAAATATGGGAATGGGGAAGTTTAATTCAACTGAACTGGGGCAGGAGTTTGAGAACAGGTCAGCTTGCACCTGTTGCTTGGGAACTTATTCTGCTAACCCAGATTCATGTCTCCGTATTTTATGCTTGACTTGCTTTTAGAGAGTGGGAATTGTTAGAGGGCCTTTCTATCCCTAAGCTTGGGAACTTAAACTTTTCATCCTTGGATATGGTTTTTCGTATAAAACTCCTCCCAACCACAGCTCAGGACTGCACACCTGAAATTGAATGTCCAGTGCATAGTTATTGGCTGCTCTGGTAGAATTACCTCATTACATTGGAAATAGTTTGATATATTCCTTTTTTTTTTTTTTTTTGGTCTTTTCCAGACAGGGTCTCCCTGTAGCCCCAGCTGTCACTGGAACTCACCCTGTAGACGGCAGGACTGGCCTTGAACTCACATAGTCCGACGCCTGCTCGCCTCCTAAGTGCTAGGATTAAAGCGGCCGCCACCACACACTGGCTCTAGTTTGATATATTTCCATCCAATCACAGTAAGAAAAAGAGAAGGAAAGGAGGAAGAAAAGTGGAATTGGCTGTAGCATGGACAGTTTATCTGTTTTTCTCATCTTGTCCTCTGTGAGCACTTTGCTAAATCAGTACCATTATTCTTTTACTTGCTTTTGGTACTGAAGATCAAGTCTAGGGCTAGGCAAGTCCTCTACCATTGACTCACACCCAGATCCAATAGCCTTTTCATAAATAGCAATTTGAGAGCCAGGCGTGGTGGTGCATGCCTTTAATCCCAGCACTCGGGAGGCCAGAGGCAGGTGATTCTGTGGAGTTCAAGGCCAGCTGGTCTACAGAGAGATCCAGGCCAGCTGAGACAAGGGAGACCCTGTCTCCCAAACTAACATAAAATAAATAAATAAACAAATATAATAAATATGCCAATTTGACACTGTACATATCCGTCACAATGGATATATTTCCTTTTTTATAATTTCATAATTAATAAACTGGGTACTTGTGGGGCTGGCCACACTTTAAAAAATTATTTTTTATGTGTGGAGTAATTTGCCTGTATGTATGTTAAGTTGTATCATGCATGCAGTGTCCAGAAGAGGTTTTTTACCCCTGGAACTGGAGTCATGGGAGCAGTCGTTAGCCACCATGGGACTAAGAATCAAACCTGGTCCTCGTAGAGCAGCCTGTGTCTTTATGGCTGAGCCATCTACGCAGCCCCATTAGTCCACGACATTTTTTTAAAATTTATTTATTTAGTTTATGTGTATGAATGTTAACTGTTTGGCATGTAGGTGGTGACCTGTGTTGTGCAATGCAGAGGAGGTCAAATGAGGCAATCGATTCCCCTGGAACTTGGAGATCAAAGACAGTTTCTTAGCTGGCCATGTGGGTGCTGAAATCAAACCCGTGTCCTCTGCAGAGCAGTCGGCANCCACTCTCCAGCCCATAACTTGCTTCACAGGAAACTACTATGTGGTATGGCACCTCAAGATTTCCATAGCTACACCATATTAGATTAGGTCCAGCTGAGCCCAGAAGTTAAAACCTAACTCAAAATATGGGAATGGGGAAGTTTAATTCAACTGAACTGGGGCAGGAGTTTGAGACCAGGTCAGCTTGCCACCTGTGCTTGGGAACTTATTCTGCTAACCCAGATTCATGTCTCCGTATTTTATGCTTGACTTGCTTTTAGAGAGTGGGAATTGTTAGAGGGCCTTTCTATCCCTAAGCTTGGGAACTTAAACTTTTCATCCTTGGATATGGTTTTTCGTATAAAACTCCTCCCAACCACAGCTCAGGACTGCACACCTGAAATTGAATGTCCAGTGCATAGTTATTGGCTGCTCTGGTAGAATTACCTCATTACATTGGAAATAGTTTGATATATTCCTTTTTTTTTTTTTTTGTTTCTTTTCCAGACAGGGTCTCCCTGTAGCCCCCGCTGTCACGGAACTCACACCTGTTAGACGGCAGGACTGGCCTTGAACTCACACTGTCCGACCTGCCTCTGCCTCCTAAGTGCTAGGATTAAAGCGTGCCGCCACCACACCTGGCCTCTAGTTTGATATATTTCCATCCAATCACAGAAGAAAAAGAGAGGAAAGGAGAAGAAAGTGGAATTGGCTGTAGCATGGACAGTTTATCTGTTTTTCTCATCTTGTCCTCTGTGAGCACTTTGCTAAATCAGTACCATTATTCTTTTACTTTGATTTTGGTACTGAAAGATCAAGTCTGGGCTGGCAAGTCCTCTACCATTGACTCACACCCAGATCCAATAGCCTTTTCATAAATAGCAATTTGAGAGCCAGCGTGGTGGTGGCATGCCTTTAATCCCAGCACTCGGCGAGCAGAGCAGGTGGATTCTGATGGAGTCAAGGCCAGCTGGTCTACAGAGAGACTCCAGGCCAGCTGAGACTAAAGGGAGACCCTGTCTCCCAAGACTACCTAAATAAATTAAATAAAACAAATAAATTAATATAGCAATTTGACACTGTAGCATATCCTGTCACATGGATATATTTCTTTTTTTATATTTCATAATTATAACACTGGGTACTTGTGGGCTGGCCACACTTTAAAAAATTATTTCTTTTATGTGTGGAGTATTTGCCTGTATGTATGTTAAGTATGTATCATGCATGCATGTCCATGAGGGTTTTGATCCCCTGGAACTGGAGTCATAGGGACATCCGTTAGCCACCATGTGGACTAAGAATCAAACCTGGTCCTCCGACAGAGCAGCCTAGTTCTCTTAACTGCTAGCCATCTAGCAGCCCCATTAGTCCACAATTTTTTAAAATTTATTTATTTATTTATGTGTAGTGAATGTACTGTTTGGCATGTAGGTGGTCAACGTGTTGTTGCATGCAGAGGAGTCAAAGAGGGCATCGATTTCCCCTGGAACTGGGCTCTTAACCGCTGAGCCATCTCTTCGGCCCCACTTTTTTTTTTTTTTTTTTTTTTTTAGTCTTTTGGAGACAGGGTCTCCCTCTAGTCCCAGCTGACCTGGAGCTCGCTATGTAGACCAGGCTGGCCTTGAACTGCTGGGATTAAAGGCATGCACCACCACACCTGGCTTGTCCACACTTTTTAACTACTGAGATAAATCATGAGACTTCTGTGTGTGTGTTTGGGCATAATAGGACACACTGCGACACCCAGCTGGAAGGGGTACCTGAAGCCCAGATTTGGAGTATGTTATGGAGCAGAGTGCTGGAAGAGGGAGGGAGTAGACCAAGAGCAAGTAAGCAAATGGTCTGATTTCTCGTGATTCAGTAGATGCAGAAAGTTGTTGCTGGTTTTCAGGAGGGGGCTGGTAGGAGATAACTGGGGTGCTGGTCAGATAACTGAGTTGATTTAGCCTTCAGCAAATGTTCCCAAAACTTAAATTCAGTCTCAGAAGGTACAGATTTGCTGCTGGTAAGGAAAGAGGGTGAACCAGTGCCTGAAGCCCTGTCCCAGCACCGCATCCCTTGGAGGCTCAGGGCAGATGGCTCCAGAATTCAGGTGGGCTTGAGTGGGTCAGCCACAGGGAGCATCCCTTGGCCACACACACGCAAACTGAGCGTTCCCTGAATCATCCTTGCCTCACTTGGCAAGCAGGAGCACTGGGCAGAGGATGCTGACTCAGCCAGTCTTAGCAATTCTTGCTTACATCTGGGGAGGCCAGGCTGTGCCAGGTTGATAACTTGATCATTTCATCACCTCACTGTGCCATCCATCATTTCATCAGTTCTGGGGTGCAGTGCCTGCTGGGCACTAGAGATGCCATAGTGGACACCCTATATCGAGTGGCATTTTCCCCCAGAGCTTTACAATAATGGCGGTGGGTGTGTGGTAGGAACCAGTCCTCCTGAACTGGGCAAGGAAGGCCTACACTAGGGTACTGTGCTTTGAAGCTAGGCCCTGAAACTGCTGTGAGCAGCATATCAGTTGAGCCAACCCTCTGGTGTGGCTCTGCTTCCTCTTGGGTGCTGCTCTGCGATGCTGCTCAGCTGATGCTCAGAGATCTGGGGAAGGACCACAGCTATTTGACTTACCTCTGCAAAGCTGGAGCTGGGTCCTGGGGTGGGGAATGTCCTGGAGCCGGCAGGAGGCACCCAGAGATGACCTATCTGCACAGTAGAGTCTGGGCAAATGGAGGCAGGAGTCATAGGGGTGGCATTCAGGGCCAGTCCAGACTGAGGGACAGTGACCTAGGCTTCCCTTCCAACCTCATCCTTTCTTCCTTGGGGTCATATCACAGTCTATATAAGTAAGAGGTCCGGGGTGGAGGGCATTGTCACAGAATGACAAAAAGGGGGCATTAGGTAAAAGTGCCAAGCTGGACTTGAGTTCCATCCATGGGACCCACATGGTGGAATGAGAAAACTTTCTCCCCCAAGTTATCCTCTGACCTTCATTGTAGGCAAATCCAGTCTGAGCTTAGGTATGCATGGGCTAGTATTCCAGCCAGCGTCTCCCAGAAGCACAAGTGAGAGTCATGGGACCTCCCTGGCTACGCCCACAGATATGATGTTAGAAAGGTTTGGGATTGGACCCTGGGAGGTGAGGTCACACTGCCTATATATGATCTGTAACACTTGAATAAAGTGCCATTCTGTATTTTGATTCATACCTTACCATGTGTCTCTGTGCTGTGCTTTCCTGCCCATGCTTTCTACATAGCTCGCCATGGAAATAAACGGGCAGAACTACACTCCACCACAGGTAGGTAGTCGCATGTTCGAGCACACACAGTAAATAAATTAATTTAAAAAAAGAAAAGATGAAAAAAACAAAAAAGAAAAGATGATATGGGGGTGGAGAGATGGCTCAGTGGTTAAGAGCATTGGGTGATCTTGCAGAGGACCTGGGTTCAATTCCCAGAACCCACAAGGTGGCTAACAACCAGCCATAAATCCAGTTGCAGGGGAATCTGACACCCTCTCTGGCCTCTTTAGGTATTGCATGACACAGGTGTACTTACACACATGTAGGTCATACACTCATACTCATAAAATAAAAATAGCCGGGAGAAGTAGTGCACGCCTTTAATCCTAGCACTTGGGAGGCAGGGGCAGGTGGATCTTTGTGAGTTCAAGGCCAGTCTGGTCTACAGAGCGAATTCCAAGACAGCTGGGGCTACAGGGAGACCCTGTCTCAAAAAGACCAAAACATAACAAAATAAAATAAAATAAAATAAAAATAAAATATTTTTTTAAGAAAGAAGAAAGAGGGTGGATGCAGTGGTGCACACCTTTAATCTCAGCACTTAATGGGCAGAGAGGCAGGTGGATCTCTGTGTTCAAGGCCAGCCTGGTCTACATAGCGAGTTCCAGGCCAGTAGCTTCAGGAAAATCCTGTCTCAAAAAGACCAAAAAAAGTAGGGAGGGGGAGGGATAGAGAGAGGGGGGGAGGGGAGGAGGAGAAGAGGGGGAGAGAAGAGGGAGAGACCACAAGAACCCGCCCTCAGCTTCCATAGACCTGACCGACCTGCCAGGCCCTAGGATCAGGACAACTTCTGCGAACCCGAGCACC
>VZQC01000969.1:121987-157047 GCA_009823505.1 Rhizomys pruinosus | reverse complement strand
TTGCTGGACTTAGGTTTTGTTTGAGAGTGCCTGATTCTTCCCTTTGAAATAAGACAGTACTTGTTTTGGATTTTACAGCAGCCCACAGTTAAGAGACTTTTAACGGACTGTGAACTTTTAAGTGTTTGGACATTTTAAGGACTGTGAGGCTTTTGAGGTTGTACTGTCTTAGGTTGTGATTCATGTTAACATCATATTTTGGGGATAAGAACTGGAAAGGTGGTGGTTTAATAGTGATGTGTTTTGTGTGTCAAGTTGACAAGGGGTCAATTGTGCTGGATAGCTTTAGTGTCAACTTGACACACCTGGGTTGAGGGAGCCTCAATTGGGGAATTTGCTCCATTGGATTGGCCTGTGGCCACATCTGTGGTGTATTGTCTTGATTGTTGAGCAGTGACAGTATAAGAAGGCAGGCTGGGCATGAGCCAGGGAGCAAGCCAGGAGCAAGCCAGTGGACAGCATTCCTCCATGGCCTGTGCTTCAGCTCCTGCCTCCAGGTTCCTGCCCTGAGTTCTTACCTTGGGCTCCCTGAGTGATCAACTGTGACCCAGGAGATGTAAGCTGAATAAACCCTTTCCTCCCCAAGTTGGTGTCGGTCAGAGTGTTTTGTCACAGCAATGGAAGACAGACTAGAACAGTCTCCCTGTAGCCCCAGCTGGCCTGGAACTTGATTTGTAGACCAGGCTGGTCTTGAACTCACAGAGATCCACCTGTCTCTGCCTCCTGAGTGCTGGGATTAAAGGTGTGTGCTACCACACCCACACATTATATAATTTAAGATGCCTTTTTTTGTTTGTTTTTCTATATTGTAATTTTGGGGGGTTGTCTTTTTGAGACAGGGTCTCCCTGTAGCCCCAGCTGTCCTGGATCTCGCTCTGTAGACCAGGCTGGCCTTGAACTCACAAAGATTTGCCTGCCTCTGCCTCCTGAGTGCTAGGATTAAAGGCGCGTGCCACCATGTCTGGCTAAAATGCCTTTTTCTCTGGCTTGGAGACCTTGCCTGGAGCATGAGGCATCAGCAAATCTCACACCTGAGCCAAATTGAGCAGTCAGCCTTCTGGGAATATGCCTTTTTTTTTTTTTCTATTACTTTTTAATTTTTTTTTCATTTTTTAACAATAAGTAATAATTTATGAGTACAAATATCCTTCAAGTAAAACCAATTTGCAAGCAGCCATGCCCAAACCCACACAGCCCAAGGGTCCCACCATCCAGCTGGGGGGCTTGCATGTTCAATCAAGTTGATCAAATAAGTGTCCAGTCTATATTTCTGTAGTTTCACCATTCACCCCAATCGCAGCCCTTACAATGTGCCACGCCCTCTCTTCCGCAGACTGTTCCCTAGGCTTAGAAAAGGGGCACGGGTGGACAAGAAGCAAAACAGTTTACTTTCTCTGGAGCTGTCGTTTTGGACTCTGGTCAATTCTGGCTGTTTCCTTTCATGGGCTGTTCCTTTGTCCAGGAATAACTTTTCAGTCCTACTAATGAAGCACAGGCAATTAGATATATAGGTATTTATTTATTTATTTATTTATTTATTTTTAATTTTATTTATTTTTTATGTGTATGAATGTACTGTCTGCATGTAGGTTGGTGCACCCGTGTCATGCAATGCTGCGGAGGTCAGAAGAGGGTGTCGGATTCCCCTGGAACTGGAGTTAAAGATGGTTCTCAGCCACCATGTGGGTGCTGGGAATCGAACCCAGCTCCTCTGCAAGAGTAGTCGGCACTCTTAACTGCTAGGCCATCTCTCCAGCCCCGATACATAGGCATTTAAACAGTACTAATTGTTATGGTAGGTTACTTTGGTATAGACACAGATATTTGGATGGTATGTTAATCTATGAATTACATTTTTTTCTGTAATATATGACAGGGTCTTACTGTGGCTTATAACATCTCCTAACTGCTAGAGGATGTAAGCTTGTGGCATCAGCCATGGGTTATTCCTCCAAGGAGAGAGCTAATAGCCAATTAGATTTGGGATATACAGGCATATGGCTGCCACTGCTGCACAGCATTTCCAGGCAGGTGAGGTGTAGCTGGTGCTGATGGAGGAGTCTTGCTTGACTCAAGGAGACCTATATTTGCTTTATTGGTTTAGTGGTCTTTGGTAACACTCTCTGGTATTCCAGAGACCGACTGTATGTAGACTTGCAAGTGCGGTCTCAATACATCTTTCCCATGCTTACATCAGGTCTTCGACAGCAGGGCCTTATCGCCTCTCTTCTTGCAGGTATCCCAGTTTATAGGCAAGAAGCCTTTCCCTTTTTGGGGGGCTTGGACCCCCTGCCTTCTTTTAAGTAAAGGTGGTGGCTCAGTGTAACCTCCTAGGCTACTATGGAGACAGAGGCACAGACTATTACCACAGTTTGGATTGTGGACTTTAATCTTTTCCTCCAGGGCATGAGTGACTAGAGTAGTTAATTTTTTTTTTTCAGGTGCCATGAGTCATGAAGTTTCTGAATAATTTTTTTTTTTTTTTTGGTCTTTTGAGACATGGTTTCCCTTTAGTCCCAGCTGGCCTGGAGCTTGCTATGTAGGCCAGACTGGCCTTAAATTCACAGAGATTCTCCTGCCTCTGCCTCACAAGTGCTGGGACTGAATAATTTTTTGTCTGCTTCAGGTAACAGAATCTTAGGTTCCCCTGGGGTCCAGCAGCCATTTTCAGTAACCCTCACCAAGCGGCCCATTTTTCTGTGCTGTGTGATTCTGAGGTAAGGTCTCTGAGTCCTCTGCTGTTCCCTGGAGTACTGATACCTGTCAGTTTGTTGTCCTGAGTAATCACAGAATTGCTTTCTGGTGTCCATAGATACATTATTGCTGTCAGTATGGGTCACCAGACACTTCTAGGAGAGGTAAAAATCTTAGGACCGTATTAGCTACAGAGTTTTCCCTATTCAAAGTCCTCTCTTTTGAGGCCTGAGTTGATGACTCAGTGGCTGAGTGTGTACTGTTCTTGCTGAGGACCAGATTTCATCAGGCAGCTCATAGCTGCCTGTAACTCCAGCTCCAGGGGGTAAGACACTCACTTCTGTCTTCTATGTTCATCTGTGCATGTGCACATGCACATCCACGTCCAAGTAATTATAAAAAAAAGACTTTAAAAAACAAGGCCTCCCTTTCCATATAGCAGCATGAGCTTGGAGAGCTAGGCGGCATATTTAGAGTCACTATGAACACTAGTTCTCTTCTCTTCTCCAAGTTGTAAAAGCTCTGGTTAAAGCAATAAGTTCAAAGCTGGCCATGTACACCTTTAATCCAAGCACTCAGGAGGCAGAGGTGGGTGGATCTCTGTGAATTCAAGACTAGCCTGGTGTACACAGAGAATTCCAGGGCAGCTATTGCTATTTAATGAAAGATTGTCTCACAAAACAAAATGACAACAAAAAGGGCAATAAGTCCAGCCTTTTGATCTGAAGTGTTATGAGAAACAACCTTTACTTTTATTTTATTTATTTATTTTAATTAATTTTGTTTTATGTGTATGAGTGTATTGCTTATGTGTAAGTGCACCTGTGTTGTGCAATGCCCTTGGAGGTCAGAAGAGGGCATCAGATTTCCTGGAACTGGAGTTACAGGTGATTGTTAGCCACCATATGTGTGCTGGGGACAGAACCCAGGTCTTCTGGAAGACCAGCCAGTGCTCTTAACCACTGAACCATCTCTCCAGCCCCCTATTTATTTTTTAAGACTGAGTCTCATGTAGCTCAGGCTAGCTTCAGAATCATTAAGTAGCTGTGGGTGACTTTGAACTCTTAATTCTTTTCCCTCTACCTTATGAGTGCTAGGATTACAGGTGTGCACCACAAAGCCTGGTTTCATAATTATTTATTTGTTTAGTGTGTAGGAGTGGTGGTGCCACACTATGCATGTGGAAGTCAGAGGACAGCTTGTGAGAGTGATTTCTCTCCTATGACATGGGTCCCCATTGATCTCTGGTTGTCAGGTTAGATGACAAGCACCTTTACCCCAGGAGCCATATCACCAGCTCTATAATTATCTCTTTATCTGGGGCATTGTGGGGGTCAGGGTCTTAACCAGTCCCGGACCCACAGGACCGGCTGGATCAAGGAAGGACAGGTGCACAGCTCGCCCGTTCCCAGCCTCCCAGTTCCTGGAGACACTCAGACACAGTGGGGAGTCAAGTCGAGCAAGATCTCACTTTATTGTAGCAGGGTGGAGCCTTATATACACTCCATGGACATAGGGGTGGGGACAGTGATGTATAGAGCAGGGTGACGGCTTTGGGCCAATGAACTATATCCATGTAAGTGGTGTCCAGGCAGGGGCATTTTCAAATAAATCTTGCTACATCACTCTCATTCAGAAGTGACTGGCGAAAAAACAGGTCACCAAACTCGAGCCAGGCTTAGAGATTTCCAACAGGCCATGCTTTTGGAGAGCCTATAAGGCCCAACAACTCCCCCTTTTTTGTTTTGTACAGGGGGGAGGTGGTGGTGGTCATCATGGCCCCTATCTTAGGTTGTCTGTGCTCACTCCTACTAGGCTTACCTGTTACTGGGAGTTTAAGACGGCTCTTGGCCCAACCCCTGTTTTAGGTTGCCTAGGGGTAGCCAGATCTTACCCGTCATTGGGTGCCATGTGTCTCCTCCCCCTCTTTCTTCGTCACACTGTCCCCTGTCTTAGGTTGGCCTCTCCTTGAGGACCCTTACCCATCATCAGGGTGAGGCAGTGGGCAGGGGGTCTTATCAAGGGCCATATCTGGCTCGCAGCGTCATAAGTTGGATTTCCTGGGTCTTGTTTTGTATCAGCCGAATCAGCTTGTTAAAAAGGCATGGTCCAAGCCGGGCGTGGTGGTGCACACCTTTAATCCTAGCATTTGGGAGGCAGAGGCAGGTGGATCTTTGTGAGTTCAAGGCCAGCCTGGTCTACAGAGTGAGTTCCAGGACAACTGAGGCTACAGGGAGAACCTGTCTCAAAAAGACCAAAAAAAAAAAAAAAAAAAAAGAAAAGAAAAAAAAAAGGCATGGTCCAATGGTGCAAGCAAGCAATATTATTATAAGCGGGCCAGCTAGGGCTGATAAAAGTGGTTAGCCAAGGCCACCAGTCAAACCATTGGATGAACCAGCCCTGGTCATAATTTAGCCACCTATCTTCTATTCTCTTTTGAATCTCATCCAGATTTTCTTAATGATCCCCGAATGGTCTGCATAAAAGCAGTACTCCTCCCTCAATGCTCTGCAAATTCCCCCTTGTTCAAGGGTTAGAAGATCCAGTCCCCTCTGATTTTGGAGGACTACTAGTGCTAGGGAATCTAGGGATTTTTTTAAAATATCTGAGAGTGGTTTCCACTCTATCAAGGTTGACATCAATCTGCATCCTGAGTTCTTGATATTTGGTGTTTACCAGGGCCAAGGAGGCCCCTCCCAGACCGGTTCCCACTACCCTAAGCCCCAGAAGGGAGGTGGCGGCTAGCACAGTAATGAGTTCCCTTTTTTCCCTGTGGTTACCCTGTCTGGTGGCCATTTCTTCATTAGAATGATATAATACATGAGGTATCACTGCCACCATAGCACAGGTATCATTGCCCTGTTTAAGAACTGCAGTTGTGAGCTGGAGAGATAGCCTAGCGGTTAAGAGCACTGACTGCTCTTGCAGAGGACCCAGGTTCAATCCCCAGCACCCACATGGCGGCTAAGAACCATGTGTAACTCCAATTCCAGGAGAATTCCAGTTCCAGGGGAATCCGAGACCCTCTTCTGACCTCCGCGGCATTGCACAATGCGGGTGCACAGACCTGCAGGTAGACAGTACATTCATACACATACAAAAATAAATAAAATTTTAAAAATTAAAAAATAAAAGAACTGCAGTTGCTATGCAGGGCGTGAGGCCTGAGTGTTGACATAGCCAATATATTCCCTGTTCTGAGGGTATTATCCATTCATTATCATCAGTAACCTCCTGACACCTCCCCCATGGAGAGACCCCTTGGGCAGATGTCACACAAGTGAAATTTGCTCCCTGAAGGGGTAAGGTCAGCCCTGTTCTTTTAATGTCTTGTTTTGTATTCGACCACTGGAGGCCCCATTGAGATTCTGAGGATGTGTTTTCCTTTGTAAAATTTCCAGTATACCCTAGAGCTTCATAGTACAGTGGTGTGGGACTAAGGCATAGCCACCATGACTCTGTTAACTCAGGCCTGGTCTCATTTAGGGCTTCATAAGCTATTTTTACTGCTGCTTCCCAGGGGCTAGTTTCATCGCTAGTTTTACCCTTACTGTGTCCCTTTCTTTTGCCCTTGCCCTTATGTCCTCTCCTGGTGGCGTGAGGTTGGGGGGTGCTATTTACTGGCCGGTTTGTTGGTAGTGGGCTTGTCATAGTCTTTGTTTTGTTGGGAGTTGGGTCTGGGGCATCTGGCCCCACCTGAGTCTCACTAGCAATGGGATTTATTTGTCTCCTGATGGAGAATAACAATCTTTGATCATAGCCTGATTGATATACCCTAAGGCCCCACATTTTCCCAATTTCCCAGTTTGTTTCCTTTTTGCCCTCTTCAGTGAATGTTACCTGAATGGGGTTGCAGTGGTAACTGGTGCATGCCCCATAAAGGGAGTTGCCAGCTCTTCTCTGTGTCTTTACTCTAGTAACCTGGATAGCTCCCCTGTGCCCCACCCAAGAACATGACCCTGTGGTCTCACACCCCCGTGCCCTACAGTAGAAATCTCCCAGCCCACCACAATCAGATATTTTTTGTGCAGTCCAGTTACTCCCGAGACATACATAGATGTCGGTGTCCCTGAGCGCAGCTCGTTTGAGGACGTGGGAGCATCCCGGGGATCTAGGGTCTCCCACCACTGGCAGGGTGCATCCCCTTTGTCCACTACATTCTGGCCTCCCCAGGTGAGCCTGGGTCCAATCAGTCACATCCCAACTTCCTCGGGCCAGATCACAGAGGTCGAAGTAGAGTGACGGCCACCATGTTGATGGCTTTGTGTCCTTCGTGGTGGAATTGAGGGCTTGCCCATTAACAGAGTTAGCTACTAGCCATGTCACTCTCTGTGGTTGGTGGGGATTAGGATTCTGTGCTTCTATTACTGTTGTTGTCATCCATGCAGCCATTAACAGTTTCAGGGACCACGCCATCTGTGAACAAGAAAAGACATAAAAACTTCTCAAGGGTTTGTAGCCCTTGGATTCAATTATATTATTGTTTCCTTTTCCAAGGGGGTTCCTTCAAGTTCCTTACTGGTATCCATATTGGTGCTTCTTCCCCAATAGGATATACACATCCAAAGCCTCTCCCCATCATGATTAATGGGTCTGGGCCTTTCCATTAGTATGTTAAAGGGTCTTTTGATTTAACCTTTACTTGGGGTTTAAGGCTTGTGTGTCCCCAATGCTTTTGGAACCTAGATTCTGTCATGTCCTTGGAAAAATTTAAAATATTTATGGCAAACAGGGCTTGCGCCAACTGCAGGTGGGGGCTTACTCCCCCTTTTTGTTTTTGTAATTGTTCCTTGAGACATTGGTGGTTTCTTTCCACAATGGCTTGCCCTTGGGGGTTATAAGGAATTCCGGTGGTGTGTTTAATCCCCAATCTTTCAAGAAAGTTTGCAAGGGTCTTGGAGGTAAAGCAAGGCCCGTTGTCCATTTAAATTTGACTAGGTAGTCCTAACATTGTGAAACATTGGAGGAAATGACATTAGGCATGTTTGGCTCTTTCTCCAGTGTGGGCTGTGGCCCAGCAGGTTCTAGAATGGGTGTCGATGGACACAAAAACATATTTAAGCTTGCCAAAAACAGCAAAATGGGTGACATTGGTTTGCCAGAGGGCATTAGGTCGTAACTCCTTGGGGTTGAAGCGGGGGCACCTTAAGGAAGGGTTGACAAGATTTACACATTTGGACAATTTTTTTCAATTCCTTTATAGGCACCTGAGGGAACTTTTGGTGTAGACCTCTCCAATTTACATGGGTTAGCTCATGAAAGTTTGTGGCTTCCTGAGCTGTTAGAATGTTAGGCCCTGAGGCCAGCTGGTCTGCCAGGGCATTGCCCATAGATAAGAAACTGGGAAGGTCCGAGTTTCCTCTAAGGTGCTGGAGGTATATTGGGGCACTCCTTCCCTTTAAAAGGGCCTTAAGCTCTATCATAAGAGGGAAGATTGGGTTACTGTCAAGCCTAATGTGGGCCTGCGGTAAATGGGGTAGAAAGTTGGCAACATATAAACTGTCAGTGAAGAGGTTGCAGGACTCCTGAATGTACTGCAGTGCCATTATGACTGCTAATAATCCCTTATATTGGGTGGACCTTGGCTTGGCTGGAATCTTTGGCTGGTTGGGGTGGAACTGTTCTCTCCAAAGGCCATGTAGGCTGAGCCAGCTTTCCCTCCATCAGTGAAAATGCAGGGCATGTGTGGTATGGGTTCTTTTAAAAACAGGGAAGGCATTATGAGCTCCAGGGGGAGTTTTTGCAAGAAGGCGGCCCACTTAAAGGGTCGAAATGACAATCCAGTTTTCCCATTGAAATAGCCAGGCATGAGTGGTTACAAGCCAGCCACTCAACATCTGCCAATCTATACGGGAGGATGATGTCATGAGGGTCTATTCCACAGTGTCTCTGCGCCTGAGTCCTCCCCCTTATGATAGCATCTGCCAGCTGGTCTGTTTGGGAGTACACTCGAGGTGTACCAGCTGTGGATGTATGTATCTATTCTAAAGGGGCTCCCTCCTGGGTGATGACTGCTGTGGCCAGGTTCTGTCCTGTAAGGACCCAAAGGGACAGAGGGCATTCTGCAGAATGCCTTCTCAGAGAACAGTGATATAAAGCATGTTGAAAAGCCTTGAGAATTTTTTGGTGCTCTGGGGTGAAGGAGATTTCCTCCTGAGGACTCTTGTCTCTCTCTTTTTTTTTTTTTTTTTTTTTTTTTTTTTTTTTTTTTTGGTCTTTTTGAGACAGGGTCTCCCTGTAGCTCCAGCTGTCCTGGAACTCATTCTGTAGACCAGGCTGGACTTGAACTCACAAAGATCTGCCTGCCTCTGCCTCCCAAGTGCTAGGATTAAAGGTGTGCACCACCACACCCAGCTCGGATTCTTGTCTCTTAATAGGGTAAATAATGGCATTAAGGTTTCTGTGGGGATGGTTACCCAAGGTCAGAGCCAATTGATTTCGCCAAGTAAGCTTTGGAGTTGTGTTAGGGGAATAAGCCGGTCAGGTATCTTTATACTAGGTTTTATGGGACTAACAAGAGAGAGAGAGATGGGTATCCAGCACCTTGAAGGGAGGAACTCCTTGGATTTTTTCAGGTGCCACCGTGAACCCTCCTTTAATCAAGGTATGTGATATTGTAGCCAGGAACCCTGGCAGCTCATGAGGTCCTGGTGGCCAATGATCAGGTCATCCATGTAGAGGTACACTAAGGAGCCCTCCTGCGATAGCATGGGGGCCAGGAGGGTAGTAAGATATTGCTGGCAAAATTCTGGGCTATTGGCCATGCCCTGTGGTAGCACCACCCACTCATATCGGTGATCTGGCTGGGAATAGTTGAGAGACGGCACTGAGAAAGTGAATTTAGCGCAACCTCGGGGTGCAGGGGAATGGAAAAGAAGCAATCTTTAAGATCAATTACAGCTATAGAAAAATCTGTGGGGATCGCAGGGATCCAGGGCATGTCCCGCAAAGGGGTCCCAACCAATTCCATTCTATCATTTACCTTCCTCAAATCTTGGAGCATGCGCCATGTTCCTGAAGCCTTGCAAATGACAAAGACAGGTGTATTCCAGGGACTCATAGTAGGGCGGATGTGCCCTACTATGAGTTTTAATTGTTCATCCATTAACTGGTGTAGAGCCTCAAGCTTTTGTTGTGTTAGTGGCCACTGCTCTACCCAGACGGGGTTTCCCAGTTTCCATAGTATGGGAGGAACCCGGAGAGCAGTGGCCCCTATGATTGGGGGTAAATTTTGATTTGTCCTTGCTTTTGGGTGTGGTCATGAGGGGGGTCGATTAGGGGATCCTCAAAGAATAGTTTATGATCAGTAGTTAATACTGCATCCACCTGTTCCAACAAATCCTGGCCTAATAGATTAGCTGTGAGGCCTTGGGCTACCAATGGCCTAATTTTGCCTTGGTCCCCATCTGGGCTTACCCACTTCATGAGGGTAGAGGTCTCCTCAGTCCAGGAATTCCCCCCCACCCCAAGACCAGGGGCCCTGGGTGTCAGGGACCAAGTAGCTGGAATTTCCTCTTTTCTTAGTGCCACTGACTAGCCCACCGGGAATCGGGGTCTTAATCGTGGGAGAACAGAGTCTTTTTGGAAAGGACAGGAAAACACAGGTTCGGTGACAGCATACAGAAGGAAAACTAAGCGAGACTTTTGGATCTGTAGCGGTTTTACTGAGCTCAAGGCAGTGATTTTATAGTACATTCAAGAAGAAACAGCAAGGAGAGTTGGCAAACTTTCCAGAACTACTGGACAGGTTACTAATAATTCAATTTTCATACATTAACCAAAGTACATAGTCATGGGTCATGGTTGACAAGTTACAGCATAATACATTTTTAAGTTTAGACAATGGTCACAAAACCGCAGGCACAAGTCTGGAACAAAACTTTTTAAGAACTGAGAGATTGTGGCTTTTCTTTTTATTATTACTTTATCACTAAAATAACCTTTACTTTGTGATCTTAAGGTTTTCTTTTTCTGTCTCCCAGGGAAATGGCTCAGGCCAATTGTAATGCACCTGGAGCCAATTTTTCAACATGTCTTGCTTTGGTACAGTGTGTGCAATGCCACCATTTACTATTGTATATTTGATTAATAATAGTTTGTTTTTGCTGTGGGGTTAACAAGCACCAAGGAGGCCTAGCTCTTAGCAATTTTTGCATGAAGTTTAAAGTATAGTAAAAGACCCACTACCCATCTATATTAACCCATCTATCTTCCCATTCATTATATGTTCCTGTGAAAGGAGGGGGAGAATCAGGGACCCTTTGTATGTTATTTTTTCTTAAAGGAGGAGCCCACCATCTGCCTTTAATTAAATAATGCCTCCCGTCATACACGACTGCCACTGGAATTCCCATTTTACTCAGTAACAGTCATGATATAAAACATCATTTTTACCTGATTATCCTATTTTGAACTTTCTTCAAACAATTTATTATTTTGTAATTGGTCTATGATATCACCCAATGTAATGTTGTTTTTCCAATGAATTTTTGCAAGAGCTTTTAAGAAAGGAGGGTAGTACTCAAAAATATTTTTATATTTAATTTGACTAAGATTTACAGAAAGTTCCTGCTCCAAGAGTGGCCTAAAACTGGGGGAGGTATTTGGCTATTATTGCCATCTCCCGGAACATCTAGGTAACTCTGTCCTTTGTCTATAAGGAACATTTAGAGGACTTTGTTGTATTCAGAAAGTATATTATAACTAAGAAAGACAGCATGCCAAGCCCAGCACCAAGGAAGCGTGACATCTTAGGAGCATATCGGGAAATGGTCAAGGCCGAGCACTCTGCCAGGGACCTCCAGGGGGTCAGGCCCCGAAGGACTTTGCTCCCCCGCCTGCCTCAAATATGACTTTCATCATTGCTCACACAGGTGACACTGGAGTTGGTGTGGCACTTAGGACAGTCCTGTATGCTCCTGTGTCAATGAGACATTAGAATTTGACACCACCAATGACAATTGACATTTGGGGTTGCAGTCCCTCTGAGAGTGGGACCATCCAATGAGCCTGGGGTTGTGCCTGTTCACGTAGCTGGTTGCATTTGTGTAAGAACGAGCCTCCTTGGTTTGATGGGGCTAGAGGCTGCCCCTGGTCTAGTTTAAAGATTTGCCTTCAATATCAAACTTAGATTTGCAGTCTCCTTTCCAATGTAATCCCTTTCTACAGTGGGGACAGGGGGTGCGAGGTGGCTTGCCTCTCCCAAGACCTTATCCCCCGGATTCCCCTGGGGGCAGTCATGCTTAACGTGCCTCTCTCTGCCACAATGGAAACAGAGCTGCCCCTGTTTGTTCCCCTGGTAATTTGGTTGCACCTAAGGCTTGAGTGATTGCAGCCATTAAGACCAATAATGTATGGCCTGCGTTAAGGCTTGTGCCTTGTGGCTTTGACTTCCTATGTCTTGGGTGGCTATAATCCAGGAACTCATTGTCCGGTCCCTCATGCCTGCACAGGCTAGGCGGTGATCGCCATTCATTCCCTCTCAGACTGTCCTCCTAATAAATTGGTCTAGGAGGTCCCCCAGGGGTAGCTTGCATTGAAGGCTTTGCTGTACCCGGTCGATAAATTCAGGGAGTGTTTCACAAGCCTTTTGTCTCATCCCCGCCAAGGGGCTCTCAGAGTGGCCAGTGTTGAGTTTGTTCCATGCATCCAAGCCGCATTGCCACACCTGTTCCCGGTAGGGGGGCCGGCAAAGCTGCTTATTGGGCCCCCATAGTGAACCCGTCCCCTGTGCTGGCCAGCATCCCAAAGGTGATGGGGATAGAGGGGTTTGAATAGGGCCGACCATTTAATGAATATCGGGCTGGGGAAAACTGTCTTTGCTAGGTCTAGCCAATCCTTTGTGACACACGGGTGGTAGGCAATATCTTGGAACAAGGTCATGGCTTTTCTGAGTTCCTTAAGATCCTTAGCCTCCCAGGGATACCAATCTAAGGGCCGGTTCCCCCCGGGCGTGAGGTTCACTGGGAAGGCACAAAATGGAGGCTCATTAGGTTGGGGCGGGGCCTCCGGGCTCAGCGTGACAAGGCGCCTAGGTCCAGAGTTCCGTCCTTTGTGCCTCAGCTCAGAGTTCCGCTCTAAGGGCCATATAGGGTCCCTCGGGGCTTAGTCCTTTGCCCTGCTTGTAAGGGGGTGGTCTCCCTGCGTCCAAATCCTCCGAAGCCTTTCTCCTTTCAACGAATTTATCCCATTCCTTTTCTCCCGCTATCCTGCGTTGGGGGGGCGAGGGACCTGGGGTGGAACGAAGCTTTCAAAGCTGTAATAGTAGGATAAAAACCCAAGGGGGGGATCAATCCCAAAATGTCTCTCCTCTCTCTCTCTCTCTCTCTCTCTCTCTCTCTCTCTCTCTCTCTCTCTCTTTCTCTCGGAAGCAACACGCCTTTAATCCCAGCACTCCGGAGGAATATGTGATACAACTTAGGGATGAAATAACAGTATTGAAGAATTATGGTAGAAATGAGGAAGTCCTGGTTAGTTTTTGCAAGCCAACTGGCCACTAAATACTCTTGTCTTCATTGTTACAGCAAGGGGCTCTCAGAGGGGCCGTGTTGAGTTTGTTCCATGCATCCAAGCCGCATTGCCACACCTGTTCCCGGTAGGGGGGCCGGCAAAGCTGCTATTGGGCCCCCATAGTGAACCCGTCCCCTGTGCTGGCCAGCATCCCAAAGGTGTATGAGGGATGCGGGGTTTGAATAGGGCCGACCATTTAATGAATCTCGGGTTGGGGAAAACTGTCTTTGCTAGGTCTAGCCAATCCTTTGGTATGACACACGGGTGGTAGGCAAATCTTGGAACAAGGTCATGGCTTTTCTGAGTTCCTTAAAGATCCTTAGCCTCCCAGGGATACCAATCTAAGGGCCGGTTCCCCCCGGGCGTGAGGTTTTCCTGGGANCAGAGGCCAGGCAGATCTTTGTGAGTGTCTTAGGCCAGCCGGGTCTACAGACAATTCCCAGGACAGCTGGGGCTAGGGAGACCATGTCTCAAAGGGACAAAAAAAAAAAAAAAAAAAAAAAAAAAAAAATAAAATTTAAAAAATTGGTGCTCAGAATGTTGTTTGGAGGATTGAATTCCAGAAGAAATAAACGGACAAGATAATAAAGAGGGTGGACAGATTATACAAAATGTTGTGACCATTGAAGCTGACCAGTGCTGCTATTCCAAGTCCCAGATTTTGTAGCCAATAGTATGTAGCAGGATAAATAAAAACAAAAATTGGGTCTATTAGAGCTGTCCATGGCAAGTATCCATGTGTTTATGATAGGAGAATCTAAACCAGAGAGGTTGTCTGTAGGGTAGAATCTTTTGTTAAATGTAGCTGGTGACAAAGTTGAAGGAGGAAAATTAAGAGACATAGGTCTTCACCCTTCATGAGTAAGGAGCTCTCTGTCCTTTCTTGGACAGAAGTTCCTTTAGATTGGGTAGATTTCAAATCAAGAATCTTGAAATAAAGAAATTTAATTATAATGCTTATAACATGGACTGTCCCAGACCATTCCATCCTGGTGAACTCTGGTTTCTGCTGCTTTGAAGTCCCTGAGTCACCTTGTTATCTTAGCATTTGGAGGCTCTGCTCCCTGGATGTTGTTCTCTTTGAGTTCTAAGTCTCTGGTATGTATTTCTTTACTCACTTTTGTGTTGTAGGGCTGGTAGGGATGTCTGACCTTTTGACATTGTGCCATGACATCAGCTACAAAGTTCACACTCAAGAAACCTCTCTCTCTCTCTCTCTCTCTCGTTTCTCCACCCTAGCCCAAGTCGGGAATAGGTTGCCCTGATAATCCAGGTGGCCAGGGAGACAATAGTCTCCCAAATATGAAGGGCATTAGCCTCCGGGGAGGAGGAAAAGGAAGAAGTTTCTACACCAGAGGTGGGAACTGCCATTAGGATCATCCGGCAACTAATGGAAAAGTTCAACTTGGATCTGTCAACAGTTACACACGCCTTCTTGAAAACTAGTGGTGAGCTGGAAGCTACTTCCTCTTTTTTAGAGTCTGGTCAGAGAGCTGATGGTTATCACATTTGGTCCCTGCAAGATGATTTAGATTTGCAAAATACTAGAAATGCATTAATCAAAAAATTTGGTGCGGGCTGGAGAGATGACCTAGCGGTTAAGAGCGCCGACTGCTCTTGCAGAGGACCCGGGTTCGATCCCCAGCACCCACATGGAGGTTGAGAACCGTCTTTAACTCCAGTTCCAGGGGAACCTGACGCCCTCTTCTGACCTCCGCAGCATTGCGTGACAGGGTGCACGAACCGACATGCAGACAGTACATTCATACACATAAAAAATAAATTTAAAAAATTGGTGCTCAGAATGTTGTTTGGAGGATTGAATTCCAGAAGAAATAAACGGACAAGATAATAAAGAGGGTGGACAGATTATACAAAATGTTGTGACCATTGAAGCTGACCAGTGCTGCTATTCCAAGTCCCAGATTTTGTAGCCAAGTAGTGTCATGTAGCAGGATAAATTAACAAAAATTGGGTCTATTAGAGCTGTCCATGGCAAGTATCCATGTGTTTATGATAGGAGAATCTAAACCAGAGAGGTTGGTCTGAGGGTAATCTTTTGTCAGAATGTAGGCTGGTGACAAAGTTGAAGGAGGAAAATTAAGAGACATAGGTCTTCACCCTTCATGAGTAAGGAGCTCTCTGTCCTTTCTTGGACAGAAGTTCCTTTAGATTGGGTAGATTTCAAATCAAGAATCTTGAAATAAAGAAATTTAATTATAATGCTTATAACATGGACTGTCCCAGACCATTCCATCCTGGTGAACTCTGGTTTCTGCTGCTTTGAAGTCCCTGAGTCACCTTGTTATCTTAGCATTTGGAGGCTCTGCTCCCTGGATGTTGTTCTCTTTGAGTTCTAAGTCTCTGGTATGTATTTCTTTACTCACTTTTGTGTTGTAGGCTGGTAGGGATGTCTAACCTTTTGACATTGTGCCATGACATCAGCTACAAAGTTCACACTCAAGAACCATGCAATCAAGTAAAAAAAAAATAAATTCTCACTGTTGTAAGTTTATAACTTTGTGTTGTACTTTCCTCGCTATCATCAGCCAAATGGGGGCTGCTGATTGAATACTGTTAATTGTGTGGGGTTTGGGGTTTTTTTTTGTTTTTGGTCTTTTCGAGACAGGGTCTCCTTGTAGCCCCAGCTGTAACTGGAACTCACTCTGTAGACCAGGCTGGCCTTGAACTCATAAAGATCCACCTGCCTCTGCATCCTGAGTGCTAGGATTAAAGGCATGCGTGCGTCACCATGCCTGGCTTGTGATTTTTTTTTTTTTGGTCTTTTTGAGACAGGGTCTCCCTTTAGTCCTAGCTGGCTTGGAGCTCGCTGTGTAGACCAGGCTGGCCTTGAGCTCACAGAGATCCGCCTGCCTCTGCCTCCCAGTGCTGGGATTAAAGGTGTGCCACCACGTGGTGTGCCACCACGCCCGGTCTGATGTATTTTTTTTTTAATTAATTTATTTTTTTTTATTGATGCTTTGTGTATTATTTAATACATCATTTTCCAATTCAGTTCAGGCATATTTCCCTTTCCCTTCCCACCCACACACCCCACCCCACCCCATCCCAGATCATGCATTCTGCCATAACTGTCCGCATCTTCTCTCATTTTTTTTTTTTCATTTCTAGACAATAAGTGATAATTTATGAGTACAAGCCTCATTCATGTAAAACCAATTGCAGCAGTTGTGCCCAAACCCACACAGCCCATGGTCCCACCATCCAGCAGAGGGGCTTGTATTGATTCAATCAAGTTGATCAATGAGTGTCCAGGACATCTGCTGTAATTATCACCATTCACCCCAATCTCAGCCCCTTACATTCTACCACGC
Source organism: Rhizomys pruinosus (assembly GCA_009823505.1). NCBI lineage: Eukaryota > Metazoa > Chordata > Mammalia > Rodentia > Spalacidae > Rhizomys > Rhizomys pruinosus. The sequence goes on along the minus strand of VZQC01000969.1, from coordinate 140,509 downwards.
CCCCTCTTCCGCAGATTTTTCCCTAGGTTCTTAGAAAAAGGGGCACACGGGGCTGGAGAGAGCTCTAATGGCGGGTTAAGAGCGCTGACTGGCTCCTACAGAGGACCCCGGGTTTAATCCCCCGCAGCCCACATGGCGGCCGAGAACCGTCTGAAACTCCAATTCCAGGAGAAAAACCCAGTTCCAGGGGAAATCCGACACCCTCTCTGACCTCTGCGGCATTGCACGACACGGGGTTGCACAACTTGCTGCAGACAGTACATTTATCACATACAAAAAGTAAATAAAATAAAATAAAATAAATTTTGAAAAAGAAAATGGGCACAGGTGGATGAGAAGCCAAACAGTCTACTTTCTCTGGAGCTGTTGTCTTGGATTCTGGTCATTCATTCTGGCTTTTTTCTTTTATGGGCTGCAGTTTGTCCAGGAATAACCTTTCGATCCTACTAATGAAGCACAAGCAATTAGATGTATAGGTGTATTAACATTTCTAATTGTTATGGTAGGTTCTTTGGGTAGACACAGATGTTTGGATGTACTACTATGGGCTTATAACATCTCCTAACCGTTAGAGATGTAAGCTTTTGGCATCAGCTGTGGTTATTCCTCCAGGAGAGAGCCCATAGCCAATTAGATTTAGGAATTACAGGCATATGGCTGCCTCTGCTGCACAGTATTTCAGCAGTGTGAGGTGTAGCTGTAGTCTGACAGAGGAGTTTTGTTTGACTCAGGAGACCCATATTTGCCTTATTGCGTTTTTAGTGGCCTTTGGTAACACTTTCTGGATTCCAGAAGACCATATGTATCCACTTGCAAGTGTCTCGGGTCTACATATATCTCTTCCCATGGTTAACATCAGTCTTCGACAGCAGGGCCTTATCACCTCTCTTCTTGCAGGTATCCCAGTTTTGTTTAGGGCAAGGAGCCTTTACCTTTTGTGGGGACTGGATCCCCTGGCCAACATCTCCTTGGTGAATAATCCATTGCTGATGTCAGAGCTCCTGTATTAATATATTTTGTTAGTGCATAGCTGAAGGGAGACTTTAGATCATATTTGGTTTCTGAATAGTGAGCTACATCCTTTTCTTCACAGTTCCTATTGTCATTATCTAGCCAATTAAGAAGGTCATATTTTACCGAGTTTATAATAGATTACCTCTATAATAGTTGTCTCCAATTTACAGTTGGAGAATGACCTCATCATCATTATATTTCTCCTTTTTCTTGGCGGGGTAGAGAAAAGTAAAAGGTGGGGGACCTTGGGGGGAGGTAAGAAAGTCCTCTCGTATTAAAACCTTTGCGGCACCTAGAGGGTAAGGTTTCTTTAGGACGCATTATAAATAGTTGTTAGACAAGTAGGATCACAGAGGGGTTTGATGTTTTAGCGAATCTGTAAGGTTTTTTTTCTTCCTTCATGTTCAGTTGGGCCAACCTTTCGCTGGGCACTGTCGTGGGCTACATCCTACGCCAATGCAAAGCTGTTATTTTTCTTTCTCGCCGTTTAAGTTGGTACGACATTTTACGCCTGTGGAACATCTACAAATCTTTCTCGCTATTAGTTTTAAGATTGAATTGCGAGGTTTTTGACAACACAAGGTTTCATATCTATCTGTACTCCCCCCTTTTTTTTTTGTTTTTTTTTTTTGTTTTTTGACCCATATGAGTCTCCAGAAGCAGTTGTATTATACACAACTCTAGGGTGGAATCAAGGCACAGATTTCTAAATTCTCCATGCTATTTTGGGTTACTTACATATGTGATAACTTGGAACAAAACTTAAATTTGAACAATTAACAATCATCTTATAGGTAAAGAGGGGCATACTACAGGTGCATCCTGTACAACAGAAGAAAAGTATAGAGCAACATTGTTAGGGCTCAATCCCAGTCTTTTGTTATTACCGCTTTTTGTTAGCAAACAAAAATTGTGGACAACAGATCATTATAGTGTCATTTAACTGCAGGTGCTTACCGTTTTTTCAGAGCCTTNCTCTTCATATCTTCTAATATATCTCTCTTTCCCAACTAATAATCTCAACATGCTATTTCCTTACATAAAATACCCCCAGCCCACTCACCAAGTGGACTGTCATTCTTAGTTTACCATTTTCACAAGCTAGGTTATTTCCTCATTAAGCACTGACTAACCCTTCATTGTATCTATCATGCTTAGGCTTATAGCTTTCTAGTTCTCTCTTCTTTACTAGAGACAAAAGTATGGTGATGTTGGTCATCACTGCATTCCAAGGGCCTCTGAAACATGCCTGAAAGTAGAGAGAGGCTCAGTAGGAACAGGCTTAGTGATTACTTAATGATTCATGATTTCACACTATGTCTGTCAAGGCCTAAATGTGAAGCCCACGATTCATAGGTGAAACTTAATTGTCAATGTAATATGTTTAAGAGATGTGACCTGGAGGTGATGATTAAGTCACCACATCAGTAGAGCCCTGGTAAATGGTATCAGTGACCTTATAAAAGAAGTGGAAAGGGAAGGGGATATATGCCTGAACTGAATTGGAAAATGATGTATGAAATACACAAAACATCAATTAAAAAAATAAAAAAATAAAAAAAACAACAAAATTTAATAACAACAACAAAAAAAAGAAGTTCAAGAGAATTCACCCTTCTGCCCTCTTATCCTTCCATCCTTTCTATCCTAGATGATAGTCTACCAGAAATGAGCCTTTATCTGACACCAGTCTTGCAGGTACCTTGATCTTGGACTTCTCTGCCTCTAGAGATACACAGAATAAATTTCTAATTATAAAGATCCCACTCTCTAGTGTTACACTAAGTCAATGTCTTTTTATTTATTTCCTTTTTATTTATTTATTTATTTATTTATTTATTTATTTATTTATATATTCATTTTTTTGAGACAGGGTCTCCCTGTAGTCCCACCTGGCCTGGAACTCACTCTGTAGACCAGGCTGGCCTTGAACTCACAAAGATCTGCCTGCCTCTGCCTCCCTAGTGCTAGGATTAAAGGTGTGCGCCACCACGTCCGGCCTAAATAAAATATTTTTATTTTATTTATTTATTTATTTATTTATTTATTTATTTATTTATTTATATTTTATGTGTATGAGCTTAGCAAACTACCAAAGCTAATCTCTCTTCTCTCTCTCTCTCTTTCCTTCTCTCTCTCTCTCCTCTCTCAGATGATGGTTCTCTAGAGGAACAGATCTGGTAGAATAAATGCACATCACAAAGGAGACTTAATAAACTGGCTTATACAATATAGGCTGGGTAGTCCAACACTGGCTGTCTTCACACTGATAAAGCTGAGAACCTTAGGGGTGCTCTATCCATGAAGCAAGGTGCCTCAGCACTTACAATCTGGCACTGAAGGACTGAGGATACCCAGAGAGTCACTGGTCTTTGGCCCATGTTTGAAGGCTGAAGAAACTGGGTCCTGATGTCAGTGAAGGATGTCAGCAGCAGTGGCAGAAATAGGGTAGATGCACTCCTCATCAAGGTGTGAAGGTGGGCAGGCAAAACCAGCACTGCTTTCCTCTCAGGCCTCTTTATATTTAGTCTCTGCTGGGAGAGGGCCTTTTCCCTTCAGTTAATCCTTCCAGGAAGTGCATCACAGACCTACTCAGAGGCTTGTCTCACATCCAATCAAGGTGACAAACCAAGATTAAGCATCACAGATGGGACCTCACTATGTGGCTTGCAGGCTGGACTCAGTCTCATAATCTTCCTGTCTCGGCCTCCCACATAGCTGGTCTGCAGGTGTGTGCTGCTGCACCTGGCAGTAAATTTCATTTCTCACTTTACTTTTTCAAGATGTGCTCTTTTGCAGCATAGTTCCTCTTTTTAGCCTGAAAACAATGTGTGGGTGCATGGTCATAATTATATCCCCATTTTGTAGCAAAACAAATAGTAAAGAGATTTTCATTTGCCAGGTGTGATTTCTCCAAGTCAACATGGACATCACTGACTTCTGGTTGACTTAAGTTTGATGACATGAACTTCAGGGAAAGGAAAAGCTTAATATTGTACTAAGGAAAGATCTTCCACAATGGTTACTTAAGTAGAAATACCATGTGGACATATATTTTTGGCAGCCTGGAAAGCAAGACGAAGGGACCATTAGATACAGTACAATTAAATCTTGATTTCAATTACAGCTTATAAGGTTCTCTGGAATCTTGTGAAAAATGGTTATAAAAAATAAACAAGTGGGCACAAGGAGAGGGAGTAATAAATAAACATAAAACCTAGGGCCATGGGGCTGGAGAGATGGCTTAGTGGTTAAGAGCACTGGCTGCTCTTGTAGAAAATCCAGGTTTGATTCCCAGCACCTATATGGTGACTAATATTCATAACTCCAGTTCCAGGGGATCTGATGCCTTCTTTTGTCCTCCTCAGGCATTGCATGACATGGGCGCACTTACATACATGCAGGCAAGACACTCATACACATAAAATAAAAATAGTAAGTTTTGTTTGTTTGTTTGAGACAGGGTCTCCCTATAGCCCCAGCTGGCCTGGAACTCACCCTGTAGACCAAGCTGGCCTTGAACTCACAGAGATCTGCCTGCCTTTGCCTCCCAAGTGCTAGGATTAAAGGCATGTGCCGCCATACCTGGCTTAAAGACAGTTCTTAGCTGTCATGTGGGTGTTGGGAATCAAACCTGGGTCCTCTGCAAGAGCAGTTGCCGCCCTTAATTGCTTAATTATCTCCAGCCCCGATAATTTCTTTTTTTTTTTTTTTTTTTTACACCTGTGGCTACACAGAGAGACCTTGTCTCCCAAGGGGGAAAAAAAAACCAGGCCTGGGATGGGAAATGGCAGGACGTGTCCTGGAACAAGGATACCCAGTATGGAGGTTTGCTATGAAGTGTGGAGTGATGGAGAGTATCACAGAGCCTGGCTCTGCAAGAACTTCAGCCACTCCATCCCAAAGCTCCACAGAGTCAGATGCAAGTACTTTAGAGGAAAGCAAGTCTCAGTGCAGGTACATTTTCACAAAGTGAATTCAAAAAAATATAAGATCATGTGCACGTGCATACAGAGATCATTACCACGTAAACTATTATGAGTTAGAATCCATGGAAATGGAAAATAATAATTACGCTGCTCTGCAGAGGCCTGGGTTTCAGTTTCCAGCACCCACATGGCAGTCTAGAACCTCGCATTCAAGGGAATCCAACACCCTCTTCTGTGCATTGCATGCACATGGCATCCTCATACATACAGAAAAAAATTCACAATGAAATAAAATAATAAATAAATATGCTGAGTGTGGTGGTGCGTACCTTTGATCCCAGCACTTGGGAAAAGAGCAGGAAGGTCTCTGTGGATCGAGGCCACACGCCAGAGTGGGCTCCAGGCCCAGCTGGGGCTACAGGAACCCTAAAAAAAAGCCTTAAAAAAAAAAAGGATGGTGAGATAGCTCAGTGGATAAAGGTACTTTCGACTAAGCCTGACAACCTACACCCCAGAACCCATAGGTTGGAAGGAGAGACCTGATCTCCAACAAGCTATCCTCTGACGTCCACAAGAAGGTCAGTGCCCTCAAGCGCCCACTTACATCTACCTTCCCACCCACCCACACAAACACATTAAATGTCATAATTTTTTTTTTTTCAATAAAAATATGGGAAAAAATGAAAATCAATCAATTATAATAAATTAGAGTAGATAAAAGACTATCAAGTGACCAAATGATTAAGTGACTATAACATTTAGCCCCAACAGGTTATAGATACAGTTACAAATGTAGATGCTATAAAATTAATAACTGTTAAAAACTGAATGAAGCCGGGTGTGGTGTGCACGCCTTAATCCTACACTTGGGAGGCAGAGGCAGGTGGATCTTGGTGAGTTCCAAGGCCAGCCTGGCTTACAGAGTGAGTTCCAGGGACAGCTGGGGACTAGGAGACCCTGTCTCAAAAAGACCAAAAAAAAAAAAAAACAATGAAAATAGGTGAATCCAGCACCCATTAGGGCTAGCAACCATCTGTACTTCTTCAGTTCCAGGGGAATCCAACACCCTTTTCGACTTCGCGGGCATTGCACAACAGGGTGCACTACATACATGCAGGTAATACACCATATACATAAATTAAAATAATAAAATAGTTTTAAAATGAAAAGAGTTTATTTATTTATTGTCTTTTGAGACAGAGTCTCCCATAGTCCCCACTGGCCTGGAGCTGGCTCTGTAGACCGGCCAACCTTGAACTCACAGAATCTGCTGCCCTGCCTCCCAAGTGCTAGGATTAAAAAGCAGAGACAGGATTGTTCTAGGGAAGTTGAAACATTTCATTCTTCTGGGAAGTTCCTCAAGTTTATGGAAGTAAACAATTCAAAAGCTCAGGAAGCCCGTGAAACCAATCAGATTACTAGGCCCCTCCCTTCCCAAGTATTAAGCCCTGTGTCCTGCTGAGAGACATTCTTCTCTACCTAAGTGACCTGAAAGAGGCAGATCAGCAAAGCTTCCTGGAATGAGCTGCTGGGAAGATACTCTAACTGTAGATCTATCTGCAGGTTGTACAATGCACTCCAGGTTTCCAGCTTTTGACAACTAGGTGGGGTGGGCTTTTGGTGGTAACGCCTTTGAGTCCTTTTTCTTTTTTTTTTTTTTTTTTTTTTGTGTCTTTTCAAGACAGGTCTCGTGTAGCCCCAGTGTCTTGGAACTCACCACTCGGTAGACCAGACTGGCCTTGAACCACAAAGATCCGCCTGCCTCTGCCTCTGCCTATGCCTCCGAGTGCTGGATTAAAGGCATGTGCCACAACACCCAGTTGATAGGCTCTTTTAATTTACTCTTTTTATATTTTTTTTTTTTTGTCTTTTCAAAGAACAGGGCTCCCTGTAGCCCAAGCTGTCCTTGGAACTCACTCTGTAGACCAGTGGTCACTTGACCACAAAAGATCGCGTGCCTCTGCCTCCAAGTGTAGGATTAAAGGCAATGCGCCACCACGCCCCGGCTTAATTTACTCTTTTAACTCCTCCTTAAACTTTCTTCTGGAAACTCATTTCTCTTGGGTTCATTTCCCTCTCCTGGCCAGGATCATTCTACCTAGGGATCCTACTAGTTTTCTCTTGAGCAGATACCATCCAAGTGCTCAGGTGATGTAGGGGATTTCCAGGTGATAAAAAGAACCCACTTGAGGGTTTTTTTTTGTTTGCTTGTTTTTATTTTTTTTTTTTTTATTAGTGTATGTTTGTGTGGTGGGCCGGCGCATGCCACGGCGAGTGGTGTGGAGGTCAGAGGAACCGCTTTACGGGAGTCAGCTCTCTCCTCCACCTTCTGTTATCCTGGGATCAGACTCAGATCGTGAGGCTTGACGTCAAGCACCTTTATCAGCTGAACCGTCTTGCTGGCCTCCCAACCATGTTTAGAAGCTACCAGGCACAGTGTAAAGCTGGTGGTTTATTCCTACCAAGCAGATTAACCAAACGAACCACCACCTCCACACTTGAGCTTGTCTGTTNTGGGGATTTGATATTGGGATTGCTAAAGCTGTACACTAGATTGGGTAGGATGGACATTTTTACATATATTTATTTTCCCAATCCCACTGAGCTGGGAGGTTTGTCCATCTTTGATGTCTTCCTCAATTTCCTTTTTCAGGGTTTAAATTTTTGTTGAAGAGATCCTTGGTTGGTCCTTTGGTTAGGTTTGTTCCTAGGTATTTTATTGTTTTTGGGACTATTGTGAGTGGGACGGCTCCTTGTAGTCCTTCTTCATTGCTTGTTGTTTGTGTAAAGAAAGTCATACTGAGCAGGGCGTGGTGGCCCACGCCTTTAATCCTAGCACTTGGGGGGGCAGAGGCAGGCGGATCTTTGTGAGTTCAAGGCCAGCCTGGTCTACCGAGTGAGTTCCAGGAAGCTGGGGCTACAGGGAGACCCTTGTCTCAAAAGACCAAAAAAAAAAAAAAAGAAAAAAAAAAGAAAAGGCTACTGATTTTTCTAGATTATTTGTATCCTGCCACTTTACCGAAGCTTTAATCCTTTCTAGAGTTTTCTGGTGGCGTTCTTCAGCATCCCTTAGGTAGACAATCTATCATCAGCAAAAAAGGATAGCTCGACTCTCCTTCTTTTCCAATTACCAATAATTTAATTTCCTTTTTTCTTGCCTTATTGACATAGCAAGGGTTTCCAAGCACTATATTGAAAAGGAGTAGTGGTGACAGGGGGGCAGCCTTTGCTGATTCTGCAGCGTTCCTACCTTTAAGGGGATGCTTCTGTCATTTCCCCACTTAAGATGATAGTGGCTGTGGTTTTCCTGTATATGGTTTGATTACATTGAGGAATGATCCCTCCATCCAATTCCCTCTAGGAACTTTAAACTGAAGGGACAGTGGATTTTGTCAAAGGCTTTCTCTGCCTCAAATTGATATATGATGGTTTGGTTTTTGTCCTTCAGTCCATTTATATGTTTGAGGATATTTATGATTTTCTATGTTTGAACCATCCCTTCATCTCTGGTATGGAATCCAACTTGGTCATGGTGATGATTTTCTTGATGTGGTCTGTATGCGATTTTTTGGGGGGGGGCCAGTATCTTGTTTATAATTTTGGCATCTGTGTTTCTTAGGGAGATGGGTAGCTGGGTCTATAGTTCTCCTTTTTGTTGTATCTTAAAACCTGGTTTTGGTAGTAGCGTGCTGCTGGCTTCATTAGAAAGGAATCTGGGAGAACTCCCTCCGTTTGTATCCTTCTAAGCATTGAGTAGTAATGGTTGTAAGTCTTTTTAATATTTTATAGTATTCTGCCATGAAATCATCTGGGTCCTGGGCATTTTTAGTTGGGAGGCTCTTATTACATTCTTCAATTTCTTCTGTATTATGGATCTATTTCGGCTGTGATCTCTTCTTGGTTGAGCTTTGGGATTCCCAGGATTTAGATATTCATCCATTTCTTCAGGTTTTCAAACTTTTAGTAGAGTATAAGTTTTTGAGTTATTCCTGTACAATTTTCGGATCTTTTCCTTGTCTGTCTTGTGATATTTCCCCTTTTCATCACAGATTCTATGATTTGGAGTTGTTTCCCTCTTTCTTTTGGTTAACTGGGCTCGGGTTCTGTCTATCTTGTTATTCTCTCAAAGAACCAACTTTTGGATTCATTGATTTTTTGTATGGTTTTCTTGTTTCTATTTCTATTTGATCTCTGCTCTGATTTTTGTTTTTCTTCTTGTCTGCTATGTTTAGGGTTCATCTGTTGTTTTCTCTCAAGTATTTTTGGCTTCAGTGTTAGATCATTCATCTTGTTTTTCGTTTTTTTAATGTAGGCACTTAGAGGATTAAACACTTCTCTCTTAGGACTGCTTTTAAAGTGTACCATAGATTTTGCTGTGTTGTTTTATCATTCTCATTCAGTTCCAGGAATGTTTTTTTTTCTTTCTTTATTTCTTCCTTGACCCATCAATCATTCAGGAGAGGTTGTTTAGTCTCCCATTTGTTTCTTGTAGGTTGTAGGGTTTATCCTGGATGTTGATATTGGAGGTTTTATTGCCACTGTGCTCTGATATCATGCATGAGCTTACTTCAAATCTTTTATCTTTGTACTTGAGTTTTTTCTGTGTCCCCGTATATTGTCTATTTTGGAGAATGTCCTTGAGGTGCTGAGTTAGAAAGTGTATTCCTCTGGTGTTTGGGTAAATATTAGATAGATGTCTGTGGGTCCATTTGGTGTATTGGTCATTTTCCGTTCAGATGTCTCTCTGTTTTCCCTTTGTCCTGTTGATCGTCTCCGGGACTTTAATGGGGTATTGAAGTCCCCTATATTAGTGTACTGGGGTTATTTTGTGCCTTGAGATCCTGAAAGAATTGTCTTTATACGTTTGGTGCACCAGAGTTTGGTGCATTATATTCATGATTGTGAGATCTTCATCATCAATTGTCCTTTAATTAAAGACTTTGTAACGGCCCCTTTGCTCTTTTGATTTTTTTGCTTGAAGTCTATTTTGTCTGTCTCTAGGTGTAGAATAGCCACACCCACTTTCTTTTTGGTACCATTTGCTTGGATACTTTTCTTCCATCCCTTCACCTTAGTTGGTGCCTATCCTTGAAATTGAGATGGGTTTCTGTAGATGCATATAGATGGGTTTTGTTTCACCATTCTCCCAGTATATGCCTTTTGATTGGGGAGTTAGCCCAATTAATATTTAAGGTTATTTTAGTCCATTAATATTTAAGCTTGAGAGTTGTTTGTTGCTTCCTTTCACTTTCTTATCCATTTGGATTCTAGCCTCTGATTTTGCTCCTATGTTTATGTTTATTAGATTCTTTTCCTAGGCGTTTGAAGATTGTTGCTCCTCTTTTCTTGCCCCCTTTGTATTGCTTCACGTATTTTATGAAGAGTTGGTTTTCAGGGATATGTCATTCCATCATTTGTTTAGTTCATGGAAGATTTTTCTCTCTCCTTCACACTATAGTCGACATTTTGCTGGGAAAAGTATTCTAGGTTGGCAATCCCAGAGTCCCTTAACCACTGGGAAAGCTTTGCTCCATGTTCTTCTTGCGTTTCATGTTTGAGCCGGAGAAGTCGAGAAGGTCAGTTTTTTTTAATTTTGATGGTTTCCCTTGTGATGTGAATTGTTTTTTTCTTTTGTAGCCTCAGGAATTTTGTCTTTGTTTTTGGGCATCTGATTTTAACTATGAATGGTGTGGCTGGTGCTCTTTTCTGATCTGTTCCTCTTTGGGGTCCTGGGTGGTGCAGTGTTTGTATGGGTTGGTCTATTTTTAGTTTGGACGAAATTTCTTTCTTTTTTTTTTCTTTTTCCATGTCTCCCCTTCCACAATACAGCCCAGGCAAATCTAGTGGCCTAGGCTGAGGTGTACATGGGGTGGGTTTTGCTTTGCCTTCGCTTTCTTATACAGGCAGTGTAGAAAACAAACAGCCCTGTGGTAAGCACCAGGGATGGACGGAAAGGGGCAGCGATGGATGCGGGGGAAGAGCGGAGCAAGGACTAGGCTCGTGGAGATTCTTCTCCTTCACTCGTATGTCCAGATGATGCAGAGGTTTGAGCCTATTTCGAAGAGTCCGACACTATATTATCCGTGGTGTGTTTCCACCTTTGTGTATTGTTTAATTTTTTCAAATCCTACTTCATGTGAAGGCTTTTAATTTGCTGCCTGTGTTAATCTTCCAGCAGTATGATACTTTTTGTTTGCTTCCTTCCTTCTATTTCTGAGGCTTTTTTCTTTCCTTCTTCTTCGTATTGGATGAGTAGTTCTAATTCCTGTTTTCCTTTCATTCCTTGTTGTCCTTTTTTTTATTAATTTTATTTATTTCTTTACGTGTATGAATGTACTGTCTGCATGCAAGTGTGTGCACCTGTGTCGTGCAATGCCGCGGAGGTCAGAAGAGGGTCTCAGATTCCCCTGGAACTGGAGTTCTCCTGGAATCGGAGTTTCAGACGGTTCTCGGCCTCCATGTGGGTGCTGGGTATCGAACCCGGGTCCTCTGTAAGAGCGGTCGGCACTCTTAACCGCTAGGCCATCTCTCCAGCCCCCATCCTGTGCTTTCTTTAGTATTTCCATTTCCTTTTTGAGCTTCTCAATCTCTTCTGGTGCTTCTCAATCTCTTCTTGGTGCTCCTTACTTCGTTGGTTGGCTTCCTTTTTCAGTGTTTCTACTTCCTTTCGGAGTTTTTTTTTTTTCCTCTCCCTCTAGTTCTTTCTGGAGTTTATCAATCTGTTCCTTTAGTTCTTTCCGATGTTTGTCATTGTATCCCTCTAGGTCCTTTTTGAGTTTTTCATTCTCTCTCTTTAGTTCTCTGAATTCTTCTTTATTTTCTTTAATTTCTCTGCATAGGTCTGCAGTTATTCTTCTAAGATCTCTTCCTTGGGTCTCCTACAAGGGGTTCCCATTGTAGCTATCTCCTACAGGTTTGGTAGAGCCTGGTGCAGGATTATTCTGTGCCTTTCCCATGTTGTCCCTTCATCGTGTCCCTGGCATGTAGGCTTCCCTTTTGTGGTTCAGATCACAAATACCTTTTCACTATGTTAGTGGATGGTTTTGCTTTCCTCCTTCGGATGCCTTTTTTTTTTTTTTCCTTTCATCCTCCTTATTTATGGGGTATTGACTTGTCTAGGTTTCAGGCTTTCAATTTTGTTTATATATTGGATATTGGAAGCCAAAGCACTTTTCTCTTCTTGTTCTGAAGGTTTGCCAAAAAAAAGTCCACTTGGATTCTCACCAATTTCCAGTGGTGGGGGGTGTGTGTGAATGCCTGACCTAGCCCACGCCCCGGTACCTGCCTGAGTGACTTCCAGCCAGCCCGCACAAAGGTGCAGAGGCACTGACCCAAACCCGCTGACCCTCTGGTCCCGGCTCCCAATTTTATTTATTTTTTATATGTATGAATGTACTGTCTGCATGAAGAGGGTGTCGGATTCCCCTGGAACTGGAGTTAAAGATGGTTCTCAGCCGCCATGTGGTTGCTGGGGATTGAACCTGGGTCCTCTGCAAGAGCAATTGGTGCTCTTAACCGCTAGGCCATCTCTCCAGCCCGTGATGCGTTTTATTTATTTATTTATTTATTTATTTATTTATTTATTTATTTATTTATGTATGTATGTGTATGAATGTACTGTCTGCATGGGGGTTTGTGTACCCGTGTCATGCAATGCTGTGGAGGTCAAAAGAGGGCGTCAGATTCCCCTGGAACTGGAGTTCTCCTGGAATTGGAGTTTCAGATGATTCTCAGCTGCCATGTGGGTGCTGGGGATCGAACCTGGGTCATCTGTAAGAGTGGTCAGTGCTCTTTTTTTTATTTTTTTAATTTAATTTTATTTATTTCTGTATGTGTATGAGTGTACTGTCTGCATGCAGGTTTGTGCATCCGTGTCGTGCAATGCCTCGGAGGTCAGAAGAGTGTGTTGGATTCCCCTGGAACTGGAGTTCTCCTGGAATTGGAGTTCTCCTGGAATTGGAGCTTCAGATGGTTTTCAGCCGCCATGTGGGTGCTGGGGATCGAACCCAGGTCCTCTGTAAGAGCGGTCGGTGCTCTTAACGGCTAGGCCATCTCTCCAGCCCCTTTAAAAACAATTTTTTTTATTTAATTTAAGCGGTCGGCCCTCTTAACCGCTAGGCCATCTCTCCAGCCCCCACCCCCATGTGTTTTTAATTGTGCTCTGATATTGTGAATCCCTTAACAGGTTCTAGAATTAACCTATCATTTTTTTATACATTTTATTTATTTATTTATTTTTTTTATGTGTATGAATGTACTGTCTGCATGTAGGTTTGTGTACCCGTGTCGTGCAATGCCACGGAGGTCAGGAGAGGATGTAGGATTCCCCTGGAACTGGAGTTAAAGACAGTTCTCAGCTGCCATGTGGGTGCTGGGGATCGAACCTGGGTCCTCTGCAAGAGCAGTCGGTGCTTTTAACCGCTAGGCCATCTCTCCAGCCCCCTTAACCTACCATTTATTTGCAGTCTTTGTAATTTTGGTATATGGGTGGAAGGTATGTATGCAAATTTTAGGGTAATATAAAATAAAAATGGAAATTGTGAATCCTGAAATATGATTTGGAAATAACAGTTTGTTTTCAGATGACATAATTTTAGTATGGGTGAGACATTGAAGCAATACAAGTTGGAGGGAACAATAACAAAAGAACAACAACAAAAAAAAACCCAAACGACTGAAATAGTGAAGCTCTCCCCCAAACGATAATCCTCTGCTTTGAAAAAAACTCTGGCCGGGCGTGGTGGCGCACGCCTTTAAGCACTTGGGCAGGCAGATGCAGTTGTGTGATCTTATGATGACTTTCAGCCAGCGAACGGTTCCCTGTGTCTGGTCTACAGGGTGATTTCTAGGACAGCTGGGCTACAGAGACCCTTGTCTCAAAAAGACCAAAAAAAAAAAAAAAAAAAAAAAAAAGAAAGAAAGAAACTCTGGAAAGATTCAGAAAAAGATGCAAGACATGTATGGCAGAATGCATGAACCTGAGTTAGGTGGGGGGCATGGAAAGGGAAATGAGTCTAAATTGGATTGAGAAATGATGTATGATGTATGAAGTTTAATAACAATAAAAATATATTTTAAAAAATAAATAAAACTAAAAATCATTTTAAATGCAAAAAAAATTTATTGAGCATAGTTTTCTGCTGAAAATTGTGCTGAACTTAAAAATTAGTGGATTGAAGCCAGGCATGGTGGTGCACGCCTTTAATCCTAGCACTTGAGAGGCAGAGAGGCAGGCGGATCTTTGTGAGTTCAAGGCCAGCCTGGTCTACAGAGTGGTTTTCAGGACAGCTGGGGCTATAGGGAGACCCTGTCTTGAAAAGACCCCCTAAAATAAAAAAGAGAGTGTCTAGGGCTATTTTTAAGGCTTTCTACTAATGTCTGGAGCAGAGTGACTGATGAAATAAGCACCTAGCAAAATTTGGCTTTTGGGGGGTAGGCGAGTTGAGGCTTATTGCCTACATGTATAGAAGTAGGCTTCAGATCCTTTGGAACTGGAGTGAGACCATTTATTAGCCACCAGGGGAATTGAACCCAAGTCCTCTGCAGGGTAGCCAGTGCTTTTAGCCACTGAGCCATCTCTCCAGCTCTCTCAAATAATCTTTTTTGGGTTTTTTTTGGTATTTTTGAGACAGGGTCTCCCTTTAGTCCCAGCTGTCCTGGAGCTCGCTCTGTAGACCAGGCTGGCCTCGAACTCACAGAGATCCGCCTGCCTCTGCCTTCCAAGTGCTATGATTAAAGGTATGTGCCACCACACCCAGCTTCAAATAATCTTTAATTATCATACATATACTTGTCTAAATTTTATCTTTAGAATACTTTCAATGTTAAAAAAACAAGCATTATTTTTAAAATTTTAAATTAAAAATTTAAAAAAATACACATAACATTTATGTGTATGTGTTTTGTATGTGCACATATGGATGTCATGTGCATGCAAGTACAGCATTCGTGTGAAGGTCAGAGGACAACTTGCAGAATTTTGCTCTTTTCTTCTACCATGTGGATCAAAAGGATTGAACTCAGCTCACCAGGCCTGGCAGCAAGTGCCTTTTACCTACTCAGCCAGCTCACCAGCCCAGCACTATCTTCACGGACAATCTAAAAATATTTACTATTTGAGAGACAGGGTCTCATGATGCAGACCAGACTAATCTTGAATTTATTGTGCTTCTCCTGCCTCAGCCTTCCTAGTGCTGGGATTACAGCCTTGATTTTTATTTTTATTTATTTATTTTTGGTCTTTTGAGACAGGGTCTCCCTTTAGTCCCAGCTGGCCAGGAGCTTGGTATGTAGACCAGGTTGGCCTTGAACTCACAGAGATCCATCCGCCTCTGCCTTCCAAGTGCTGGGATCAAAGGACTGCGCCACCATGCCCAGCTAATAGCCTTGATTTTGGCAAGCAATTTTTTTTTTTGTTTTGTTTTGTTATTTTTTTGAGATAGGGTCTCCCCTGTAGCCCCAGCTGCCTTGAACTCACTTTGTAGACCAGGCTGGGCTTGAACCCCCAGAGATCCAGCAATTTTGGTTTTATCAGTTGTGTTAAAGTTTCTTTACCCCCAGTCAGCAGGAAACATAAACTAGCAACAAAAATGGAGGAAGGGTTGCCAGGGGTGGTGGCATACACCTTTAATCCTAGCACTCATGAGGCAGAGGCAGGCGGATGTTTGTGAATTCCAGGACAGCTGGGGCTACAGGGAGACCCTGTCTTGAAAAGACCAAAAAAAAAAAAAAAAAAAAAAAAGTGAAGGAAGGGTATCTTTCCCTTCCCAAGTTCTCCTGATTTTTTTTAATGGTTTAAGAAAGTAGACCCAGCTCCCTTCTCTGCCCTGTTTTGAGACAAGGTCTCACTCTGTGGCACAGACTGGCCTTGAATTTGTGGCAATCCTCTTGTCTCTGCCTTCTGAGGGATGGGATTATAGGGAGAATCACTACCTTGGCTTTCCTTTCTTTTTAAATCTTGACTCAGTAGGTGGTCTGTATATTTTCTTTGTGGAGAAATGTCTACTTAAGTTCTTTGCTTCCCCCTCCACCCCCAATTTTTAGACAGGGTCTCCCTGAACTCAATATATAGATCAGGCTGGCCTTGAACTCACAACCCTTTCTGTGATTTTTGAGAATATGTCTTGCCATGTAGCTCTGGCTGGTCTTGAACTCAAATAGGATTCTTCCAACTTGACTCTTGTATTTTAGAGTTGCTTAGACCATCCCAGTCTTGTTTTTTTGTTTGTTTTTGTCTTTGAGATATGGTACAGCCGGCCTGGAGCTTACTATGTAGAACAGGCTGGCCTTGAACTCACAGAGATCTGCCTACCTCTGCCTCCCGAGTGTTGGGATTAAAGGCAGGTATCACCACACCTGGCCTTTCTTGTCAGCTTTTACCAGTTTACTCTGGCATTGTGCTTCTGTTTCAGAAATCCTTGTTTATGGGGCTGGAGAGATGGCCTAGTGGTTAAGAGCACCAACTGCTCTTGCAGAGGACCCGGGTTCTATCCCCAGCACTCACATGGCGGCTGAGAACCGTCTGTAACTCCAATTCCAGGAGAACTCCAGTTCCAGGAGAACTCCAGTTCCAGGGGAATCCGACACCCTCTTCTGACCTCCACAGCATTTGCACAGCACGGGTGCACAAACCTGCATGTAAACAGTACATTCATACATATAAATAAAAAAAAAATCTTTGTTTATTAGATAAATACATAGCTGTGGACTGAATGAGTTCTGGGGTTTTTTTTTTTCTTTCTGTTTTTGTTTCTTTTAGTCTTTTTGAGAGAGGGTCTCCTTGTAGCTTCAGCCTTCCTGGAACTTACTATGTAGACCAGGCTGGCCTTGAACTCAGAGATCCACCTGTCTCTGCCTCTGCCTCTGCCTCTCCCTCTGCCTCTGCCTCTGTCTTTGCCTCTGCTTCCTGAATGCTGGGATCAAAGGCATGGCCCACCACGCCTGGGTCTGAATGTGTTCTAAAAACCACAATCACAGCATATTTAAAAAATACATCAGGGGGCTGGAGAGGGCTCAGTGGTTAAGAGCAGTGGCTGTCCTTGCAGAAGATTGGGTTCAATTGCCAGCACTCACATGGCAGCTAACAACCACTTGTACACTCCAGTTCTAGGGGATCCAACACCCTCTTCTGACCTCCTTGCACTCCATTGCATGACATGGGTGCACTACTTGCATGCAGGCAAGAGTTATATACATAAAATAAAAAAAATACTAGCTGGGCGTGGTGGTACATACCTTTAATCCTAGCGCTTGGGAGGCAGAGGCAGGTGGATCTTTGTGAGTTCAAGGCCAGCCTGGTCTGTCTACAGAGTGAGTTCCAGGACAGCTGGGGCTACAGGGAGACCCTGTCTCAAAAAGACCAAAAAAAAAAAAAATCAGAGCCAGGTGTTGGTGGTGCACACCTTTAATCTCAGCACTCAGGAAGCAGCAGAGGCAGGTGGCTCTCTGTGAGTTAAAGGCCAGCCTGGTCTACATAGTGAGTTCCAGGTCAGCTGGCACTATAGGGAGACCCTGTCTCAAAAACGACCAAAAATGAAAATACATCAGATTAGTAAAGAATAAACAGTTTCTTAATGGAAAGCCAGCTGGAGGTGGTGATCTGGACACACTGGAGGTGGATTCTTGGGTTCAAATTCAGCCGAGGCCAGGTCTTGAACATGCTGGTCAGCTTCTGCACTGGCTTGGGGCAGTAACAAACTCTCGTCCTAGGTATGTCAGACAGAGCCAGGTGAGCTGCAATAGGGAAGCACTGAGAATCAGCCTGCTGTGAGTGCTCCTGCATGGGTGGGAGTCTCCACCTTACCTGGGTGAGGTCAGGGGAACTAGTTCTATGGAGGGCAATAACATCTTAACATTTTAGATGTTTGTACTCTTGGACTCAGTGATCCCTCCCAGGAAATAGTCCTATGCGCCCATGTGACATTACCAAAGGGGTCATGGTACAACAAAGGTCAGGACACACCCCAAGTGCAACACAGGGACACATTCTATCCTTAGGTATAGGCCTAGTTTTAGAATCTTCTGCTGCTGTCAGAACAGGTGTCCTTGCCATTCTGTGTGGGAAGCTCTATATATGCTGTGCAGAGGGGAGGGTACAGGCTGCCTTTGTGTGTATTTCTCTGTGTGACTCAGGGTACATTGGAACTCTGAAAAGGCCTAAGGAATGGGCAATAGCAACCAATCTGAGAGAAGATTAGACTAGAAGGGTGTGAAAGCAACTCGGTTTCCCTGTCAGTGAGTCCTCTCTTCCCTCTCCTCTCCTCCCCTCCCCTTTCTCCCCTCCCTTCTTTTCTTCTCCCTTCACATCTCCTCTCCTTCTCTCCTTTTCCCTTTCCTTCCTGTCTCCTCTCCTTTCCTTTCTTTCTTTCTTTTCTTTTTTTTAAGATCCAATGCTTAATTTACTAGAAATTTTATTTGTAGTTCTTACATTTCTAGTGTGAGCCAAGCTTGAACTCTTTGCCCCGTGTGTGACCTGGTCCTGGGGCCAGAGAGAAAACACTATACTTTTCTCCTGCCCTGCCTTGGGCTTCAGGAAAGAGAACAGGTAGATTCCTTTTTTTTTTTTTTTTTTTTTTTTTTT
>VZQC01000969.1:32673-120816 GCA_009823505.1 Rhizomys pruinosus | reverse complement strand
TTTTTTTTTTTGGTCTTTTCAGGGTCTCCATGTAGCCCCAGCTGGCCTGGAACTTACTCTGTAGACCAGGCTGGCCTTGAACTCACAAAGATCAGCCTGCCTCTGCCTCTTGAGTGCTAGGATTAAAGATGTGCGCCACCACTCCTGGCTATCATTCTTTTTTTTTTGGTCTTTTTTGAGACAGGGACTCCCTGTAGCCCCAGCTGTCCTGGAACTCACGCCTTGAACTCACAAAGATCCGCCTGCCTCTGCCTCCCAAGTGCTAGGATTAAAGGCGTGCGCCACCACGCCCAGCTACATTCCATGATTTTAAAATGTATTTCAAAGCTGTGTGTGTGTGTGTGTGTGTGTGTGTGTGTGTTATGTACATGCTCAAGACATAATATGATAGAATTAACACCCTCATAAAGAAGAGCCCCCAGGGGCTGGAGAGATGGCCTAGCGGTTAAGAGCGCTGACTGCTCTTGCAGAGGACCCGGGTTCAATCCCCAGCACCCACATGGTGGCTGAGAACCATCTTTAACTTCAGTTCCAGGGGAATCCGACACAGGTGCACAAACCTACATGCAGACAATACATTCATATACATAAAAAATAAATAAAATAAAAAATAAAAATAAAAAGAAGAGCCCCCAGAGGGCTTCTGTTCTTTCTGCCTTGCGAAGACTCAGTGAGAAGGCAGCAGTTTAGAGTCAACCTAGCTAGGAACAGAACTGATTAGCTTTTTGATCTTGGATTTCCATCATTCAGAACTGGGAGAAATAGTTTTCTTTTGTTAAAGAGACCAGGTTGTGGTATGTTGTTGTAATAGCCTGAGGTGACATACAGAACCTTCCTATGGCTCCTGTCCTACCAGACTATGAAGAAGCTTGGTTAGTGTGGAGGGAAACAAATCTCAGCTTGAATCAGGCAAATCATCTTTTTTTTTTTTTTTTTTTTTTTGAGACAGGGTCTCCCTTTAGTCCCATCTAGCATGGAGCTCTCTCTGTAGACCAGGCTGGCCTTGAACTCACAGAGATCCTCCTGCCTCTGCACCCGAGTGCTGGGATTAAAGGCGTGTGAAACCATGCCTGGTGACAAGCAACTTTTATTTTATTATGTGTATGAAGTACTGTCTGCATGTAGGTTTGTGCACATGTGTCATGCAATGCCTCGGAGGTCAGAAGAGGGTGTTGGATTCCCCTGGAACTGGAGTTAAAGATGGCTCTCAGCTGCCATGTGGGCGCTGGGTATCAAACCCAGGTCCTCTGCAAGAGCTGTTGATGCTCTTAACCGCTAGAGCCATCTCTCCAGCCCAAAGCAAATCATCTTTAAAGTGGATTCCTGTGTTACATTAAGAACTATTGAGCCAGCCTGGTCTACATATCGAGCTCCAGGCCAGCTGGGACTAAAGGGAGACCCTGTCTCAAAAAGACAAAAAAAAAAAAAAAAGACAAAAAAACCCCCAAAACCTCAAACTGCACATTCATAAACCAAATAAATACTGTTATTGTGCAGAAAAAAATGGTACAGAGGCTGAAGTGGTTAAGAGCACTTATTGCTCTTCCTAGGTTTGTTTCCCAGCACCCACATGGCAGCTCACAACTACCTGTAACTATTAGTTCCAGAGGATCGGATGCCCTGTTCTGGTTTCCTTGGGCATATATGTGGTGCACAGATATACATGCAAACACTCATAAACAAAAAATTAACTGAAATGAGAATTTTTTTTGGATATAGGAACTCACTCTGTAGAACAGGCTGGCATCCATCTCACAGAGATCCACCTGTCCCTGTCTCCCGAGTGCTGGTATTAAAGGCACATGCCACTATGCCCAGCGAGAGAGACTTTCTTTTTTTTTTTTTTTTTTTTGAGACAGGGTCTCCCTGTAGCCCCAGCTGTCCTGGAACTCACCTTGTAGACCAGGCTGGCCTTGAACTCACAAAGATCCGCCTGCCTCTGCCTCCCAAGTGCTAGGATTAAAGGCGTGCGCCACCACGCCCGGTGGTGACTTTCTTGATCAGATATTTGAAGCTGGAAGACCCACCCTAAATGTTAATGCTCACCTCAAATGTGTTATCTTCTGATGGCAGCCAACATAAAGAGTCATTTCACTTTTTGACTGCTTGCCTTCTCTCTCATTGGCAAGTTCATCTTGTTGCTGTGGCATTCCTTCATTGATAATAGATAATAATTTCTTCAAATTCCAACGTAGTTTGAACATTAGCAGAGCTCTAGGAATCCTTCAGGTCTCCAGTGCCAGGTTAGGATTGTCTCACATCCATCCAGTCTCATGGCTACTGGATTCTCAGACTCTTAATTATGGCACGGCCATCTTTGGACTACTCAGACTCTGTCCCATAAGCCAATCTAATAACCCCCCCACATTCATTTCATCAGTCTGTTCCTTTAGAGATCCCTGACTAATACAGTCTGTATTGTGTCTGTGTGTTGAACCAGGTGGTTCAATGTGGGCAATACTGGAAATAAAATCCAAGGTCCAAGGACCTCAGCAACACCACATAAAGAACACACAAGCAAAGCACAAGTAACTCAGCAAGGCATTGTTTACTTTTGCAAAAGGTTGTGTTGTGTAGTCAGTCAGACCCAGCAAGCACACAGGACTCAGAAGCTTGGGGGGGGGGGCTGGTCCTTTTATCCCTAATAATGCAAGAGTACTGTGTCTTTTCCCCATTGGCTGGAGTATGACCTCAGTCTTTTGAACTAGTTAGTTTAAAAGAAACCAAGCCAAGCATGGTGGTTTAATCCCAGCACTCAGGAGGCAAAGATAGGTGCATCTCAAGCAAAGGGAGATCTCTACTGTCCCAGGCTACCAGTTTGATGTGTTTGAGTGTCTTGCCTACAGGGATATATGTAAGTGCTCCCATGTTGTGTAATGACAGTGGAGGCCAGAAGAAGGGATTGAATCCCCTGGAACTGGAGTTATAGATGGTTGTTCGTTATCCTGTGGGTGTTGGAAACCAAGTCTAGGTCCTCTGCAGAGCAACTAGTGCTCTTAACCACAGAGCTATCTCTCCAGCCCCACTGTGTACAGCTTTTTAAAATTTTTTTATGTTTTTGAGACAGGGTCTCCCTTTAATCCCAGGTGGCCTGGAGCTTGATATGTAGACCAGGCTGGCCTTGAACTCACAGAGATCTGCCTGCCTCTGCCTCCTGAGTGCTGGGATTAAAGGCATGTGCTACCACACCCGGTGTGTACAGCTTTTTACCCAGAGGTAAAAAGGTCTGCCAGTTCTCAGACAGTCTAAGATGCCTTTACTACTTTCTTCTTCTAAACAATTTCTATTCATTTGATACTAGATTTGTGTCTGTGTGTGGGTTTGTGTAAGTGTGTGCACTGCATGTGAGTATGGGTATCTGTAGAGGCCAGAGGGGTCAGATCATCTGGAGCTGGAGCTTCAGGTGGTTGTAAGCCACCTGAAATGGGTCTTCTGCTAGATCAGCAAGTGCTCTTAGCTTTTGAACCATTGCTTCAGCTCCCTTAGCTTCATTTTTCCTTTTTCTTTTTCTTTGTTTTTTTTTAGACAGTAACCCAGACTAGCCTTGAACTACATACACAACCAAAGATGACTTTGACCTTGTAGTCCTCCTGCTTCCTTCTTCCATGTGCTAGGATGACAGGCATGTGCCACCATGCCTGGTTTATGAGGCAATGTGGATTAACTTCCGGGCGTGGTGACTCATGCCTTTGATTCCAGTACTCAGGAGGCAGAGGCAGGCAGATCTCTGTGAGTTTAAGGCCAGCCTGATCTACATAGTGAGCTCTAGGTCAGATGGGACTAAAGGGAGACCCTGTCACAAAAACACCAAAAAAAAAAAATTATGGGAACCCCTGTGACCATGGGGCTCAATCAAGGAGCATATGGGCAAAGGCCTTGCAGCCTGTGCCTCGCCCTGCTGTCCTGCCCACTGAGGGCCTGGACACCATGCAGCCAGTCCCCAAGCTGCTCTTTGTGAGTGAATTCACAGAGAAAGATGAATGGATAACAACAGAGAATAGTACTGGAACAGTGAGAATCAGCCATTTTGCAGATGAAGCTTTGGGAGATGTTGTTTGCTGTACCCTTCCTGAAGTTGGGACAAAATTGAAAAAGCAGGAAGAGTTTAGTGCTTTAGAAAGTGTGAGGGGCTGGAGAGATGGCTCAGCAGTTAAGAGCACCGACTGTTCTTGCAGAGGACCCAGGTTCGATTCCCAGCACTCACATGGCAGCTAAGAACGGTCTTTAACTCTAGTACCAGGGGAATCTGACACCCTCTTCTGACCTCCGCAGCATTGCATGACACGGGTGCACCTACTTACATGCAGACAGTACACTCATACACATAAAATAATAAATAAAATTAAAAAAAAAAGAAAGTGTGAAAGCTGCTAGTGAACTCTATTCTCCTCTGTCAGCAGAAGGAACTGAAGCACTTGTAAATACCCCAGGGTGGTCAATACACCATATTATGGAGATGGCTGGTTGATGAAGATGACATTGAGTGACCCTTCAGAGCTGGGTGAGCTGAGTGAAAATACATATGAGAAATATGTGAAGTCCATTGTGGAGTCAACACCAACAAACCAGCGTGAACTAACTAGCTCCAGCATAGTTGTCTTGAGTTAGTGGTGAATAGAAGACTTTAAACTTTTAGCAAAAACATCAGAAAAGAAAGGCTTCTCAATAATACTACTGGAAGAAAATTCCCCTCAGCTTTCTAATGGTTGCAGATAAACACAATGTACCTCTTTTTTTTTTATTTTATTTATTTTTGTATGTGTATGAATGTACTGTCTGCATGCAGGTCTGTGCACCCATGTCGTGCAATGCCGCGGAGGTCAGAAGGGGGTCTCAGATTCCCCTGGAACTGGAGTTCTCATGGAATTGGAGTTACAGACGGTTCTTAGCCGCCATGTGGGTGCTGGGGATCGAACCCGGGTCCTCTGCAAGAGCAGTCGGTGCTCTTAACCCCTGAGCCATCTCTCCAGCAATGTATATCTTTTTTTTTTTTTTTTTTGGTAATACCTTAGACTAGGGGTTTAGACTAGAGGCTAAACTCTGGTATTCAGATTCCATGAGATTATCTATAACAAAGGGTGTTAGAATTCTGTAGGGCTGAAGATATGGCTCAGTGGTTAAAAGCAATGACTGCTCTTGCAGAAGACTCAGGTTCATTTCCTAACACCTAGCAGCTAATAACTGTCACTCCACTTTCAGTGGAATCCAGTGCCTTCTTCTGACTCCTTGAGCATCACAGGACACAGGTGCATTTACACACATGCAGCAATACACTCATACACATAAATACAAAAAAATAAATAAAATATAAAAAAGCTCTGCATTTCAGGATAACAATTTTTTTTTTTTGTCTTTTTGAGACAGGGTCTCCCTGTAGCCCCAGCTGACCTGGAACTCGCTCTGTAGACCAGGCTGGCCTTGAACTCACAAAGATCAGCCTGCCTCTGCCTCCCAAGTGCTAGGATTAAAGGCGTGCGCCATCACGCCTGGCTAACAATGTTTTCATAAGTCTCACATAATTTGTTACTTATTTATACCCAAACGTGGATTTAGGTCAGAACACTTAATGATCTTCATGCTGGAAATGCCTGACAGCAGGAAAGTGGTACAGGTTCAGATGAAGGACAACACTATCTTAATTTAAATAGGCTACATTGACTGGTGTTGTTTTTATACAGGGAAGCAATAGTTTGTTTTGATCTTCTCTGGTTTGTGGGTGGCCTGGGAGGCTCCTCATGCAGTTCAGTCAGTGGGAACTGTGACTTGTGACATCTGAAGCCTGGTCTGTGCAGGCCTTCATTGCCAGGATTGGAGCTGCTGGGAAGTTTCGGGTGGACTATGTAGTAGGTAGTTTCTAGGTAGATTTCTTTATTTCTGAACCTGGCAAAGTAGTTATCTTTATTTACAAGATACAAAAAAAAAATCTGTATAAAATGTAACAAGGGCAAAATCTGGCCCTGACTTGGTCTAACCCTTTTAGCTTTCCAAAGCAAGGCTCTGTACTGGTACCCAGCTCAAGTGTCCTCTGACTTCAAGTGTACTAGGTTGACTGTAGTAGCCATCCATGTTAGCATAAGTAGAATACGGAGTCTAGACACCTTCACCTTGTTTATAGAGTGTTTGGGTGCACTCACAACTCAGACGACTGCAGAAGGATGGTACATTGAGATATAGGAAGGAATTGCAGTTCCCCCAATTGAGGGAAATAATTACAAGGAATTCAAATATATATTTTTTAATCAAAAGAATGATCACTGGAATGTAACCTTTGTAAGGATAATTTGTAATTTCCCCCACCTTGTAAAACTTTTTCTTTATGCAAAGGTCTTGCTGCATTCCTGGAACTATAGCCCACAGGAGCTAACCCTTCTCCCTTTCCTTCATTTCCTTTGCACATATTCTTTTAAAACTAGCAACCTTGGGCTAGAGAGATGGCCTAGCAGTTAAGAGCCCCAACTGCTCTTTCAGAGGACCGGGGTTGAATTCCCAGCACCCACATGGCAGCTGAGAACCATTTTTGACTCCAGTTCCAGGGGAATCTGACACCTTCTTCTGACCTCCATGGCATTGCATGACATGGGTGCACAAACCTACATGCAGATAGTACATTCATACACATAAACAATAAATAAAAACAACAACAAAAAAACTAGCAACCTTGAAAGGCTGAGGTTGAGGGCTGGAGACATGGCCTAGAGGTTAAGAGCGCTGACCACTCTTACAGAGGACCGGGGTTTGATCCCCAGCACCCACATGGCGGCCGAGAACCGTCTGAAACTCCAATTCCAGGAGAACTCCAGTTCCAGGGGAATCCAACACCCTCTTCTGACCTCCGAGGCATTGCACAACATGGGTGCACAAACTTGCATGCAGGCAGTACATTCATACACATATAGAAATAAATAAAATTAATTTAAAAAAAAGGCTGAGGTTGAATCCCAGGGAAAGGACATTGTCCTTTTTTTTTTTTTTTTTTTTTTTTTTTTTTTTGTGCTATTTCTTGAGACAGGTCTTCTAGTCAGCATCAAAGCTGGCTTGGATACTAGCTATGTGAAACCAGGCTGGCCTTGAATTCACGAAGAACTGGTCTGCTTCTGCCTCTCAGCTGGGACTAAAGGGCGTGCTCACCATGCCTGGAAGACCTGCTCCTCTCTCTCTGTCTCTCTCTGTTCATCTCTCTGCTCTCTACTCTGTTCTCTGTCTCTCTCTCTCTCCTCTCTCTCTCTCTTCTCTCTCTCTCTCTCTCTTTCTCGGTGTGGCTCCAATCCATGCCTGAAAAGACACTGCACTCTCTCTTTCTCTCCCCTTTTTTTTTTTTTTTTTTGGTCTTTTTGAGATAGGGTCTTGACCCATCCCGCAGGTCAGTCAACGGGGTCCTGGAAGAGAAGGAGTGAGGGGAAGGGGCAAGAGACGCAAGGAATGGAGACAAGACAGGTTCTGATCAAGTCTCGTTTATTGTAGGAACACAAGTAGAATATAAAGAGTAGGGAATGCGGAAGCATTGCTAAAACCACAGGCACCTCAGTGTGTTTACATATTGGAAAGAATGTGCAGATACAGATCTTTACTTAAGGTGAACATTTGCAACACCTCCTGTGATAAGTTACACAATGGACTGCAATCTCCTCGTGATTATTTCAGTGCTGGGAAGCTGCTAGTGGAAAATTATTAGATGGCTAAACTCATCTGAGAGCCCCACAGGGTCTCGCTGTAGCTCCAGCTGTTCTGGAACTTGCTCTATAGACCAGGCTGTCCTTGAACTCATAGAGATCCACCAGCCTCTGCTTTCCAAGTGCTAGGATTAAAGGCGTGCACCACCACATCCATCTAAGACACTGCACTCTTACATTAGGATAAAGATTACCAACATTCCTGCTTGGTGTGGTCACTGACACCCAAATAAGGCAATGCACCCTTTTGTAAAAGTGAAAGCTGCCTTGAAGAGTGTTCTAGTTTCTTTTCTTTTTTTCCTTTATTTTCCTCTCTCTCTCTCTCTCTTTTACTTTTATTTTATGTGTATGAGTGTATTGCCTGCATGTATGTAAGTGCACCAGTGTTATGCAGTGTCCAGGCAGGTCAGAAGGTGTCAAATTCCCATGGAACTGGAGTTACAAACAGTTGTTAGCTGTCATGTGGGTGCTGGGAATCAAACCTCTACTATTAACCACTGAGCCATCTCTCCAGCTCCAGGTCTTTAACTTTACATCAGTCTGTTTCCTGTTGCTGTGACAAAATACCTGTAGGAATTTAATAATCATCTGATAGTCCTTTAGTCTTGCGCGTGGCTGCTATCCACATGATCTTCTTCCCTCTCTTGAACCAGATTTGGCAGTTCCACAGGACTGCAGGCTGATTCCTGTCTGCAGGCCTAAGTCTCTAGGCTTAGCTCTTGCAAGGAGGGGGGAGGGGACTTCGAGAAAGTTACCAGATGGAATAGAAAGACAATAGAAGATAAGGACAGACATATAGACATGGACTCAGAGGGCAAGGTCTGGGAGAATAGAGTCTCTCCTTTATTTATGCCAGCAGTGTGTTTATATACCAAATGTTACTGTGCTCTGGGCAAGGAAGTGGGGGGCAGGCAGAAGGGAAGGGTGAGCCACCTTGGCTCTAATGGGGGGGAGGAGCTGCAGAGCTCCTGTTTGTGCAACAGGTAAACTAGAGGTGCGACATTCTGCTCAATGCCTCAAGGGAAGGGGCTATCCGGTACTGGAACTTTGCAGAGACAGGCGAGGTGAGAAAACATTGTAGTATCTGGAAACTTCTAACTTGCAGAGGCAACTGAATGCCCACAGAGATATCAGATAACTCTCCTCAGAGGTCTTATGGGACAGGTCTTACAAGTTCTTGCCTCAAGCCAGGCAAAGTTTTATTCCTACAAACATCAAGTAGGGAGGATTGATTTTGTCTCCAGGTTTCAGAGGGTTAAGTCCATGCTTGGGTGGTTTCACGGCTATGTGCCTGAGGAAACACTGACCATCATGGCAGGAGCATATGGTGAAGCCGGAAGCAGAGGGGAGGGAGAGGAAGAAACCAGGACAGGTCCCCAGTGACCTGCTTCTCCCTGTTAGGACCTACATATCAGTTATGCTATGAATCCATCAAGGAATCAATCCATTGACTAGGTCAGAGCGCTTAGGATCTGATCATCCTCAATAGTGCCACCAGCAGAGGACCAAAGTTTCAACAAATGTGGAGATTTTGGAGGGGGTGCTTTATGTCCAAAACACAACAGAAATCTTCCTAAATACCCAGTAACTCTGAGATCCTTATCTGTTTGATCTATGAATAAGGTAATAAGCATATATGGAGTTTGTTCTCAAAAGCAGAACGTTTCAGGTTGCACTTGATGATACATGCCTATTAATTCCAGCACTGGGAGGCAGAATTGCTATGGCTACATAGTGATTTCTAAGTCAGCTGGGTTATGGAGTAAAGCTACAGAGTAAAACCCATCTTCAAAAATAAGGATCTGGTGAGATAGTTCAGCAGTTAAGATATCTTGGTGTTCTTCTAGAAGATGAGAGTTCAATTCCCAGCACCCATGTCAGGTGGCTTACAAACTATCACCTGTAACTCCAGCTCCAGGGGACCAAAACATCCTCTTTTGGCCTCCATGGGCACCTGCACCCACTTGGGGTACACACGCAGTGACAGCCACATATACACATAAGAGAAAATAAAAATGAATCTTAAAAATATTTTATGTGCTTGGGAGGCAGAGGCAGGTAGATCACTGTGAATTCAAGGCCAGCCTGGTCTTCATAGTGAGTTCCAGGCCAGCTGGGGCTACAGGGAAACCCTGTCTCAAAAAGACAAAAAAAAGTTTATGTGTATAAATGTATTGCCTGCCTGTATGTAAGTGTACCACATATATGCAATGCCCACAGAGGTAAGAGCAGGGCTGGATCCCCGAGACCTGTAGTTACAGACAGTTATTAGCAGCCTTGTGGGTGCTAGGACTTGAACCTAGGTCCTCTGGAAGAACAGCAAGTATTAACTGCTGAACCATCTCTCCAGCCCCATAAAAATAAATCTTAAAAAAATAGAGTAGGACTTGTCAAATGAATTTTGCTGTAGGAAGGCTAGGTAGGAAATCATTGTCAGGCCAGCCTAAAGGCCACACCACAGAATGTCTTTTTCTTTTCTTTTTTTTGTGTGTGTATGTCTTTTTGAGACAGGGTCTCTCTGTAGTTCCAGCTGCTCTAGAACTCATTATGTAGACCAGGGTGGCCTTGGACTCACAGAGATCTGCCTGCCTCTGCCTCCTGAGTGCTGGGATTAAAGGCATGCACCACCATGCCTGGCAGAATGTCTTTTTCAGGAAGAGTAAATATCTTTCCCCTCATTATTTGTGCTTCAGGGCCATGGTGCTGTGGGATCCCAGTGTTTGAAGGGACTAGAAGCCAAGGCTTCCCCCTCTGTTTCATCATCATCAGTTTTGTCTCTGGACATTTATGATGCTCCCTCACCTGAGTGCTCACTCACTCTTTCAAGGTTAGGTTTAGATATTCCTTACTTGCTTTTGACAAGTGACCAGGGGTCTTCAGTGGGAAAAAGGGAACAAGTTCAAGTGCTTGATCTACCAACTGAGATCAGATGTGGCAGCCGAGTCCTGATCTGACCCAAAGTATCTTGTCTCAGACATCTGTATTTCTTTATCTTCACCTTGGTGCAGGTGGATATAGTCTCCTGTAGTTCTTCTCCATTGCTGACAGGAGGGTAACTGGCTGGCTAGTCTTGATGCAGGTGGATATAGTCTCCTGTAGTTCTTCTCCATTGCTGACAAGAGGTCACTTACATCCTCTGCAGCAGATGATTACTAGGGCTGGGTTCCACCTGGCTTTGCCATGTTCTCACTGTGGTCTTGGGTATGCTCCTCTGCATTTCTGAGACTGTTTCTCCATGAGTCATATATAGCTGTTACCTCCCAGGCATGAGTTAGCTGAACCTGAATGTCACCTGGCCAGGGTGGCCCGTGGAGACTTGATCATAAACATTCCCTCCTTCCAACCAACAATAAAAACAGCAGTTTTCTGAGCACTGGCCAGGAGCTGGGCCCTCCTCCCACTTCATCCTCCACAAGGAAATAATTTGCCTATATTTCCAATGAGGAAACTGAGGTAAAATTTTTTTTTGGAAATTAGAAAAAAATAGGGGTGCTTTTTTTTTTTTTAGGGGCACAGTTCAGTGTGCTTTCCTAATACCCACGAGGCCCTGGGCTGCATTCCCTGGCACACACACACACACACACACAGAGGATTGCTGAACAGATTGAAGAAGTATAGAACAACAAAAAGAACAAAAAAAAAAACCACAATTAATATGAGAAACAGGATGAGAGTTGGATAAGGTTGGTTCAGGAGGAGAAGGTGAGATCCACGTCAGGATGGCAGTTTGGCATAAGAGCCAAAAGCAAATAATTGGCCACAAGCAGAGAAAAGACTGCAGAGCACCAGGATGATATGCAAACCCAAGGCCTCACAAGCCTTTGAACATTATTTTGAGACACCAAAAACAAGACTCAATGGGAGTATGAACATTTTACTCCTCACCAGTGCCAGCTGGGAGATGAGAGTGTACTATGGATCGAGAAACAGGGTCGACTAAGATTCTTATGCTGCACTAACCAACTCCTAATAGGGATAGCCTTCTTGTCTAACAGACCTTATCCTTTTTACCTCAGTCTTCTAAAGAGGGAAATGACCATGAATCCTACTTCATCAGTACTCCATTCCTTTATTTTATCCATTGACTGAATTTATTTATTTATTTATTTATTTACTTATTTATTTTTGAGACAGGGTCTCCCTATAGCCCCAGTTGGCCTGGAACTCACTGTGTAGACCAGGCTGGACCCTGTTTTTTGAGTGCTGGGATTAAGGGTGTACACCAACATTCCTGGCTCTATTTTATTTATTAAACTTTTAATTAATTAACTAATTAATTGTCTTTTTGAGACAGAGTCTCCCTTTAGTCCCAGCTGGTCTGGAACTCACTATGTAGACCAGGCTGGCCTTGAATTTACAGAGATCCGCCTGCCTCTGCCTCCCAAGTGCTCGGATTAAAGGCATGTGCCACCATGCCAGCTTTTATTAAACTTTTAAAACATTTATTTTTCTGCTGGTGTGGTGGTGCAATACCAAAAATACCCCAAAGAAATTTTTGTGTGTATGAGTGTTTTTGCCTTCATTTATGTAAGTGTACCTGTGCTACGCAGTGCCAGCCAAGGCTAGATAAGGCCATGAGATCCCCTAGAACTGGAGTTATGAATACTTGTTAGCCACCATGTGATGCTGGGAATCAAACCCAGGTTCTCTGTGGGAGCAGCCAGGGCTCTTAACTGCTGAGGTAGCTCTCCAGTTCCTATTTATTTTTAAGACAGGGTCTCACTATTTAGCCGTGACTGGCCTGGAACTTGATATGTAGGTGAGGCTGGCCTTAGCTTAGAGAGATCTAGCTGCCTCTGCTTCCCAATTGCTGGGACTAAAAGCCTACACCACCAAGCCAGGCATTAGTACCTACAAACTGCAGAACAGTGTACTGTTTCTGACACGGACACTATACTGTTTCCCATATAGGGACTTTTGCTTTGGGGTACAGGGTCTCATGTATCATGCATAGGAAGAATATCCACCAGGAAGCAGAAACAGAAAGCTTGAGCCCTTTTGCTTGGGAAGTGGGATGGACTTGACCACCAGGCCTCACAGAATAGAGGGCAGCATCCAGCTTGGAGAGTCAACTTCTCTGTGCCCACAAGAGCCTTTTCAGCACCAGGTCCTGTCCTAGAGGCTTTTGCCTTTTACAGATAGGAAAACCGAGGCAGAAGAGGCGAAGCCCTCGCCTGAGGAATGTGCCGTTGTGGGCGACTTCTCCACGGCCTGCTGAACCCAGGGCGGGAGGAGGATGAAGGAAAGGGAAGAGGGGGAGGCACCCTCCCGGAGTCTGCGCACGCACCCGCCCGTCCTGCCTCGGGGCCTGATAGGAGGTGCGTCCAGACCCTTACAGTACAGAACTGTCCCTGGGGTGCCAGTACTTCGCCAGGGCCATCCCGAAGCACGGCGCGTAGTCTGGTGTACACAGATCTGCAGTACGCCTGCGCTATTCACATCCTACCGCACATCTTGCTGGGATTTGTAGTGCGAATCTGGCAGGGACTGGGTACCGGGCGAGCGGCGGGACTCCTAGTCCCACAAAGCCGTGCGCTCGCTATGACTCCGCTGTAGCGACCGCCTCCACCTAGCGGGCTGCGAGGCCCGAGCACTCAGGGCGATCGAGTGGCTAGTGTGAGCCGCCGCGGGGGCTGCGACGCGGGCCCGGAGGCCGGGATGGAGCCGCCCGGAGGTGGGAGCTGCCCGCTGGCCGCGCCTGGAGGGTGGGGAGGCCGGGCACGCCCTGCCGGCTAGTCGGGGCCGTGGACGCCGGCCTCGCGGGCGGAGGGCAGGGACCGAGTCGGGCTCGGGCGGAGGACTGCCGCGCCACGGGCTCCGCGGTACCTCTGACCCTGCGGCCGCGCTCTCGCAGGTGCCTGATAGAGCGGGCCGAGCGGGTGCAACCGACGGCCGCGCCAGTGGGGACATGGCTCACCTTCGGGGCTTCGCGCAGCAGGTGAGAGTGTGGGCGGCGGTTCGTGCGGAGCTGAGTTCTCCGCGCGAGGCGGGAGGGTCGGGGCCTGAGCCGGGGGCGGCGGGAGGCCTGTCTGGCCCAGCCGGAGCCAGCGGAGGCCTGACCCTTGGCGCACGCACGGACAGGTGCAGGAGTCTGCCCTGTGCGGAACCTCCTGATCCAGACCCAGCGCCTTCCCAGAAAGCGTCCAACAGGATGCAGCCCCAGCGGAGCCTCAGGCTGGTGTGGGGTGAGGAGGATGGCGAGGCGGCCCAGGGTCGAGGCCGGGGAATCCTCTTGGACCCCTCCCTCCACTCCTTTGTTATTTCAAAGCAGTTGTGACCGACCGCGGGTGGTGGAATGGAGCAGATCGCCCTGGCGCTGTTTTCGTCTCTGCTGTGGGTTTTACACTTCTTCAGGCCTCTGTTTGCCTCAGGGTGACTTGTACAGTGAGGCTGAAAGCGCAGGACAGCAGGCCCCTGCCCCCCTGTATCCTCGAGAACGGGCTGTGCGGACAGGAAGCGCGTCCGCCGAGTGTAGGGAGGAACTGGAGTCAGAACTCCTTGGAGAAAACCAGCAGCCTGTAAGACCACTCACAGACATTGGGCAGGGCTCCTGGACCGGCTGTCACAGATGGGTCCCTGGGGCTGTGCAAGGATGCTGAATTAAGCTAACAATTTTAGAATACATTTTTGACATTTTACCTCTGGTAATTATATAACATACTGGGAAGAAAATCTGCCTGTATTTTTAAGAGCCTCAGGGTTAGCTCCTGTGGGTCCCAGGATGATGAGCTGGAGCTGTGAAGAGAAAGGGATGCTGGTCAGGGGACCTTTTTCAAAGGTAGGAAGCACCCTTTTTCTTTTCAGAGGTCTAGGTCCAGCCTAGGCTGGACAATACTTGGCTCCTGAAAGTGGCTTGATACATGCCAGGGCTGATTTCTCCCAAGAGGGCTGCCATGGTGTCCCTTGAGACTGTCCCATCTTAGCCTGTGCTTCTACCTTGTCTTTCCCCTCCACCTAACCAGGTCCTCCTCATCCCTGGGAAGTCCCAGATGTGGGGGAGCACTGTGTGATTAATCCTGGCACTGTATGTTGGGTGGTAGTTGAAGATGTGTACTAGGTTCTTCCTCTTGTTTTCTGGGGTGGCTTACAGGTAGGCACAGGCTCCAGGTATGGCATCCCTATCTATGAATGAAAAATAGGGGGTCTCAACTGCACAGGGATAGTTAAGTTGCTTGAGTGATGGTTCCACAGCACATCCCTGTATAGAAGAGGAACCTGAAGTACCCGGATGGGGATCTGTTTAGATTTCCTTCACCTGCTGGGGTTGGGAATAGGACTGCTTCTGAGGTGTAGAGTCAGGACCATACCAAGAAGGTTCTTGTCATGGTTTCGGCTAAGGAAATTGACCCACAGTTGTGAGCATGTGGGATACTGGGGACTGGAGTTCCCCCCTTCCTTGTCAAGCGTAGAACTTTGGTTTGGGGCCCCACTGCTTTCTCTTTCTCTTGAGACAGTGGTGGTCTGAGTACCTGGCCTAAGGGTGCCATTCTTAGGCTCTATGGTGGATCAGATCTGACTCTGTGGAGGGCTATTAATATCGGGTTCCTCGTAGGGATGGGCATCATGGGAGGAAATAGTGCTGACAGTTTGAGGAAAAGGAGCCCCTGAGCACTGGAGGAATAGTGATCCTGGGTCATATCAGATATGGCTCTACCTCTTCCAGGTTTTCTTAGGCCACTTACTCTTTTGTTTGTCTTTTTAAGACAGAGTCTCCCTATGCCCCTAGCTGGCCTGGAACTTACTGTGTAGACTAGGGTGGTCTTGATCTCAGACAGATCTACCTGCCACCTGCTTCTGCCTTTCTAGGATTAAAGGTGTGTGACACCATGCCCAGCTATCTTTAATTTTATTTTTTTGATACAGGGTTTTGCTGTAGCCCCAACTGGACTGGAACTTACTGTGTAGACCAGTCTGGCCTTGATCTCACAAAGATCCACCTGCCTCCTCAGTGCCAGGATTAAAGGAGTATACCATGCCTGGCTCTCAGGCCACTTTGGGAACTGTGTAACCTCAGGTCACCAGCCAGATTGCCTGGAGTCCTTGAGATGCCTCTCAAGGTGTCTCACAGCTACACACTGGGGCTGGGGTAGCTGAAGACACAGTGGGACTAAGTACTGAAAGTTTGATAGTCTTTAGACTTGATGGAGGCAGAAAAGGGCCTGCTGCTTAGCACCTACCCTGCACTTGGCTTTAGGACCATGCAGGGATTAAGTGGTCACCACCTGGACACAGAGTGGCAGGAGGTTAAGTTCTGTTCACACTGATAACTTGGTCTGTAGTGGTCTATAGGCTGATGAGTTTGTGCTGAGGGTGGATTGCCTGGGGTGTTTCTTTCTGATCAGGGTTGGCTCTGATCCAGTGCCTGACTGGAAACAGCTGAGGTATCTGACTCATCAGCTAGTCATACCTGGGAGACTTGTTCTTGGCTTCTCTTTTGTACACATGTTTAGCAGGAGTGGAAAGGCTGTGGGTAAATGCCATTTCCTGGCCAGTGAAGCCTGAGGGATCTCAGGCAGCCCTTGGTTTCTCTGTCTGGTCAAATTCATCAGTGTTGTCTTTGGGGATGTCCCAGCAGCAGATCCAAGCATCCTCTGCTCTTCCATGTTAACTGGTCTTAGGACTTGCTTACCCATTCTGGTGAGGCAGTAAAAAGGGTTACCTTGTGCTGGAGTGGTGTGTTCCCCACCCCCCTCCTTGCTTTTCTTTTTCTTTTTGTCTTTTGAGACAGAGTCTCTCTGTAGCCCCAGCTGGCCTTGAATTCACAGAAATCTGCTTGCTTCTGCCTCCTGAGTGCTGGAATCAAGGTATGTGCCACCATACCCAGCTTCTTTTCTTTCTTTCTTTCTTTCTTTCTTTCTTTCTTTCTTTCTTTCTTTCTTTTCTTTCTTTCTTTCTTTATTTATTTCATGTGTATGAATGTACTGTCTGCATCTAGGTTTGTGCACCCGTGTCATGCAGTGCCTCGGAGGTCAGAAGAGTGTGTCGGATTCCCCTGGAACTAGAGTTAAAGACGGTTCTCGGCTGCCATGTGGGTGCTGGGGATCGAACCCGGGTCCTCTGCAAGAGCAGTCAGCGCTCTTAACCGCTAGGCCATCTCTCCAGCCCTATTCTTTATTTTTTTTAAATTGTATTGCTGGGGCTGGAGGGTTGGCTCAGTGGTTAAGAGCACTGGCTGCTTTTATAGAGGACCTTGGTTCTATTCTCAGCACTCACATGGTGGCTAACAACTGCCCATAACTCCAATTCCAAGGGACTGGACACCCTCTTCTGATCTCCTCAGGCACTGCACAACATAGGAGTACTTTACATACATGTAGGCAATACGTATAAAATAAAAATAATAAAAAAATTGTATGGGCTGGCATAGTGGTGTACACCTTTAATCCCATCCTGATCTACACTTAGCAAGCTCAGGGCCAGTTGAAGCTACAGGAAGACCCTGCCTTGGGGCAGCCACACCCTCTAATTCTTCATTTTTCTTTTTTTTTTTTTTTTTCTTTTTTTGAGATAGGGTCTCCCTGTAGCTCCAGCTGGCCTGGAACTGGCCATGTACACCAGACTGGCCTTGAACTCACAGAGATCCGCCTGCCTTTGCCTCTCAACTGCTGGGGTTAAAGGTGAGTGCCACCATGCCTGGCATATTTTTTGTCTTTTTTTTTTTTGGTCTTTTTGAGACATGGTCTCCCTGTAGCCCCAGCTGGCCTTGAACTCAGACATCTGTCTGCCTCTGCCTCCCCAGTGCTAGGATTAAAGGTGTACGCCACCACACCTGGCTTAAAATTACATTTATTTATATATTCAGTGTGTTGGTACACATGTATAACAGCATGTATGTAGAAGTGGGAGGATAGCTTGTAGATCCTGAGGATCAAACTCAGGCTTCATGGTGCCTTTACCAGCTGAGCCGTTTCCCTGACTGTTTGGTCCCTTTAATTGTGACCAAGATACTGTGTGGAGGACATCCTTTTTGGGGGAGCACCTGATGGAAGAGGAATCTGGCAAGGCTGAAAACTGGGCTCCCATTTCCAAGCCCTGGCTAGGCTTGCTAAGCCTCAAGGGCCTAGAATGTTCTAGGGTGCTCCTCATGCTCATCACCTGGGTTTGTGCCATTTTGATTGACCAGTAGTATGGACATCCTACATGTTTTAGGAATCTTCAGAGTCTCATGGGCAGGGGGGCCAGGGATACTCAGTGGTGGCTGTAGGGGAAGTTCTGTTGCTTTTCTCCTTTTCTGTGCTGAAGCCCACAAGCTATCTTAGTTTCTGAGAGGCAGCCTTGGTTCAAAGACAGTAGTGCGGTTTGTGCCAAGGGCACACTCTTGTCAGCCTCATTCTTAGACTTGGGATACACTGGGCTGGAAACCATGCCCCTTGTACTTGTTGGCTCAGCAATACGTGGTCTTATTTGTTTAAATCTGAGAATGATCTCCGGCAGCTTAGTGTGTTATTTAATCTAGAATAGAGCATCTGAAAAATGTTCACCTCGGTACTGGGATGAGGGAGGAGCTGGTGAGGACTGCTTTGGGGGTAGGGAAGCCCTTCTGTGGCTTTCAGGAGTGCAGAGAACTTAGGTTAGCTAATGCTTTTTTAGGTTTTTTATTTTTATGTTTGAATATTTTGCCTGCATGTAAGTACACCTGTGTATGTGGTGCCTGCAGAGGCCAGAAGGAACAGCAGTTTTTAGATGGTTGTTCCATGTGTGTGCTGGCAAGCAAACCCGAGTCCTCTTCAAGAGTAGCCAGTGGCCTTAACTGCTACACCATCTCTCCAGCCCAATATTTTAATTTATTTTTAAGTTATTTGTGTGTTTCTGTGTGGAGATATCTGCACATGAGTGCAGGTGTCCACAGAGACCAGAGGTATCAGATCACGTTTAGAATGCTGGGAATCAAACCTTGGGTCCTCTGCAAGAGCAATATGTGCTCTTAACCTCTGAGCCAGCTCTCTAGCCTCCAGCTTATGCTGTTTTTAAGAAGGTTTTTTGCTTGTTTTGTGTGTGTGAGACTCACTATGTAGCTCTGGTAGGCTTCGGATTCTGTGTAATATAGACCAGGGTTGTCTCAAATTCACAGAGATCCACTGTCCTGGAACTCAGTATGTAGACCAGGCTGGCCTTGAACTCAACAGACTTCTGTTTGCCTCTGCATCCTGAGTGCTGAGATTAAAGGTATGTGCCACCACACCTGGCCAAAATGAGAGGTTTTTTTTTTTTTTTTTTGTCTTTTCGAGACAGGGTCTTCCTGTAGCCCCAGCTGTCCTGGAACTCACTCTGTAGACCAGGCTGGCCTTGAACTCACAAAGATCCGCCTGCCTGTGCCTCCCAAGTGCTAGGATTAAAGGCGTGCGCCACCACGGCAAAATGAGAGTTTTAAAATACTCTCTTATATACTCCTATCATTACATCAGGCCTTGGCCTAGGGCACCTTGAGATGTAGTTATTGCCTGAGGCCCCATGGTTTACATCAGAATTCACTGTATCAGATCCTTTGAGGACACTGTCCCTGGAAAGTAGAGAGTTACCTTTTGGTTTTCTGAACAAGGGATAAAAGAAGCCGGAAAAGAATTGAGGTCCATCAGCTTCTTCCTGTCTGGTACTTCCTCTGATGGGTGCTGCTCATGCTCTGTCCCAACCTTCTGTCCCCACTGGCTTCTGTAGCACTCTCGTGTGGATCCAGAGGAACTCTTCACCAAGCTTGACCGCATTGGCAAGGGCTCCTTTGGGGAGGTGTACAAAGGCATTGACAACCACACCAAGGAGGTGGTGGCCATTAAGATCATTGACCTGGAAGAGGCTGAAGATGAGATCGAGGACATCCAGCAGGAGATCACTGTGCTCAGCCAGTGTGACAGTCCTTACATCACCCGCTACTTTGGCTCTTACCTGAAGGTGCCTTCAGGGACAAGGAGGGTCTGCAAGGGTGGGGTACTCAGATTTCTCTTGTTTCCAGAGGGACTGAGATGTGTCCAAGGAGGGGGGGCAGAGCAGGATACTGCTGGGTACATGGAGAGTCCTGGAGGGGCATAGAGGCCCAATAGCACAGCTTGATTGCAAAACCTGTTCTCTGAGAAGTGCTAGCTAGGGGCAGGGCATGTAGTATCGGTAGGGGCCATTTGACTCTAAAGTAGCAGTAATGACCCAGCTGCCTGTTGGTGGGTATTGCTAGGAGTCTTTTTTTGTTGTTGTCGTTGACAGGGTCTTGCTATGTAATTGTGGCTGGCCTGAAACTCAATTTGTAGATCAGGTTGGCCTTGAACTCATAGAGATCCACCTGCCTCTGCCCCCCAAGTGCTGGGAATAAAAGCATTTACCACCATGCCTACCTCCCTGACTTTTTGACACAGAGTCTCATGTAGCCCAAGTTGGCTTTGAACTTCTAATCCTCCCAAGTGTTGGGATTATAGGCATTTACCTCTTGCCTGGCTAGAGCCCTTTCGTATTTGGGGTTCATGTCAGGGAGTAGCCTGTGTATGGCCTGAGCCCTTTTGGGACTTCTCTTGGGGGAGTTAGGGAGGCTGGCCTATGGACTCCACACTTGGGTATGCCCCCTCCATTTGCTGCCATGTGCTGACAGGCTTCTCTGCTCCTAGAGTACCAAGCTGTGGATTATCATGGAGTACCTTGGTGGTGGCTCTGCACTGGACCTGGTGAGTTCAGGCTGCAACAATGATCAGCTTGCTGAGGGGGGTTGTCTTTCAGTGCCCCAGGATATACTACTCGCAAACTTTCAGGCTTAGGGGCTCCCATAGGTCACCTGTGCATTTGATGTTAATCAAGAATTGGCTGTTCCAAAACCAAATCACTAGTTATTGTCCTGCCCTAGTTGGTGCTAAAAGGGGTCTTGGGCCTCTACTGACCTGAGGAGACAGGCAGAATTACAGCTCCCAGGCAGATAAGATGGGCAGGCCAGCATTATGGTTAGGAATCCAATCTCATCTTTTTAGTCACAGTAAAGGTAAAAGTAGCTTATGTTGTACAGGAAGAACTTCTGTTGTTCATTTCCACTCTGCTTGGCCCATCCCTATTCTTCTCACCTCCCCTATTCCCCTTGACAACAGAAACTTTGAGAACTCAGGAACACAAAGGCCCTAGCCTTTTGCAGGGTCTCATTGCCTATTGGTGGGCTGTGGAGCTCAGTTGCTGTGGTGATATGGGTGTAGGGGCTACCACCGAGGCTCTTTGCTGTTTTCCTCCAGCTGAAACCCGGTCCCCTGGAGGAGACCTATATTGCCACCATCCTGCGGGAGATCCTGAAGGGTCTGGATTATTTGCATTCGGAGCGCAAGATTCACCGAGACATCAAAGGTCCTGCGGGGTGTGCATGGCTTCCGCCTTGGGCCCCATGACCTAGAAAGATGGGCATGTTGGCAAGTGGCTGGTGGTATCTGAGGTGTGGGATGTGGGGAGACCTCCTGCTGCCTGGAAACTGTGGGGAGGATGGGGTTCCATCTTCTTTTCTTCGTTAATGGATGCACTGGGGACAGAACCCAGGGATTTGTACATGCTAAGTGAGCACTCTGCCACTGAGCTACTTCCCTAGTCTAGCAGAACCTTCCTAGTTTCATATCCTCACATGTGAAGGAAACCAGTTGTATATGACAGGGCCTTACCTCAGCATCAAGTGTGGGTTTGTGCAATACTGCTGTATGACTGTGTTGCTGAGGACACACAAGCCTGGGGTAGCCCACAAGGAATGACTTGAGGGACTTGAGCCATTATGTCACTGTCGGGGGGTGATGTGGGCAGAGTGACAGACAGAATGACTAGCCTGTCAGCTGTGCCCTTGGGTCAGAATCACTCAGGAGATGTGTGTGTGGGGTCACTTCTGAGGTTTCCCAGAACAGCCAAACAGGGAGACCATGGAGCAAAGGTAGGACTCCTGTGAGTCCCCCCAGCTTGCATATTCTGCCAGGTACAGTGGCCCAGAGTGACCTGGTTTGAAAATGGCAAGGAAAGCTGAGGTCCCCATCCTTGCTGATTTCCCCGGGGACAACATAGATGGCATCCCATCACTTATCAGGCAGATGCATGCAGGGCTTCAGGGCCTGTGGAACTGAGGATGATGTCTGCTTGTCCTCTGTTGAGCAGCTGCCAATGTGCTGCTCTCAGAGCAGGGTGATGTGAAACTGGCAGACTTCGGGGTAGCAGGGCAGCTCACAGACACACAGATCAAGAGGAACACGTTTGTGGGTACTCCTTTCTGGATGGCACCTGAAGTTATCAAGCAGTCAGCATACGATTTCAAGGTGGGTTCTGGGTGGGAGGTGGGAGGACAACACTGCAGCCGGCTCAGAGTGTTAAGTGGAGTAACTGTCCTGTGTGGTACTCTGTCTAGGCTGACATCTGGTCCTTGGGCATCACAGCTATTGAGTTGGCCAAGGGGGAGCCACCAAACTCTGACCTCCACCCCATGCGAGTCCTGTTTCTGATTCCTAAGAACAACCCACCCACACTGGAGGGCCACCACAGCAAGCCCTTCAAAGAGTTTGTGGAAGCATGCCTCAACAAGGACCCCCGATTTGTAAGGCATACCCCCATCTGGACCATTCAGCTGAGGGTTTGGGAGAAGCTTATGGAGGGAGGGTGTTAACCTTGGGGTGGTTCAGGGCCTAGAGCCTGCCATCATGATCCGTCTCAGTCTTGACATTCCTGACTGCTTTGTATCTACTCCTGTGAGGGTGGAGCTCTGACTGCTGTCTGTACCCCTGGCAGAGGCCTACTGCCAAGGAGCTCCTGAAGCACAAATTCATTACACGCTACACCAAGAAGACATCCTTTCTCACTGAGCTCATCGACCGCTACAAGCGCTGGAAGTCTGAGGGGCACGGCGAGGAATCTAGCTCTGAGGACTCTGATATGTAGGGCCCTTTTTTGTTCTCAAAGGCTCCCTTTGTGCAGACCCCTTGGTCCTGGGCATTTTGAGGTGGGTGGGGTCTCCTTTCTACAGGCAGGTCTTGGGTTGATTGCTGGGGTAGAGTTAATAATGGGCAAAGAACCTGTAGGCTGAAGAATAGGACCTTTGTATATCACCTGGAAGCTGTAACATCTGTGGCACCATAGCCCTGTCTACCAACTGGGGCCTCCTCCTAAGGCAGGAGGCTGCTTTAGAAAAATGGAAGTGTGTCCATTACCACTGTTACTCCCAACCCTGTCTCCACTAGCTCTCTTGATTCTTCATCCTCTTTAGTGATGGCGAGGCTGAGGACGGGGAACAGGGCCCCATCTGGACGTTTCCCCCTACCATCCGGCCAAGTCCACATAGCAAGCTGCACAAGGGGACAGCTCTGCATGGCTCACAGAAGGTCTGTTCATGGCCTGGCCCTGGAGCCACTGCTCCACACATACCAGCCATGCCTCAGCTCCCCCGGGGTAGCAAATATGAATTGCTTGGTGGGCTAGGTCCCTAGGCTTTGGGAAGGTCAGCTCTAGTATGCCTTTTTAAACACTGATTGACTGGGATCTGGGCAAGGATCTTGATAAGAACAGGATAAAGCAGTGGACTCTGAGCCCAGTATGACATTGAGCTGGCTGGGCTTGTTGCATGTGATGGAAGCTGGAGGTCTGTTGGCTTAGATTCCCTTGTGATTTGGGAGTTGGCCCCTGGTGTGTGTCTCCTGTTAGTCTTAAAAGCCAGAGGTAGAGAAGATGGGAAAGGGGACCTCTCTCTTGCCTCTACTTACTCAGTGCCTTGACTTCTCCCTTGCAGTCTGCTGAGCCTATTAAGAGACAGCCAAGGTCCCAGTGCTTGTCCACACTTGTCCGGCCTGTCTTTGGAGAGGTAAGATTAGGGCTGGGCCTTTGGTCATATGGGGGCTGTGGCTTTGCTCTGCGGAGCCATGATGTGGTGTGCTAGTGGGTCCTAAGTGAGGGTCCTGTCCAGTTTATTTCTAGATCTTGCGGCTGGTTGTAGGTAGGTT
The DNA here is from genome assembly GCA_009823505.1 of Rhizomys pruinosus. Lineage (NCBI taxonomy): Eukaryota > Metazoa > Chordata > Mammalia > Rodentia > Spalacidae > Rhizomys > Rhizomys pruinosus. Next base: position 97,232 of record VZQC01000969.1, on the reverse strand, counting down.
GTGGGTCCTCTGGCATCATAGAACTAATGACCTGTGACTTGGAGGATTATTGATGGCTGGATCATTCCTAGGGCAGGGAACTGATTCCTTCGTGGCCATATGATCTTACATCACTGTTGGTTACCAAAGGTCAGAGCCATTCTCAGAAATACAATACAGCCAGGAATACACACATGTGGATTTGAAGCTCAGGCTATAGGCTCAGGCTTACCTTCCCAAGATCACCAGTTCCTACCCCTGTGGGTGACTCTAGTGCCCAGGGTGAGAGGACAGCATGGAGGTGAGCAGTGACCTCAGCCAGAATAAGAAATAGCCGCTCAGGGTTGTCTTGTGGGCAGCATGCAGTCTGGGGTGAATCCTAAGTAGGAAGGTGCTCAGGAGCTGAGGTCCTAAAATTGTTGGTGATATTGTGTTGTCTGAGGCACTGATCTGGGATATTTGTCAAAGTCCCCTTAGTATATACAGTCTGCTAGTTTTTAAATCAGGCTGCACCATGCGACTGCTTTCCTGACCCTCAGTTTGGAAGAGGCCGTGTAGTACCTTCTTGAGAACCCAGGTCAAAGGAGAACCCAGGTCAAAGGGAAAGGGGGGGGGTCTTGAAGTGCTGCCCCAACAGCGCAGGGCACACTGTATGTACAGTATCACCATCTTGTAGGCCTCCTAGATGTAGGTCTCAGGTTAAGGTGCCAGGTAGATACATGGTCTCTCCACAGCTCAAAGAGAAGCACAAACAGAGCGGTGGGAGTGTTGGTGCCCTGGAAGAGCTAGAAAATGCCTTCAGCCTGGCTGAGGAGTCCTGCCCCGGCATCTCTGACAAACTGATGGTGCACCTGGTGGAGCGTGTACAGAGGTGAGCACAGTGCCGCAGCCCAGGAAGGGTGTCACCATGAGGAGCTGAACACTGGAAGTCTGGGACTTATTCTCAGGAGCTGCTGGTTCGGCCCTTCCTTAGTCTCTACTGCAAAAGGGCAGCTTGTTGTCCTCTTGTTTGTGGCTTAGGGTTGAAAAGAGAGAGGCAAGTGGGCCTTTTCTACCTGTGGCTTTAAGCTGTGTGTGAAGGTGTCAGGCAGTATCTGGACAGAGTTCCTGACTGACAGAGCATTTTGTGTAGCTGACTTCTGACCTTTCTAATGGGGGGCTTCCTAGAGGTCCTGTGTTCTAGGGAGTATGGATGGTTTGCAAGCTGAGGGCAGGCTTGCTGCTAATGGAAAAGCCTGAGCTGCCTGTGAAGGGATAGGCAGAGCAGACCCTGGGTCCTTTTCAGCAGCCCCAAAGGCTCAGGGTTCCTAGGCAATATTACAGGCTGATTCACCTGGTCCTCCTTGCATCCTGCTCCTGCACACTAGGAAAGATCCATGCTAGTAGCTCTTGGGAGCAGCAGGGTTGGGTCCAATCAGTGTCCCGAGACCTAAAACACTGGGGACCCTTCCAACCTATATGAGATGCTGCTGAGGTACATCTTGGTAGCAGGTCCAGGAATGGTGATAGACCTTTTTCTTACAGGTTCTCACACAGCAGGAACCACCTGACATCTACCCGCTGAGTGTGCTGCTCTTCATAGAAGAGTGCTTCTTGTTCTGAGCTCTGAGAGGACTGACTTGGAAGCCCCCTTGTACCGTGTTGTGACTGCAAGGACAGGCCAGCCTGCAGGTCTTCCAGCCTTCCTTCTGGTTGGGTCACCTGCCCTTTGCTCTACGCACTGTGCTGCCTCACACAGCAGCCACTCCACACCTGTGCCCACCTCCTACCTGCTTGGCTGAAGCTATGTCAGATGCCAGGAGCCCTGGAGAACTGGGCGGCCATCAGGGGCCGGCTTGGCATTCTAGACTCCTGGTCCCTGAAGCTGCAAGGAGCTGAGCAGACCGAGGAGCAGTGACTGTTGGCCAGCTAGCTCCTCCCTTATTCCAGGGACATTGTCTTGCGGGCCCATGGTGGTCATTATTTGCCTTGTGGTGTCAGTTCAGGTATCGTGTGTTCTCATGAGTACTCAAATCATCCAGATACTTTTTTTTCTTTTTTCTTTTTTCTTTTTTTTTAAGAAAATTGAATTTCTTGCTAAGTGTTCTGAGAGTAAGGTGTTAGTTTTCTTAGAGCATTGAAGGCCCCACTACTTTCAATAAAGACCTGGATTGGAGACATTGTAGTTTATGGATACTGGCCAGCTGGGATTTCTGTAGCCTCTGTGTCAGTGTCACAGTATAACAGTGTGATGCAGTATAACCTGACACTTTGTGACCTGCTGGAGGAAGCAAAGCAGAGGGGATACTGTGGTTGGGTGAGAAGGTGCCATTTATTTTAAATCACATGAGTGAACAGGAGAGTCATAGGCCTGCTGGTTGCTAAGCAGCACTGGGAACTAATTAGGAGAAGCCCCATCCTCCCAGGCCTCAGGGGTCTTTGGTTTCCACTTCTCTAGAGGTATATGGGATGGTGACCAGAGTAGCCTTTTTTTGTTTGAGGCAGGGTCTCCCTGGTATAGCCCCAGCTGGCCTGGAACTCACTGTGTAGACCAGGCTGTTCTTGAACTCAGAGAGATCTGCCTGCCTCTGCCTCTGCCTCCTGAGTGCTGGGATTAAAGGCATGTGCCCCCACACCCGGCCAGAGAAACTTTTGTTATACTCTTGTCTTGCTGTGACCTGGAGTCTAACCCCCAAAGCAACATGGAACTCATTGTCCCAAGCTTCAAGTGTAGAGTGCTTGTCTGAGGCAATGTGAAATGTCATTGGTGCTACAAGTGAGTGTTAGTCACCTCCCTTGTTCTTTGACACCAGACCTCAGCAGGGGCCATGCCCATGTCATGAGCCAAGGGCTTTCATTTTTCACTCAGACATGCGTCCCAGTACCCCTAGCCAGCCACAGGCCTTCACTGTTTCTGGGGTGGGGAGTGTTGGTGCAGAGTCCTCCTAATAGTCATAGGAGGCCCCTGATAAGGGTCTGTGCCATCTTCTATCTGGTCGGAAGAAGACCAGATAGAAGCTCTGAGAATGATGAACTGTCTATACTCGTACGCGTGTACTTGTCCATGCATGGTGAGCATCCGTCATTCCTTCTTTTCTCTGACCTCTGCTTCCAGCCCTGGGGAGGGATGTGAGCAGTCCTGAGTAAGACTTGGGGGCCTCCAGGGTGAGCTGCTGGCTCTTTCGATGACTTCCATCCATCTGTAGAAAGCGTAAGACCAGTGGGCATGTGCTCACATACCTTCCCAAGAATTATCCAAAGTACTCCTAGTCAGTAAAGGTCTATGCTGTGCAAGCACAACTGATTGTGATCCCCAGCACCTGGATAAAAAAGCAGGCACAGTGGTGTCCTTGTAATCTCAGTACTGGTGAATTAGAGATGGGTTCACTGGCCAGCAAGCCTAACCTAATCTATGAGTTCTAGGTATAAGACAACTCCTAAAAAGGTGTGAATTGGGCTAGCCAGGCGTTTCAGCAGGTACAGGCATTTGCCGTGTAAGCCAGGCAACCTAACCCCCAGAAACCATATAAAGGTGGCCAGAATGAATTCCACATACACACCACATGCATGCTTCACCCATGTGCCCTTCCTCTATAATAATTTTTAAAATCAGGGCGTATGACTCCTGAAGTTGTCCTCTGGCATTGGCATCTGCATTTGCATGTGCACATGTATGTAAGTACTCTCACACAAACATGCACACACACTGGAAAAAACAAAGCAAGCATTCCTCCATCCTGCTTTCTAGGAACTGGAAAATTTGTCTCCAGCTCTGAATGATGGCTGAACAGAAGCAGCATGGTAGAATTCACCTTTCAAATGTATACTTGCTCTCAGCCCGGAAAAAGTAGACATGAGATTTGAATTGGAGTTTGAAAACGTAGTCTTTGTGGATGCTGTCCGCCTCCCCAGGAAGGCTCACACTGTAACCTAGCAGCGGCAGGCTTGCTAGGGGGTAGTCATCCTGGAAGCCAGCATAAGGGCCAGGTTAGCAGGGGCTGGGATGCAGGTCTGCCTGGGGATAGACCCATTACTATATCTCTCCCCAGCTATTCCATTGATACCACTGACTCTCCCAAATGGTAATTTGTACAGAGAGACCCACAGTTGACAGGGGCTGTTTTCTTTTTCACACAGGAGGTGCTAGAGTGGTGGGTGAGGAATAGATGATGATGTCTGGCACCAAAACAGACAAAGTGGATGAGCAGGTGTGTGTCTTTCAGTCTTTGTGCCCAGAGTCCAGTCATGCTTACATACCTGATGGGTTTTGTAGAAGAACAAGCAGAAGTTTGTGAAAACTACCCAGAGCTTCTGCCAGCCATTGCTGTTCTTGAACTTTCTCAGCAGATATCCTGAAAGCTGGTTCTGTCAGTAGAAAAGGATAAAAGCACTCAGCCTTCCCCAGCATCCTCAGTCTTGTTCAGCAGCTTCCACCAGCTCCACGACCCTGACACGCAGCCAGAACACCCACCCACAGGCTGAGGCCTGGATCCCACTGGCCTTACTACCAACCATGCTTAGCTTCTTTTATCAGTGTGGTTTGTAAATACTTAGGACCTGACAAAAGGAAATTAATGACTGGAAACCAATGTCTGAAACACAGGACACTGGCTTTTTTTCCTTATTTACAGAAAAAAAAAATTTTCTGAGAAAAGACACCATCTACAAACCTATGTAAGAGCAAGATGAGGGTAAGGAGATTACACACTGAATCATGACAGGGAAAGGAGTGTAAGTGCAGCACTGGGGATGACACCCCCTGTCATCCCAGTGACTCCTGGCTATAGGGCCTGTAAATAATGTGTGCTGTCTGGATTCCCCAGAAGACCCTACCTGCTCTGATCTGAATGTGTCAGGCCTTACTGGGGTTCTGCTATGCTCTGACCCCTATAAAGGATCCCTATAAGGAAGGCCTCTTGATCCTGGCCAGAAGAATGGAGAAGAGGTTCTGGAGAACTTAGAGCCAGGGTTGAGGGAGCAGGTCCAGGAAAGGATATATGGAGGTGTTAGACTGAAGAACTGTGCAGATGTGCACAGCTACTAATTACTATGTAAGTGGGATGACTAAGCATGCGTCCAGAATGGGAGGTAGAGGCTTGGGCAGGCCAAGGAGAGCACTGTTCTTGGGCAGCAAGTGGGCTATTCAGTGCATCTCCGCACAGATGAATTGCTGCCTCTACCTGGACTGTCCCCACAAACATCAGATGTCATCTGGTCTGAAGCTCCCTTTTTGAAGAGAGCTTGGGTAGATGAGACTTTCCAGACTAGTTTCTGCCAAGGGGGAGCAGGAGGCAGCTGTCTCTGACCCAGGTATCTCCCCAGCAGCAAGGACACTAATGGGGGAAGCTTGCAGAAAGGCTCACATGCATGTTCATGACAGTCATACCTCGACAGCTGCGCTGTGGTCAGCCCTGGACACACTTGTGTTCCGGTACCAGCATACGTGCACTGTGGTATTGGCTCGGTGCTGGCCTTGTCCCTCCAGGGAGCCTCTGGCTCCCTGAGTATCTTCTGATTCCTCCATAGAGACCTCATCAGAGGACCCTGGGGAGAGTTAGCAGAATCTTGCACTACCTACCTGTGCAACTTCTCCAGGGAAGCTCTGGGAATGGGCCTTTGGTGCCCCGGTCAGCAGCCAGACCAAACTATACGTTGCCAGAATAACCCAAGACCCTTTCCTTCTGGGTGTGGCCATAAGTGCTTCTTAGGTAAGGGAAGGAAGCTCATAGGGCCCAGCAGGCTGGCCAAGACCAGGAAAGCAATTTCCAGAAAAGCTTTCTGAGCTACAGAGAAGGTATCTCCTGAGATACCTTGAATCAAAACTCACGGGGACTAAGAGTGCACACTGGGCCTCCCAGCAGCACTGGAGATGTGTCGCCAACATTCTTGGCTGCCTGGATTGCAGTGTTCAGGTCCTGCATCCACTTTTCCTTTTCTAGTTGAGTGCTGTAGAGGAGAAAGGTGAATCAGCTGGCTCTCCCTGGCCTAGCACACCTGGTGTGTGGGACCAGGTCTGCTTGGGACCCCTGCCCCATTCTATGGGTCCAGAGGACTGTCAGGATTGCCCCCTTCAGCCTGTATCCCAGGGTGAGCTGGGAGGAGTTGGGGAAGCACAGGAGACCTTGGGCCTGGAACTAGTTTGTTTGCGAAGTCTCATGTTGAAACACAAAATTGGCTTTGGTTCATGACTGAGTTGGCATTTCGTGGTGAGAAAGGACTAGTCGGGACAGACTTCACTGAGTAGTGAATGCACCGTAAGAACTCAGGGATCAGAGGTGCACAAAGCCTCCAGTTGCTCTTGTGCTGTGGCCCTCCACTTTCACCTGGGTCATAAAGCACTTTCCCTTGCCGGAGGGCTGGAAGTGCTGGTGCCCTTGGAGATCAACTACCATAGGCTCCACCCTTGTCAGGCAACATGAGCCCAAGGGTGCAAGGACCTGCTAAGCAGTACCCTGACTGGTCTCTTGAGAAACACTCTCCGAGGTCAGCAATCCTCTGCTTGCAAGGGAGAAGAGACTCCTTTGCCTGCAAAACTTGGAAACGAAGCTGAGTCCCTTGATGCTCCAAGGACACTCACAACTCAGAACTGGGAAAGTCAGTACTGAAGTCCTCATCCCTGCATCAAGCCCTGCTTGGCTTGGAAAGAATCACGGAGGGCCCTTACCTGGCTGCTACCACAATTGTTTTCTGAGCTGCATAAATGGTGAAGCAGTGAGGAACAGACCACTCATTTTCGCTTTCTTCTACCTGTAAGTGAGAAAGGATCATCCCATTGGCTAGAATGCTGACAGCCCAAACCTGAGGCATACATTAAGTGCAGCCAGCTTGGAAGGCTTGTGCAATCCAAGTCCACACAGCTACAATAGAAGCAGAGGAGACAGCTGGGGTCCCTACACTATGGCAGCTGTCACCAGGTGGCGGAGCTCTGGACTAGAGATACCCAGGTACTCACCGGTGGGTCCAGCACTATTAGCTGAAAAATCAAGCAAAGAAGGTGTTAAGCATTTTCAATTCTAGAAGGAATTGGAAAATCTGTCAACTTGGCACTAAAATCTGTCAATATCAGATGAAAAAAAAAAAATGAAGACTGATCTCAGGTGTGATTCAAAGGAATAATTCCAAAATAAAATTATCACTAAATGAAACCTAAAAGTACATTCCAGAAGCTGGACATGGTGGTGCACGCCTTTAATCCTAGCACTTGGGAGGCAGAGGCAGGCGTATCTTTGTGAGTTCAAGGCCAGCCTGGTCTACAGAGTGAGTTCCAAGACAGCTGGGGCTATAGGGAGACCCTGTCTCGAAAACAACAAAAAAAAAGTACATTCAAGAAGTCCCAGGACAAACAAGATGGTTCTAAGGAATGTAAAGCTGGGTTGATATCAGGAAGCTGAGTAACAAAATCATCAGAAAAAGTAATAATTTATGTAATGAAAATACCTTTGCTAAAATCCAATATTTCTGTTATTTTTTTACAGTAAACAGAAGAAAACTGTCTTCTTTTTCTCAAGCCAAGTGTCTCTGTTCTCTGAATATTCCAGACAAGAGCACACTAGATATCCCTGAGGACTGCCAGTTAGGGATGACTCACAGAGTGGACAGCACTGAGGGTGGGCCCACAAGATGCCAATCACTGAGTCTTACTCTGGCCAGAAAAGATCAGAATTAACACTCTGCTGGCCATTTGGCAGAATGTGGTGTGGATGTTAAGTCTTGCCCCAAGTGAATATATAAATTTAATGAGATTTCAATTGAAATCCCAATGGTGTTTAGATTTGTTTAAATGACTCCAAAGTTTACATGGAAGAGTTAAATGCTTGAGAATGGCAAAGAACATTAAAAAAAATAAATAATACTGTGTGTATACTGTGGGGGTGGGGCACAGTTCTCTCCTTCCGCTTTTGGATGGGTTCCAGAGATCTAACTCAGGTAATCAGGCTTGCACATTAAGGACTTTTATCTGCAGAGCCATCTTCTTGGCACTGCAAAGAACAGTTTTAAAAGGACAAGTATGGGGTAAGATATGGTCCTCCACACAGTGAGTATCTCCAGTTACTAATTAGAGGTGTGGAGAACACTGGGTAGAACAGAATAGAATAGAATTCCTACTATAAGGAAATAGTGTAAGATAAAGGTTGTCACATGATATAGGCAATCTTTGAGATCAGGGATCAGGGAGAAATGGAGGATTAAACAGATGATGAGGAGAGTGACTGTATGGAGAGGAAGTGCTATATCCTAAGCTAATAACATGTAGCAAACTGCAGAGAACCAGTTTTGTTCCTAGCACCCAAGTTGTCACCAGGGATCCAATGTGGTGCTTCTGGCCTCTGAAGGCACTTGCACATGTGTGTAAATAACCCCCCTACACTTATGCTCATGTACACACACACACACACACACACCCAGTTGGTCTCTTAAACGAAACCATAGGGGCTGGAGAGATGGCCTAGCGGTTAAGAGCGCCGACTGCTCTTGCAGAGGACCCAGGTTTGATCCCCAGCACCCATGTGGCAGCTGAGAACCGTCTGTAACTCCAATTCCAGGAGAACTCCAGTTCCAGGGGAATCCGATGCCCTCTTCTGACCTCTGCGGCATTGCACGACATGGGTGCACAGACCTACATGCAGACAGTACATTCACACACATACAAAAATAAATAAAATTAAAAAAAAAAGAAAATTACAAAAATTGGGCTAGAGAGATGGCTCAGCAGTTAAGAGCNCAATTCCAGGAGAACTCCAGTTCCAGGGGAATCCGATGCCCTCTTCTGACCTCTGCGGCATTGCACGACATGGGTGCACAGACCTACATGCAGATAATACATTCATACACATAAAAAAAAAAAGAAACCATAAAAGTATCAACTCAGTCTTGGCATGGGGAGGAGTGTCTAGCCTGTAGAGAGGGCTAAGACACCCAAGAACAAGGTGGGAGGAGCTGGCCACACCAAGTGTCTAAATCATTCCTCCGACAGGTGGTTAATGCCGCCTTCCATATGCCAGAAGCCAGCACAGAATTAGATGCCTCTCCAGGACTGAGTTTTTAAGTTCTACCAAACTGTACAGAAAGTAAAACAGGTAATTACTGATAAAAGTGTTTGTTACCTGGGCAGGCAGCTTGGTCAGTAAAAGTGCTTGCTAAGAAAGTATGAAGACTTGAATTTATACACCCAGCACCCATGTACAACTCTGTGGGGCAATGTGCTTCTGGAATCTCAGCAGGGGAGGCAGAGACAGGGAGATCTCTGTGAAATCAAGGCCAATCTGGTCTACATAGCGGGTTCCAGGCCAACTAGGGGTATAGGGAGACCCTGTCTCAAAAAATGGGGACTTAGCCTTGCCAGTTGTCCAAGGGATGGGAGGTAAAATGATGGTGCCCCCTCTTAATCAGGGTGGAAAGGGAAGGGTAGAGGGATGGACTTCTTGTTTTGTGGGCCAGGTGCACACTATTGCATTAGTGAGCAGCTGTCTGATGCTGTTGCTGCACTGATGACCAATGGCACTCAAAGCCACAAGTGCTCTGCATGGTGGAACCACTGTGAGGATGAACTCCAGGCTGTTTAAGAGAGAGAAGGCCAATAATGTGGTATGTAGTCTTGAAAAACCAGACTTGACCAAGTGTTACCACTCACCTTTTCTGTGCCAGAGAAGTTGGGGAATGTGAAAAGGTACATAGGGTGAATTTCTGAGAAAAAAATAATACCGGGCATAAAGAAGATTGTGGAAGGCGACAATGGGGTGACAAGTCAGCACAGCTAACCCTGCCAGGCCACAGCAACACGTGATCTTATATTTTCAGTTATTTTCTTATGTATGTATTTTTTTTATTTTTGTATGTATATGAGTGTACTGTCTGCATGTAGGTTTGTGTACCTGTGTCGTGCAATGCTGCAGAGGTCAGAAGAGGGTCTTGGATTCCCCTGGAACTGGAGTTCTCCTGGAATTGGAGTTATAGACGGTTCTTAGCCGCCATGTGGGTGCTGGGATCGAACCCGGGTCCTCTGCAAGAGCAGTCGGTGCTCTTAACTGCTAGGCTATCTCTCCAGCCCCTCTTCTGTATGTATTTTATAAGTAAAACATCAGACGATGGGGCTGGCATCCAGAGGTGGAGTATGAGGCTATTCCAACTGACCCCTGCTGAACCCAGCAAAGTTGAGTCCCTTACTACAAACATCTGCTTGGAGGCTGAGCAGAGGCCTTTAGAGTCAGGAAGGAACCCTGTGTGATGCTGCAGCAATGAGACAAGGAGCAGTGTAAGGGGCGATGGCCATTGCAGTTAGGTGTTCTGGATATAGGGGCATCTTTTGGCACATACTGTATTATTGCCCCTGCCTTCAATGTCCCCAGGGCAGGTCTCAAGTCAGGTGCCAGGATCTACATAAAGGAAAAGACAGCCTCTAGATTTTCCCAAGTACATGTGGACTTAAACAGGGTTTTCTTTTTTCTTGGTCTTTTTGAGACAGGGTCTTCCTGTAGCTCTGGCTATTCTGGAACTCACTCTGTAGACCAGGCTGGCCTTGAACTCACAGACATCCGCCTGCCTCTGCCTCCCAAGTGCTAGGATTAAAGGCGTGCGCTACCACGCCCGGCTAAACAGGGTTTTCATTGATCCTCAAAGACAAAGTTGATAAAGTGGAGACAGTAAAATCCAGTGGTTATCCCATTTCAGATATCTCTATGTGGGGTGGATAGAAGGTTCACAGCAGTAACACCAATGACTCAAGCCCCAGACAGCTTTGTATACAGCACAGCGCAGTGAACACAAGACTTGTGTCTGTTCAAGGGACAGTCCTATTCCTGGGTGGCCATCTTAAACAATATGGCATATGGAGGAAGCCAACCACCAAAACTCACTCTAAGCTGTGGGTGGAATAGGATCATACTGTCAGGTACTGACAGAGACTGTGGTCCAGAGTCTAACAGTCCAGCTTGACCTATAGGGCTGCCCAGTATTTGATGATGGTGTGGTCTGAGGTTCAGAAAGAATAGCCATGAGGAATTAAGGCAGAAAAAGAAAAATCCAACAGGTTCCTTTAACATAGTGTTGTCTGCTCACACTGGAAAAATGTGAACTTGCCATTGTATGAGGGAGATGGGTGTAGGCCCAGCCTAGTACCCAAAAGCCAAAATCTCAAGTAGTCCTGATATCACTCACCAGCATGCCATGGAGTGGAAGGAAGCCACGGATCCGGAAATGGCTGGCCCCTGTGACACTTTTGCTTGTATAGAGCAACATATCTGAGAACTAAGGGATGAGAAGCAAATGGTAAAGATAAGCAACAAAGTTTCAATGTCTTTATAGTTGGAATATATGAACTCTAGGTGGCCATTACGTGTTTATGCAAATTACTGGATATTTTTGGCAAAAAGGAACTTTTTTTTTTTCTGTCTTTTTGAGACAGGGTCTCCCTGTAGCCCCAGCTGTCCTGGAACTCATTCTGTAGACCAGGCTGGCCTTGAACTCACAAAGATCCGCCTGCCTCTGCCTCCAGAGTGCTAGAATTAAAGGCGTGTGCCACCACGCTTGGCCAAAAAGGAACTTTTATTTCACTCTCTTGGTCCCTTTTGATCAAAAATAAGTTGTAGCATAAAAAGCCCCTCCGAGCCCAGCGACTCAAGGGCCAACCCGCAGCCGCTTCCAGCAGCCCAGGTGCCAGCTGGGGGCTGCGGGGAGCCGTGCGAGCTGGGTGCAGCTCAGTCCAGCCTGCTCCATTTCTTTAATGTGGATCAAGTCTGGGACAGTTGGAAGGGAGCCTGGTAAGACGGGGATACACTGGCAGGTTTTTAGCTCTCATGTTTCTGGGCTAGTACTGAGACCCCCTAACTGCCACTGGGCTGCCAGAACATTCCTGCAGACACAGAAGCATGGACTTCTCTACTTCAGCTCTCCTAGTCCTGCAGACTGGTGCCTGGAATGTGGAACTGGAACAAACTGGCCGGGGTGAGCAAAGCAGCTGCTTCTCTGTTCCTCACTCTCATACATCTCCTTGGCTCCTATATGGCCTTGGAGATGCTGAGCTAACCTGGGCTNCATAAAGACCAAATAAATAAATAAATTTTAATTAAAAAAACTCTTCTTTCTTCCACTACAGGATATGTCTAACCCACAGCCTGTGACTCTCAGGCAACCTAGGATAACTATGAATGCGGCCCAATACCAAACTGCATACTTAAGATATGTTAGTATGGTTTTTTGTGTATGTGTAACTAAATTGTGTGGGTCTCCAGCATGAACTTTGTAGCTGACAGTACAGTGTAGCAATGTCAAAATGTTGGCCACACCTGCTGGCAAGGTCATTACACTGCAGCATGAATGGAAGCTTATAGTCTGAGGTGCTCAGTCTCTAGAACCTGGAACTTGGACCTTCTGGTGCTCAGTAAGGACAAAGCACACTAGAACTTTTTCTGTGTCCCCTAGGAGTTCAGTGGCTGCCTGGCTGAGAACGTCCTGCTCCAAACAGATGTTGTCTCTGCTCTGGAGCATCGCCCAAGACTTTATGCTTCTTTTATTTTATTTATTTATTTATTTTTTTTGGTCTTTTTTGAGACAGGGTCTCCCTGTAATTTATGCTTCTTTTAAAGGGCTTATTTTTATTTCATGTGCAGGAGTGTTTTGCCTGCATATATGTATGTGACCATGTACTTGCCTAGTGCCTCCAGAGGCTAGAAGCAGGTGTCGAATCCCTTGAAACTGGAGTTACAGGGGTTGTGAGCTGCCATGTGTGTTCTGGGAACAGAACCCAGATCCTTTGCAAGAGCAACCAGAGCTCTTATCCACTCACTGAGCCATCTCTCTAGCCCCACAAAATCAGGATTATTGTAACAGTGGTTAATTCATGTATTCCAGTGACCTAAATATTAAAAACTAGTTATATGATTGGGGAGGTAGCTTTGTGGTAGAGAGTATGTCTAAATTATACAAGTTTGGTCTCAACACACACACACACACACACACACACACACACACAATGCTTCGTTTAAAAAACAAGTATTTATTTTTTTTGGTCTTCTGGAGACAAGGTCTCTCTGCAGTCCCAGCTGGCCTGAACTCACTTTTAGACCAGGGTGGCCTTGAATTCAATAGATATCCACCTGCCTCTGGCTCCTAAGTGCCGGGAATAAAGGTGTGCACCACTATGCCTGGCAACCTATAGCTTCTTTAAACAGCCCTTTGAGGGAGCCCTCCTACCCTTTAACAGTACCCATATTTAGCAAAGGCCTATCCTAATAGTAACTCAGTCCCCAGTCATCTAAAGTGCATCTGCCCTGAGATAAGGGGGCCAAGAGCATTCCAGGGGAGAGATCTGGGAGGCAAGGCTATGAAGAGGCCATCTGAGTCTGCCTGTGATAAAGGCTGGACAGAGGAAAAGGCGGGAGGGTCTCCACAAATACTGGGTAATTAGAATTAGTTGCCTACCAGCAAGGCACCAAATAAAGAACAAGAGACCTAATACCACAAAGGTCTTAAAAACGAGGCCAATTTAAGCAGGACTGGAGCCTGGGAGGATACAGCCTTCCATGTACCAAGTGAGGCACAAAAAGGAGGACTTTACACACTCATGGGCTTAAGATGGAAAAAACAGCCCTTATGAAAAAGAAGGTTCACCTCACCCTATGTATGCACTTCTGCAGGGCCAGTTACTAAACAGGTTTGCTCCAATCCTATGTCATCAGTACTGAGTTAAGAGCAAATGATTTTGTGCCACTATGTGGCCAATAGACACACAGACCTTTGGGATAGAACTGAAAGTCAAGAAATAAGCCCATGTATCTATGGCCCACTGACTATAACTACATGCAGACAGTACACTCATACACATAAAAAAATATTATATACAATATATACATATATTCATACATATATAAAATATAATACATAAATGAATATAAAATAAATATATTTATTTTTAATTATTTATTTTTTAATTTTTATTTATTTTTTATGAGTATGAATGTACTGCCTGCATGTAGGTTTGTGCACCTGTGTCATGCAATGCCGCAGAGGTCAGAAGAGAGTGTCGGATTCCCCTGGGACTGGAGTTACAGATGGTGTTAGCTACCATGTCAGTGCTAGGAATCAAATCTGGGTCCTCTGCAAGAGCAGCCAGTGTTCTTAACTGCTGCGCCATCTCTACAGCCCCTATTTCTGTCTTTTTTTGTTGTTGTTGTTCTTTTTGAGAAGTGTCTCTCTTTAGCTCTAGCTGGCCTGGAACTCACTGTGTAGACCAGGCTGGCCTTGAACTCACAGAGTTCAGCCTGCCTCTGCCTCCCAAGGGCTGGGATTAAAGGTGTGTAGCACCACACCCAGCTATTTCTTTCCTTCTTAAGACAGGGTTTCATAGAACCCAGACTAGCTTCAAACTCACTATGTATCCAAGGATGACCTTAAACTTCTGTCCCTTCTGCCCTTTGGCCTCCATCTCCTGAGTGATGATATTCTGGTGAACACCACAACACCTATTTATGTGATGCTGAGGATCAAACACAGGGCTTTGTGCATGCTAGTAGCACTAGCAGAGCAGCATCCCCAGCCCTCTCACCCATTTAGTCCAACTTTATTCTTTTGTGTGGAGATACCAAGCTGTTCTAGCACATTTGTTGACTTGTCATCCTTATAAAAAATATAAACCAGCTGGACGTAGTAGTGCACGCCTTTAATCCCAGCACTCAGGATGCAGAAGCAGGCAGATCTCTGGAGTTCAAGGCCAGCCTGGTCTATATAGCAAGTTCCAGGACAGCTGGGGCTACAGAATACAAAAAAATTATGTACATTTATATGTATAAATAAATATATAAACATATATAATATATAAATATATAAACAAATATGTACATATAAATATATGTTTATACATTTATATATAATTTTTTTTTAATTTTATTTATTTTTGTATGTGTATGAGTGTATTGTCTGAATGTAGATTTGTGTACCCGTGTCATGCAATGCCGTGGAGGTAAGAAGAAGTCTCAGATTCCCCTGGAACTGGAGTTCTCCTGGAATTGGAGTTACAGATGGTTCTTAGCCACCATGTGGGTGCTGGGGTTCGAACTGGGGTCCTCTGCAAGAGCAGTCAGTGCTCTTAACCTCTAGGCTATCTCTCCAGCCCCCTATATATAAATTTTATTTATGGGGCTGGAGAGATGGCTCAGCGGTTAAGAGCACCAACTGCTCTTGGAGAGGACCCAGGTTCGATTCCCAGAACCCACATGGTGGCTAAGAACCGTCTTTAACTCCAGTCAAAAATAAAGGGCTGGAGAGATGGCCTAGCAGTTAAGAGCGCCAACTGCTCTTGCAGAGGACCCGGGTCTTCTTCTGACCACATGCAGCACACGACATGGGTGTACTTACACACATGCAGGCAATATACTCATACACAGAAAACAAAATAATAAAACATAAAAGATATATAAGGAAAGGGAGGAGGGAAGGAAGGAACTTTTAGAAGAAACACTAATGGATGCATCTTGGGTTAGGCACACCTTGAATTAGGTAATAATTTCTTGTACAAACAACTAAAGAGAACTTGAATGTCATTAAAATGAGGTTTTCATATTATAAATGATATATCCCAGAAAATAAAGAGACAACTCAGAGAATGGAAATATTACAAGTAATATTTTGCTGATTTTTACCCCAAATTTCTGAGATGGGGGTCTCACAGTGTAGCTCAGGCTAGCTTCAAACTCACGATCCTTCTGGCTCAGTCTCCTGAATGCTGGATCCCAGGTGTGGAGCACCACTCCTAGCTAGTGTGTCTGTGCTTCCTTTAGTCTTTCAGCTCCTTATAGGTTGACTTTTCTATATTGGATTTTTCCAGAATGGGGAGTGACGGCTTGGGGTGATGGAAATGTGAGGAATTGGTGACTATTACTGCATAATTTTGTGAGTTCTGTAATTTAGTGAGTACCTGGCTCACTATTTTAAAAGGGTGGGCTTTATGCTACATTAGTAAAATTCAATTAAAGACAAAAATCTTCCCCAAAGTATAGCCACTTACCCTGCCAGGAGCAATGAGGTTTTCTATGCCAACCAGGTCCCGCTGTAGCTCTGTCAGCTTTTGTAGATTTTCTAGCCGGATAAGGCTGTGCTGGAGCTTAGTGGTCACTTCTGTGATGGCCTTCAGGGCATCTGTGTGGAGAGGTCCCTCAGTTGAGGGCTCTAGATAAGACCTTCCACCCTCTACCATCAAGGTACTTCTATTTGACTCCTTGCAAACTGTGGGCCACTGCCGAAAGCCCCTGCAGATACCCTGGCAACTCTGGCTTTGCTGAGCCCAAGGTGTCTGCTAGCCAATGCTCTTTCTTAAAGAACGGAATTTTTTTTCTTTTGGTCTTTTTTGAGACAGGGTCTTCCTGTAGCCCCAGCTGTCCTGGAACTCACTATGTAGACCAGGGTGGCCTTGAACTCACAGGGATCCATCTGCCTCTGCCTCCTGAGGGCTGGGATTAAAGGCATGTTCCACCATGCCTGGCAGAACAGATTTTATACATAATGCAAAGCAACATTTTTTTTTTTTTTGGACTTTTTGAGACAGGGTTTTTCTTAAGTCCCCGCTGGACTGGAGCTCTTTATATAGACCAGGCTGGCCTTGAACTCACAGAGATCCTCCTGCCTCTGCCTCCCAAGTGCTGGGATTAAAGGCGTGCCCCACCACTCACGGTAACATTTTTATTTATTTTTTGGTCTTTTCGAGACAGGGTCTTCCTGTAGCCCCAGCTGTCCTGGAACTCACTGTGTAGACCAGGCTGGCCTTGAACTCACAAAGATCTGCCTGCCTTTGCCTCCCAAGTGCTAGGATTAAAGNCGTGCTCTCAACTGATGAACCATATTTCCAGCTTCAAGATTTAGATATTTTTATGTGTATATGTGAGGGGCTGCATGTATATATGTGTACTACATGTATGTGTTCCTGATGCCTGAGGAGGTCCAAAGAAGGCATCAGATTACTTGAAACTAAGTTACAGATGATTGTGAGTGGCCATGTAGGTTCTGAGAACCAAATCTGGATCCTCTGTAAGAGCAGCAAGTGCTTTTAATTACTGAGCCATCTCTCCAGATCCGATCTTTTTTTCTTTTTTCTTCTTTTTCTTTTTTTGGTCTTTTTGAGAGAGGGTCTCCCTGTAGCTCCAGCTGGCCTGGAACTCACTCTGTAGACCAGGCTGGCCTTGAAATCACAGAGATCCGCCTGCCTCTGCCTCCCGAGTGCTAGGATTAAAGGCATGCACCACTATGCCCGGCACTAAAGATGGTTCTTAAGCTGCCATGTGGGTGCTGGGGATCAAACCCGGGTCCTCTGCAAGAGCAGTCCGTACTCTTAACCACTGAGCCATCATGTCTCCAGCCCCGGCAACATTTTTTTTTTTTTTTGGTCTTTTCGAGACAGGGTCTCCCTGTAGCCCCAGTGTCCTAGAACTCACGCTGTAGACCAGGCTGGCCTTGAACTCATAAAGATCCACCTGCCTCTGCCTCCCGAGTGCTAGGATTAAAGGTATGTGCCACCATGCCCAGCAACATTTGTTTTTTAAGTAGATCAGTTCACTGTGCTTTAAACATGTGAAGTAAGTTTACTTTTCTCTTGGAACAGATGCTCACCTTATTAGTTGAAGCAGATGTAAGAGATTAATAATCAGGAAGGAAACTCAGTAAGGAAAACATAGACTCAGACAGCCATGGTCAGGCCACACTGGGAGTAGCTGTGGCTAACCCAGTTCTGTCCTTGCTGCTGTCCAGTGTGCAGTGACTCATCTCTCTAGCTGAAACCACTCATGAGGACAGCTCCCTCTTTTATCAGGACCCTCTTCCTGCCTGGCCAAAGTGTCCTTTAGGTTCCCACCACCTGCAGCTTGACAAGGTCCCAGCCTCCACTTCCTCCCCCTTATTCTTGCCCCCATCCTAATGGAGTCCCAGGAAAGCTATAACTAGTTGCTTCTCAAACTTCTTAAAGTTTATCATTTTCAGAGGCAAAAAACAAGGAAACACACACAGATCATCATCCTTGACAAATGATAAAAATTACTCTTTTACAAATGATAAGTATGCAACATTGATACCATCAGGAAGAATCTCAGTGATCCCACTAAAATATTAATTAATTAATTAATTAATTAATTAATTAGAGACAGGGTCTTCTTGTAGTCCCAGCTGTCTTAGAACTTGCAATGTAGACCTGGCTGGCCTCAGTCTCAGAGCCTGTCTCTGCCTCCTCAGTGCTGGATTTAAAGGCTCCACCATGCCTGGCACCATTACAAACATAACATGAGCCATGGTAGCTGTGGTCTGCAGATTCCTACACTGCCTTTGTTCTGGCTTTGTTAGCCTGGCCAATCTTTAAGACCCAACTTGAATTGTAGCCCCTCCTGCTGGCACTTGGCTGGGCAGAGACTTGCCTTGCTCTGTTCATAAGTGTCCCCTGGACAGAAAGCAGTACCACCCTGTTCTGGGATGCCATCTGTTCTAGTTTGTCTTCTATTGCTGTGACAAAACACTCTGACCAATACCAACTTGGGGAGGAAAGGGTTTATTTGACTCACATCTCCCAGGTTGCAGTTCATCACTGAGGGAGCCCAAGGTAGGAATTCCCCTTACTGGCATGCTCCCCTAGCCCACATCAGGCTGCTTTTTTTTTCTTTTTGAGACAGGGTCTCCCTGGAGCCCCAGCTGTCCTGGAACTCACTCTGTAGACCAGGCTGGCCTTGAACTCACGAAGATCCACCTCCACCTGCCTCTGCCTCCTGATTGCTAAGATTAAAGGAGTGCGTCACCACACCCAGCTTCAGGCTGCTTTCTTATACAGTACAGAACTACCTACCCAGGGGTGGCACCACCCATAGTGGGCTGAACCCTCCCACATCACTCAACTTCACAGACATGGCCACAGGCCAGTCCAATGGAGGAAATTCCCCAGTTAAGGCTTCCTTAACCCAGGTGCGTCAAGTTGACACTAAAGCTGTCCAGCACAACTGACCCCTTGTCAACTTGACATGCAAAACATATTGCTATTAAACCACCACCTTTCTACTTCTTTTCTTTTTTTGGGGGGGAGGTCTTTTTTTTTGAGACAGGGTCTCCATGTAGTTCCAGCTGTCCTGGAACTTGCTATGTAGACCAGGCTGGCCCTGAACTCACAGAGATTTGCTTGCCTCTGCTTCCCAACCCAAGTGCTAGGATTAAAGGGGTGCAACCACCATGCCCAGCACCTTCCTATTTCTTATCCCCAAGATAAGATGTTAACATTAACATTAGTATCACAACAAAAGACAGTACAACCTTAAAAGCCCCACAGTCCTTAAAAAGTCCAAACACTTAAAAAAGTTCATAGTCTAGGGCTGGAGAGATGGTTCAGTGGTTAGGAGCACTGACTGCTCTTGCAGAGGACCCAGGTTTCATTTCTAGCACCCACATGGGCGACTAAGAATCATCTTAGGCCAGGCATGGTGGTGCATGCCTTTAATCCCAGCACTACGGAGGCAGAGGCAGACAGATCTCTGTGAGTTCAAGGCCAGCCTGGTCTACAGAGTGAGCTCCAGGCCAGCTGGGACTAAAGGGAGACCCTGTCCCCCCACCCACCCCCCAAAATTTCACAGTCTCTTAACTGTGGACTCCTGTAAAATCCAAAGCAAGTACTGTCTTATTTCAAAGGGAAGAACTGGATACACCTAAGCAAAACCTAAGCCCAGAAAAGTAGCTCAAAGCTGGACATCTGGGATTCACTCACAATCTTCTGGGCTCCAAAGGGTTTAGGCAGCTCCACTTCTCTGACTCTGCCATCCACAGCACACACAGGCCCAGGCCAGCTCCATTCCATACCTGCTGCTGCTCTTGGTGGTTCATCCCATGGTCCTGTCATCTCAAAAAAGCTGGGGTCTCCACTGAAACTGAGGCTGCACCTTCACCAATGGGCTTTTCTGGCCTCTCACGTGCCAAGCCTTGGCTGCTCTCTGTGACCCCTTCACATTTCAACACCACAGATCCACAGCAACAGACTTGAAGCACTCAATGGCTACTCCAGCCCAAAGTTCCAAATACTACCACAGGCCTCCCTAAAACACTAAGGTCATGTCTGTCACAGCAATAGCCCACTCTCTGGTATCAATTTCTGTTCTAGTTTGTCTTCAATTTCTGTGACAAAACATTCCAATCAATACCAACTTGGGGTGGAAAGGGTTTATTTGGCTTACACTGTTGGAGATTGGGATGAATTAATTTAGAATAAAACAGAGCTCAGGAGTTCTGAAGCAGCTGAGGACCCAGACAGGAGATAGACTGCTGAAAATAGTGGGTTCATCAAACCCTGTCGACTGGAACAACCAAATGGGACACAGCTGCCAGGCCCTGAACCCCCCGTTTGTTCTATGGGAAAATCATCCTGGACAGTCTTCACTGATTGTTGTCTGTCTTCCTCTAGTTATTGCCTGCTTTACTCAGGACCTAAGTGCATCTGTGACTGTATCTGTCTTACTTCCTTTTACCAAGATTTATGTGTGCTTTCAATGGTTAACTGCCTTCCCTCAAAGTTGTTTACCTCCCAAGGTTTACCTATGAAGCTTCTCCCCCATCCTCTCTGTATGAGGACACCTGGTTAATTTCACTTTTCTTGGAATCCTGGCCCTTTCCTGCTTTCTGAGACCCCTGCTTTTCACTATAAACTTGTAATGAAGGAAAAATAAATAAGGGTTGCTAAAGACAAGTCTTCCAGAAGCTGCACGGCTCCTTGCCACAGCTCCTGGGGAGCTTGGCATGGGTCCCTGCATTACATCTCCTGGGTCACAGTTCATCACTGAGGGAACCCAAGTGCCACACCAACTCCAGCATCGTCTGTGTGAGCAATGACGAAAGTCATAATAACGGACGAGGAGATATATGCCTCATGAGGCTAGGCTCCCTGGTGGTCCCTGGCAGAGTACGCGGCCTCAGCTTCCAAGATCACAACGCACTACAAAGATGTTATGCTTCATGAGTGTTGGACTTTGTACACTGTCTTTTGACTCTTCTCCTGAGCTCAGCACAACCTCAGTCCCAGACAAGAAACAGTTAAATGTGTCTGGAAATAAATCAGGCAAACAAAAGCCTCATGAACCTAAGTAAAATCATACAGAGATACAGCATTTAAAGGCTCCTTTGTCCTAGAAGTCCCCACAAAGATATTATAAACATTACACTGAGTGAGATCATAGGTTAGCTACAAATAATAAAAGTGTTCTTCCAGATTTAATAAAAATAAAGACTCGGTCCTTTAAGCAGAAAGCTACATCTAATAGAATTAGTAAGATAAAGTTTAGTTACAGTTATGCATATTAAAGTGTAACACTTAGTTAAGAGGCACATGGCGGGTTTTCTCCTTTAAGAAAAACAGAGCTAATTAAGAGGCCTTTTCAGGCTTGTGGCTTGAATCACAACCTGGAGATAACTAGCGGCCTTGAAAAAATTCTAGCCCCAGGAAGGATGAGAAACATCGAATTGGAACTTCAAAAGAAACAAAAACTGTTTATGGCTTGTGATTTTAAGACTGCTGTTTTATTGCTTATCTCCCCTGCGAAGACAGTGTGAGCAGTATACTGCGAGTAAACTTCCATTGATGTGTAAACTTTATCTGACTTGCTGTCCTTGTAAACCCAGGTGCGAATTCCTCTGGCAATAAGCCTTTTGTTCTCGGGGAGGTGCAAATCCTCTGCCTGCCTCCTCAGCCTTCCCCCCTCAGCCTGCTCTCTCAGCCTGCTTTTTCTGCTTGTGATATAAAAACTTGACTTGATCTCAGTAAAGACGCACTAGATTCAAGACCCCTCTGGTGTCATGTCCATTTTATTATATTTCGCCTAACCTGTGCCCTCCTGTACAACAAGACCCTGATTTCCCGCAGGTGGAGAGAAGCCCCCAGCTGGCTTGGTCTGCGGCACCCAAGGTAGGAATTCAGGGCAGAAACCTGGAGGCAGGAGCTGAAGCACATGTCATATAGGAACCCTGCTTACTGGCTTGCTCCCCTGGCCCATGCTCAGCCTGCTTTCTTCTTTTTTTAATTTTATTTAATTTTGTATGTGTGTGAGTGTACTGTCTGCATGTGGGTTTGTGCACCTGTGTCGTGCAATGCTGCAGAGGTCAGAAGAGGGTCTCGGATTCCCCTGGAACTGGAGTTCTCCTGGAATTGGAGTTACAGATGGTTCTTAGCCGCCATGTGGGTGCTGGGGATCGAACCCAGGTTCTCTGCAAGAGCAGTTGGTGCTCTTAACCACTAGGCTATCTCTCCAGCCCCTCAGCCTGCTTTCTTATACAGTACAGAACCACCTACCCGGGGTGACATCGCCCATAGTGGGCTGGGTCTTACACATCACTCAACAATCAAGACAATACTCCACAGACATGGCCACTGGCCAACCTCATGGAGGAAATACCTCAATTGAGGTTCCCTCAATCCAGGTGTGTCAAGTTGACACTAAAGCTATCCAGCACACCATCTCTGGAAGCCTGGACTACTGCATGTGCTCTGCATCATACTTGAGTTGGCTCTGAAAGCTAGACTGAGGTCTTAGACCTGATAGCAGGCTGATGTCCTTACATATCATGTGTACCTTATGGGTTTCTTCCATATTGCTAACAGGTCCAGAACAGATACAGGATAATAATGGCTCAACACATAGCATATAATAGTAGTCAGGGCCAAGTATACCCCTGGGAAACTTTCATTGAGGTGAAGGACACATATTGTCAATGTTATGTTGCAATGTTATGATGAACTTGACATGTCATGAGGAACAGTGACCCTTCCAAGGTCACATGTCCCCCAAGCACATGATAGACTTGATGAATACCTGGCTTAGTCCTCTCTACCCAGCATGGCCTCCTTGATGACCTAGAGTCTAGGAGTCCCTGTCTTCCAGCAGTATACTTACCATTTGCCCCATAACTATTATGGGATATGGGTCTCAATAGTAAACTGTCTAAGTGTGTCTGTGTGTGATGCTGAGACTCAAACCCAGGACATCATGCATGCTAGGTAACGTAAGCCTGACTTACACCTTAGTCCTATGAACAACTTAAATATGCTGTAATTTTTTACATTTCCCTTTAGAGGACTGGAACTTTTTATTAAATAAATTTGTTCTTTTTTTAGTAAAAATTATTTAGAATGAAGAGGAATATAATTATCATCTTCACGGGATCCACTTTATTTCTTGTCAGAAAGTACATCTGCTTGATGTTTAATGATAGGGTCTCATGTATTCCTGACCTCAAACACACTATGTTGCTGAGGCTGGCCTGAATGCCTCCACTTCCCAAGAGCTGGAATTACAGGCCAAGGCCACTGTACTGGTTTTTACGTACAGCCCAAGAAAGTGCCTTTCTTTATACCCATGTGTGGCTGTGAGAAAATAGCTATAAATAAATGCTACATATTTTTCATCTGTACTTTTATTATATTCATTTTTTTGGTCTTTTTGAGACAGGGTCTCCCTGTAGCCCCAGCTGTCCTGGAACTCGCTCTGTAGACCAGGCTGGCCTTGAACTCACAAAGATCTGCCTGCCTCTGCCTCCCAAGTGCTAGGATTAAAGGTGTGCACCACCATGCCCGGCTTTATTTTTTAAAAAGATTTTATTTTTATTTTAAATTATATGTATTTGTGTATGTCTGTATGTCTGAGTATGCACACACATTTGCCATGGCAGGCCAGTTACAAACTGTGAGCCACCAGATGTGGGTACTGGAAACCAAACTCAGGCCCTCTGGAAGAGAAGTACGTGCTCTCAACTGATGAACCATATTTCCAGCTTCAAGATTTAGATATTTTTATGTGTATATGTGAGGGGCTGCATGTATATATGTGTACTACATGTATGTGTTCCTGATGCCTGAGGAGGTCCAAAGAAGGCATCAGATTACTTGAAACTAAGTTACAGATGATTGTGAGTGGCCATGTAGGTTCTGAGAACCAAATCTGGATCCTCTGTAAGAGCAGCAAGTGCTTTTAATTACTGAGCCATCTCTCCAGATCCGATCTTTTTTTCTTTTTTCTTCTTTTTCTTTTTTTGGTCTTTTTGAGAGAGGGTCTCCCTGTAGCTTCAGCTGGCCTGGAACTCACTCTGTAGACCAGGCTGGCCTTGAAATCACAGAGATCCGCCTGCCTCTGCCTCCCAAGTGCTAGGATTAAAGGCATGCACCACTATGCCCGGCACTAAAGACGGTTCTTAAGCTGCCATGTGGGTGCTGGGAATCAAACCTGAGACCCTAAAAGAATCAAACCCCCAAAGACCCTATTTTTAAAAAGTATTTTGAGGGGCTGGAGAGATGGCTCAGAAGTTAAGAGCACCGACTGCTCTTGCAGAGGACCCAGGTTCGATTCCCAGCACCCACATGGCGGCTAAGAAGCGTCTTTAACTCCAGTTCCAGGGAAATCCAACACCCTTTTCTGACCTCCACAGCATTTCACGACATGGGTGCACCTACCTACATGCAGACAGTACACTCATACACATTAAATAAAATGATAAAAAAAGTATTTTGAGATAGGATCTCTCTATCACTCACGCTGGCCTCAAACTCCTGAGCTCAAGTGACCCTCCTGCTTCAGCCTCCCAAGCAGCTGGGATTACATCAATGTGCCACCATTCCTCACTAATTTATATATATTTTGGAGTTGCTTAAGACAGGGTCTTACTACGTAGTCCTGGCTGGCCTGGAACTGGCTGTGTTGACAGGCCAGCCTCGAACACACAGATACCCACCTGCCTCCGCCTCTTGAGTACTGGGATTAATGCCCAACTTCCAGCTAATTATATATTTTTTCTTTTTCTTTTTTTAAATTTATTTATTTTTTTAATTAAAAATTTTTAATTATTTTTATTTATTTATTTTTTAAATTTTATTTATTTTATGTGTATGAATGTACTGTCTGCATGTAGGTTTGTGCATGTATGTCATCTGCATGTAGGTTTGTGCACCCGTGTCATGCAATGCCGTGGAGGTCAGAAGGGGGCGTCGGATTCCCCTGGAACTGGAGTTCTCCTGGAATCGGAGTTACAGACGGTTCTCAGCCATCATGTGGGTGCTGGGGATCGAACCCTGGTCCTCTGCAAGAGCAGTCGGTGCTCTTAACCGCTAGGCCATCTCTCCAGCCCCTATTTTTTTTTTTTTTTTGCTAATTATATTTTTAATGACAATTTCAATGACTTATAGATAGCAATGTCTTATACTAATCTATGCTATAAGTAAAAGCTCTATTTGTAAATTTAAACTGTTCAGACTTGTGCTGGATAGCTTTAGTGTCAACTTGACACACCTGGGTTGAGGGAGCCTCAATTGGGGAACTGGCTCCATTGGACTGGCCTGTGACCACATCTGTGGAGTATTGTGTTGATGGTCGAGCAGTGTGGGAGGGCCCAGCCCACAATGAGTAGTGCCACCCTGGGCAGGTTGTTATGTACTGTATAAGAAGGCGGGCTGGGCATGAGCCAGGGGAGCAAGCCAGTGAACAGCATTCCTCCATGGCCTGTGCTTCAGCTCCTGCCTCCAGGTTCCTGCCCTGAGTTCCTGCCTTGGGCTCCTTAAGTGATGAACTGTGACCCGGGAGATGTAAGCTGAATAAACCCTTTCCTCCCCAAGTTGGTGTTAGTCAGAGTGTTTTGTCACAGCAATGGAAGACAAACCAGAACAAGACTTTATTCATTTGTCCCTTTAACAAATTTTTTAAATGATGATCCATCTATGTCAGAAACTTATAATAGGCTCTTGGCCTAAATATTTGGTAAGTTTGAGAACCATGGCTTCCAGTACAGAAACATCCACACAAAATAGGTTATTCTAGGAATACCGTGCCCCCAGTGCACATGTAAGTGACCCTGAAAGCAGAAGACCACCTTGGTCATATTACCCCATATAAGGTAATCAGGGTTCTTCTTTATTTTGGATTTGGGGCTGAGAAAGTCTATGCCAAAGTTATAGAAAGACAGGCACAGAACAGTGTGGCCGAGAACCTGCTTTCCTCCAACAGCTAGGAGGAGGTAAAGGCTGGTGGCCAGCTCTGACCACTGGGGTACTTGGTCCAGTCATCTGGGAGAGAGCCAATGAAACCTACACTTCCCACCCAGTTTACCAGATCTATTCCCACTTTCCAGCCATTTAGTCCTTAAAGTATAAAGGCACAGTGCCTAACTCACCATGGCAGTCAGCATAGTCATGGTGCTCAGGTGGGTAGTAGCCACACAGCCGGCTCAGCAGGAGACGGTAGTGTACTAGCCGCTGGATGGGCTTCAGGAGAAATGTGTTGAGAGGCAGATAGCAGACCTTCTGGAGCTCGAACTCTTTGTAGACAGCCTCCAGCTTTTTACAGTGCTTTGTGGCTTTCTCCAATTCTGTTAAGACCTCATCATGTCTTTGGAAGTAGCTGATGAACTCCTACTGGGGCACAAATGGTCAATGTTTAGGAGACCTGGTGTCTGTCAGTGGGAAAGCACCTTGTCTGTCGGGTCAGAATCCCCAGTGTGTTCTTTACACATCAGCTGGAAATCCTGACAGGGTAGCAGGGATAAACAGCATGCTGTGTACAAGGCAGAGCTTTTCTGTCTCCGTGGAAATTCATCTTCGCCCCTTAGACTCTATCCTCATACCTGCTCATTCCACCCCTGGGGTCAGGGCTCCTCCCCAGCTGATCCTCACCATAACCACTGCTGACTGACTGCTTCCTCAATCTCATAATGGATAAAGGTCTACTTCATGGAACACACCGAGTAAGCAATGGGCAGGAATTAAACCCCATTTAGTGCCGGGTTCAGTGTTCAATCCAGAAGTATCACTGGAGAGTAGAAGAAAAGTGCTCATGCCAACTCGGTTACTGGAGAGAGAGAGCAACAAAGCCTAACATGTCAAAATGCATACATGTGTGGATTCTGAATGTTACACATACATATTAAACTAATTTCTGCCTTAGAAGGCTTTAATATTAGTGAACATTAGTGCAAATTCAACAGATCTGTATATATTTCAACTTCTTTTTTTTGTCTTTTTGAGGCAGGGTCTCCCTGTAGCCCCAGGTGTCCTGGAACTCACTCTGTAGACCAGGCTGGCCTTGAACTCCGCCTGCCTCTTCCTCCCGAGTGCTAGGATTAAAGGCGTGCGCCACCACGCCTGGCAAAGGGAACACTTCTAAAGAGAACCCTTAGCCGGGTGTGGTGGCGCACACCTTTAATCCTAGCACTCGGAAGGCAGAGGCAGGCGGATCTTTGTGAGTTCAAGGCCAGCCTGGTCTACAGAGTGAGTTCCAGGACAGCTGGGGCTACAGGGAGACCCTGTCTTGAAAAGACAAAAATCAATCAATCAATCAATCAATAAATAAATAAATAAAGAGAACCCTTTGTGAGGGAAATGTTTTGCAGAGGAGAATGTTGTGCTAGGAAACTAATCAAGAGGAACTGCTTTATGGGGATTCTACACTAATCAAGAGGAACTGCTTTATGGGGATTCTACACTAATCAAGAGGAACTGCTTTATGGGGATTCTACACTAATCAAGAGGAACTGCTTTATGGGGATTCTACACTAATCAAGAGGAACTGCTTTCCAGGATTCTACCCTGAGGAATGCTGTTCTGAGGGGAACTTGGATCTAGGGAAAGCAGTTCTGAAGGGAAACATTTTTCAGTGCTATTGTGGTGAGTGAGAATCCCATTCTGAGAAACATGTACTGAAAAGCCCTGATTCGAGGGGACCATTGCTTTAAGGGAATACTGTTGTTAAGGGAAGCTACTGAGGAGAATCCTATTCTGTGGTGAGCTGTACTGAGGAATGCTATTATGAAGGGAATGTTATTTTGAGGATGGTTGTTCTGAAGGGGAAGCTGCTGTTAAACAAGGTATTCTGAGGGAAATAAAGACTCTGAGTGGAACCCTGTTTATGGGAAAGTCTTCTGAGGAGATCCATGGAACTATTATAAGGGAAACATTGTTAGGAACTACACTGCGAGGGCAAGGTGTGTGTGTGTGTGTGTACATCTGAGGCAACATCTGAGATGTTGCTGAGAGAAATGGTGCTGAGAATTCTGCTTTGAGGAGAATCCTTTTGAAAAGGCTCCTGTTCTGAGAGGAATTATGTTCTAAGGGATCCTGTCAAGAAGGGAAACATGTTTTGTCAAAAACTATTCTGAGGGTAAATCGTCTCTGTTCTAAGAAGTCTTATTCTGAGGTAATTCTATCTTGAGGGCATGCTAGTCTGAATTACCTGGATATGACAACCCTGTTTGAGGAGAACCTTATTCTAAGTGATGCTATTTTGAGAGAAATTTTGTTCGGAAGAATAGTTTAAAGAGAACTGCTATAGGGAAGGCTGTTCTGGGACAAACCCTATTCTGGGGGTGATGTTTTGAGGTGAACACTTATTCTCAGAAACTCTGCTCTGCAGGTAACCCATTGTGATGGGAATATTTTTCTGAAGTGGAACGAGGGGGAAATTTATTTGGGGGAACGGCTCTGATGAAATACCTGTTCTAGGAAATTCTGTCTTAAGGAGAACATTATTCTAAGGACATCCCGTACCAAGGAGTGCCCTGTTCCATTTTAGGCATCCTGTTCTGAGGAGAATTCTGTGCTGGATAAGAAGTATGATTTGTGGGGCTGGAGAGATGGCTCTGCGGTTAAGAGCACTGACTGCTCTTGCAGAGGACCTGGGTTCCATTCCCACCACCCACATGGTGGCTAAGAACTGTCTTTAAGCCGGGCATGGTGGTGCATGCCTTTAATCCCAGCACTTGGGAGGCAGAGGCAGGTGGATCTTTGTGAGTTCAAGTCCAGCCTGGTCTACAGAGTGAACTCTAGGCCAGCTGGGACTAAAGGGAGACACTGACTCAAAACAAAAACAAAAACAGAAACAAAACCCCACAAAAAAATAAGATTTTTCCCAGGCATGGTGGTACACATCTTTAATCCCCGCACTTGGGAGGCAGAGGCAGGTAGAGCTCTGTGAGTTCAAGGCCAGTCTGGTCTACATAGCAAGTTCCGGGACAGCTGAGGCTATAGGGACACCCTGTCTCCAAAACACACAAAAAAGTCTGATTTGAGGGGAATGCTGTTCAAGGTAATGCTCTGCTGAGAAAGTTCTGAGGATAACTGCTCTGAAAGAAATGCTGCTCTGTGAGAACCCTGTTTCAAAAGACTATCCAGAGGGGAAGTGTGTTCTAGGGAAAGATATTCCACATAAAAACCTGATTCTGGGGGGCATTACTTGGTGAAGTAAGTTGTCTAGGGAAACGTTTTGGGGGGGGCAGTGAGAAACACTGGAGGAAGGAAAGGTTATTTTTAGGGTGATACTGTGCTGGAAAAAGCTATTCTGAGGGAGACCTGGTCTGAGGGAGACCCTATTTTGAGAAATTATATTCAGAGAAACATTCTTCTGGGGAAAGATGTTCTGAAGAGAACATCTTCACGGAACACTGTTCAGAGGGAAATGCTGCTGACAGGGAATCCTGTTCTGAAGATGAAAAGCCCTTCATTTTCCCTCTTTCCTTTCCTCTCCTTTCTTCTTTCTATTTAGCCAGCTTATCATGTAGTTCAGGCTGGCCTAAACTCAGTATGGATCTGTGGATGACCCTGAACTTTGGATCCTTTGGTCTCCACCACCCAAAAGCTGAGATGACAGATGTGAGCTGCCAACCACACCCAGCTGGGAAGGCTGTTTTGAGAGCAATGCTGCACTGAAAGGAACATTGTACCAAGGGGAACCACGTTCTGGCGAACACTGTTTTGAAAGGAAACATTTGGGATGGGTGTGCTCTTCTAGGAGAGCTCCATGCTATGGAACTCTGTCCTGAGGGAAACCATGTTCTGGGAAGGCTGTTCAGGGAAACACCAGGGGCAAAGGTATCTGAAGGGAAAGTTCTGAAGAATACTGTCTCTGATGGGCAAGCTGTTTTGGAGGGGAGTGCTGTACTGAGCAATCCTCTTGGGAGGGAAACTGTTCTGAACGGACACCTGTTCTGAGTGGAGCTGTTTCTAAGCAGAACACTTTCCTGGGGAAGTCTATTCTCAGGGAGTCCTGTTCTGAGAAGCATTAATCTGGGCAAACAGTATTCTGAAGGAACCCTATTCTGAGAGGATCTGTGAAAGGAACAATCTGAGGGAAACATTTTTCTGAGAATCTATTTAAGTGAGGCTGTCCTAAGTGAAATCTTGTTCTGAGGACTGCTGTTCTGAGGGGAACCCTGCTGTCAGGAATTAAATCTGAGGGAGCGCTCCTCTAAGGGCACCTCTGTTCTGAAGGTAACCCTGACTAGGGAAGCCTGTTCCAAGGAAACTGTATTTTGAGGGCAAATCTGATCTGTTGAATGCTAGTCTGAGAAGGCTGTTCTGAGAGGAACAGGAAATGGTATTTGGAGAGGAGTCCTTTTCTGAGGAGAATCTTGTTCTGAGGGGAACAGCATTTTGAGGAACACTGTAAGAGGGAAAGGTTAGCCAGCATGGTGGCGCATGCCTTTAATCTCAGCACTCTGGAGGCAGAGGCAGGTGGATCTCTGTGAGTTCAAGGTCAGCCTGGTCTATAAAGTAAGTTCAGGCCAGCTGGGACTGCAGGGAGACCCTGTCTCAAAAAAACCCCAAATGCCCCCCCCCCAAAAAAAAGAAGAGAAAGAGGGAAAGGTTGCTCTGGAAAAAGCCATTCTTAGGAGAATCTATTTGAGGAATGTTGCTCTGAGAGGAATACCAATTTGAGAGGAATGCTATTTTGAGGAAGATTTTGTACTGCAGTGGAACCTTATTCTAAGAACAACAGTGCTCTTAGGGAACAGTGTTTTGAGGGGAACTTTGTTCGGGGGGAAAAAAATCCCGTCCTGGAGAATCCTGAGATGAACTGTGTTTTGACTGGAACTGTTTTGAAGAGAATTTTGAGGAAATGGCCTGAGGAGCCCTGTTCTGAAGTGTGCATGTTTTAAGGGAAGCACTGTTAAGAGAGTGTAGCTATTAGCAGACCCTTGTTGTGAGGAACACTGCTTTGGAAACAATTTTACTCTTAAGAGAGTTCGATACTGTGTGGAGAGTTTAGGGGCTTGCTGCTCTGACAAGAATCCCCTTTTTTATTTTTTATGAGTACGAATGTGCTGTCTGCATGTAGGTTTGCGCACCCGTGTCGTGCAGTGCCTTGGAGGTGAGAAGAGGGTGTTGGATTCCCCTGGAACTGGAGTAAAAGATGGGTCTCAGTCGCCATGTGGGTGCTGGGGATCGAACCCGGGTCCTCTGCAAGAGCAGTCAGTGCTCTTAACTGCTGAGCCATCTCTCTAGCTCCATGAACTTGTTCATATATATATATATATATACATTTTCTTTTATTTCATTTTTTAACAATAAGTAATAAGTTATGAGTACAGAATCCTTCATGTAAAACCCATTTGCAAGAAGTTGTGCCCAAACCCACACAGCCCAAGGCTCCCACCATCCAGCTGGAGGGGCTTGTATGTACAATCATGTTGATCAAATAAGTGTCCAGTCTATATTGCTGTAGTTTCACCATTCACCCCAATCGCAGCCCTTACATTTTACCACGCCCCCTCTTCCGCTGATTGTTCCCTAGGCTTAGAAAAGGGGCACAGGTGGACGAGAAGCAAAACAGTCTGCTTTCTCTGGGGCCATGAACTTATTCTTAGGAAGGGTTTCTGTTCCAGGAAAATCTGTTCTGAGGAGAATAATTAAGTGTTTCCACTCATAGCTTTTATGCTAATCTTGAAGTCCACACAAGCCTGTCTTACCTTTAACTGATTCATGTTCCTGAGCAGGACATCCCCAATTCGTTGATGACCACCTTTCAAATGAGCATTGGAGGGTCCTTCCCTGAGGAGAGGAATAAGAAAGTTCATAAAACCAATGAAAGCTTGCCAGGCATGGTGGTGCACGCCTGTAATCCCAGCACTTGGGAGGCAGAGGCAGGTGGATCTCTGTGAGTTCAAGGCCAGCCTGCTCTACAGAGTGAGTTCCAGGATAGCTGGGGCTACAGGGAAGCTCTGTTTCAGAAAAAAAAAAGACAAAAACAAACAAAACAAAAACCAAAAAACAAAAACAAATGAAAGCTGTGGAAAATACCATGATTTGATGGTAGCATGAGGAATTGTTCTAATCACAGTTGTATATTTTTTGTTTGGTTTGTTTTTTTTGAGACCAGGTTTCTCTATGTGGCTGAGACTGGCCTCTTGCCCAGCCTTCCTAGTGCTGAGATTACAGGCATGTGTCCCTATTCCCAGGAGTTATAGTCAAGAATGATAACACAGTTGAGGTAGAAAGAATTTTACTTTACTGTAACAGTTATCACATTTCTCTAATGTGGTAACCAAGGCTGGAGAGATTCTCAGTGGTTAGAGCACTGGGTGGAGAGAAGCTCTGTGGTTAGAGCACTGGCTGTTCTTCCAGAGGATCAGAGTTTAGTTCCTAGTACCCACATGGCAGCTTACAACACTCTGTAACTCCAGTTCTACTGGATCCAATGATCTCTTCTGACCTCCTTGGGCACCAGCACATATATGATGCACAGACATACATGCAGGCAAAACATCGATGCATATAAAAAAATAAAAATATCCAGGAATGGTAGTGCACACCTTTAATCCTAGCACCTGGGAGGCAGAGGCAGGGCAGATCTCTGTGAGTTCAAGGCCAGCCTGGTCTACATAGTGAGTTCCAGGCCAGCTGGGGCTAAAAGGAAACCCTGTTTCAAAAAGACCAAAAATAACAAATAAACAAACAAACAAACAAGACGGTAACCAGATAAAAATGGGTTTTCCCACCCCTGCTCCTTTCATTCTCTCTGGAATACAGTGAATAAAGTTTTTATTAAAGCTTATTCTACTACTCCCAATAGGACTTTTAAAATAATTTTTATTTATTTATTTTTATGTGTATGAATGTACTGTCTGCATGTAGGTTTGTGCCCCCATGTCATGCAATGCCTCGGAGGTCAGAAGAGGGCATCAGATTCCCCTGGAACTGGAGTTAAAGATGGTTCTCAGCCGCCATGTGGGTGCTGGGGATTGAACCTGGGTCCTCTGCAAGAGCAGTCAGTGCTCTTAACCACTAGGCCATCTCTCCAGCCCCCAATAGGACTTTTAAAAAGTCTTTATTATGGGACTGGAGAGATGGCTCAGCAGTTAAGAGCTCCAACTGCTCTTGCAGAGGACCCGGGTTTGATTCCCAGCACCCACATGATGGCTAAGAACTGTCTTTAAGCTGGGCATGGTGGTGCATGCCTTTAATCCTAGTACTTGGGGGGCAGAGACAGGCGGATCTCTGTGAGTTCAAGCCCAGTCTGGTCTACAGAGTGAGTTCCAGGCCAGCTGGGGCTATAGGGAGACCCTGTCTCAGAAATAAATTAAAAAAAAAATAAACATTTTATTTAAAAAGTCTTTATTATTAATTTTATTTTATGTGTATAAGTGTATTGCCTGCATGTAGGTAAGTGGACCTGTGTCATGCAAAGCTTGCAGAGGTCAGAAGAGGCACTCAATCCCCTGGAACTGGAGTTATGGACAGTAGTTAGTTGCCATGTGGGTGCTGGGAATAGAACCTGGGTCTTCTGCAAGAGCAGTGAGTGCTCTTAATAGCCAAGCCATCTCTCCAGCCATCATTAGTATTTTAAAATAATTTCTGTGAAGTAACAGTTGTTCTGAATTTGTTTCTGAAGCTGGGAATTTTCCGAGATAAGTCCTGGTATCAAGGATAGGTACTAACCAAGGAAATGTCAGGACTCTCACCCTGCCTCTAAGGGGTCCAGGGCAAGGCCCCCCCCCCCAGTGTGTACAGTAGAGGTTTGGGATATGGGAGCCACCCATGTGAGAATTCTACAAGGTGGGAGTCTCCTTTGGAGGGTGTCAAAGAAATGGGGCCGCTCAGAAAAGTATCATTACCAGAGTGCCAGCCTCTGTTCCACCTCATGCAGGAAGCCTCTATGGAACTCGTAGACTGGATCAATGTTGGAGAAAAGCAGGGTCATCAGGGTTGCAGGCATGGCATTTTCCTTGACCACCATACTGCGGAACCACTGTTGGAAGGAGTTTGGTATGATGAGATGTTTGGCCTTTGCCAGAGACTGAGAAACCATGCCCTTGCGGGCTTGTGACCTCAGGATGCTCAGCAAAGATCCTCTAGTCAGAGTTTAGGAAGCTAGTTCCATCAGAATTCCAGCTATCCTCTTTGCTGACCATACAACTTTCAAATACAGCGAAACAATATTTTTAGATGGACCCATTCTAAGCTTTACAACTTCGTAAAAACTTGGATGTGATTGTTCTAGCCTTAGACATCATGTTGAAAGGCAGATATATTTGGGGCTGGAGAGATGCCTCAGCAGTTAAGAGCACTGACTGCTCTTGCAGAGGACCCAGGTTCAATTCCTAGCACCCACATGGTGGCTGAGAACCATCTTTAAAAAAAAATTTTTTTTCAAAGCCAATTTTTTTTTCTTTTTTTAAAATCTATTTCTGTATGTGTATGAATGTACTGTCTGCATGCAAGTCTGTGCACCCGTGTTGTGCAATGCCACGGAGGTCAGAAGAGGGCGTCGGATTCCCCCGGAACTTGAGTTCTCCTGGAATTGGAGTTTCAGACGGTTCTCAGCCGCCATGTGGGTGCTGGGGATCGAAACCGGGTCCTCTGAAAGAGTGGTTGGTGCTCTTAACCGCTAGGCCATCTCCCCAGCCCCGCTGAGAACCATCTTTAAGCCAGGTGTGGTGGTGCACGCCTTTGATCCTGGCACTCAGGAGGCAGAGGCAAGTGGATCTTTGTGAGTTCAAGGCCAGCCTGGTATACAGAGCAAGTTCCAGGCCAGCTTGGGCTGGAGGGAGACCATGTCTCAAAAAGACCAAAAAATAAATAATTGAATAGGACAAGCTATGACAGATTTTAGAAATCCACCTAAGACTTATAATGTCCACTTCTTGGTTGCTATAGTCAGAACACTCACTACTTACATGTATTCCTCAGACTATCTCTAACCATAGATTTTTTTTTTTTTAATTTTATTTATTTTTGAGTGTGTATGAATGTACTGTCTGCATGTAGGTTTGTGCACCCGTGTTGTGCAATGCCACGGAGGTCAGAAGAGGGTGTCGGATTCCCCTGGAACTGGAGTTCTCCTGGAATTGGAGTTACAGACGGTTCTTAGCCGCCATGTGGGTGCTGGGGATCGAACCCCGGTCCTCTGCAAGAGCAGTCGGTGCTCTTAACCGCTAGGCTATCTCTCCAGCCCTAACCATAGATTTTGAAGTCATTACCTAGTTATGCCTATCTTCAACTGTTTTTTCAACTAAGAAGAAGATGGACTACAGACTGCTGCTAAAGGTCCTTCCAGCTCCATGATATTGTGCCCACCGGGGAATGGTGTTGCATGCCTTTACTCCTAGCACTAGGCAGCAGAGACCTCAAACTGTGAGATTGAGGCCAGCCTGGTTTACATTGTGAGTTCCAGGCCAGCTGGGGCTACAGGGAGATCCTGTCTCAAAAAGACCAGAAAAGAAAAAAATAAATAAGGACTTAGGGTTTTGTTGTCATTGTTTCCTGTACTATAGCTAATGTAGAGAAAAAAAAAAAAAACCCAAAAACCTCCTAAATCACTGGGGATGACCAAATTCTAAAGTTCAAATTAAAACCAACAGTATTGTGACAGTTATGGATGGCATTCAGTGTAGCACAGAAGAAAGATAATACTATTCCAGAAGCCCTAGAAAAAGTAGGGGAAGAGGCCTTCAGGAAATTTATTAGGCTAAGGTTATTTTTCTCCCAGTCTCCTTATGCAGTGGTCAGGACATGTATTATCTTAATTGAGCAGAGGATGCCATTGAAATCCAGANTTTAATTTATTTCTGTATGTTTATGAATGTACCGTCTGCATGCAGGTTTGTGCACCCGTGTCGTGCAATGCCGCGGAGGTCAGAAGAGGGTGTTGGATTCCCCTGGAACTGGAGTTCTCCTGGAATTGGAGTTACAGACGGTTCTCAGCCGCCATGTGGGTGCTGGGGATCGAACCCGGGTCCTCTGTAAGAGCGATTGGTGCTCTTAACCGCTAGGCCATCTCTCCAGCCCCCCCAAGGGTTTTACTTTTAAGTCAAAAAAAGTATACTCACACAAAAAAAGTATACTCACAATTAAGCCATGACTATTTCTCACATTTTTTCTAAACAAACAAACAAACAAACAAACAAACTCATAAAAGGCATCACAATCTCTAGTATATATTCCAAATGTGTCTATGTAGGAGAGGCTGGCTGATATACTTCCTGGATGTGGAAGTGGACTTCAACCCAACTCCAGGCTCAGCTTGCAGCAGCTTCCTTTGTTCCTGCTAGTGCAGAACATGAGATGAACCATTCTCAGGAGTTCACAAACCTCCATGAGGAAAGCTATGTCTATCTAATGTGAAAGCATAGTACATAAAGTCAAGAAGTTGGGAATCATGGCAGAATAGTGTACAGAATGGAGTACAAGGTGAAAAGGGCTGGAGACTGGAAAGAATGGGGTCAGGTCACAAACTCACTTGGAGTGGACAGGGTGGGCCAGCAAATAAGGCAGATGTCAAGGAAGAGAGGGTGAAGTGGGGTAGTAGAGGGAGATTTTTAAAAAGAAAAAAAGGAGGGTGGAATGAAAGAAAGCCTTTTGCTTTCTGGTGCTTTGTAGTGTTTTAGGTCAATGTGAATACATTGTAAGGTGCTTGTCCCCTAGGATGCAAGCAGATCTGAATGAACAGACAGGGGCCTCAAAAGAGCACTGGAGGGCTAGAGAGGTGGCTCAGTGTTTTAAGAGGTTCTCTTATAGAAGACCTAGCTTCAGCTTCTAGAACTCACATGGTGGCTAACAAATGTTCATAACTCCAGTTCCAGGGGATCCAACACCTTCTTCTGGTCTCTGTGGGCATTCATACACAGGCATACTTACATGCATGCAGGCAAAACAGTCATACACATAGAAGTTAAATAAATAAATCTGGGCTCTTGCAGAGGACCTGGGTTCAGTACCCAGCACCCACATGGCAGCTACCAACTGTCCATAACTCCAGTTCCAGGGGACCCAACACCCTCTATGACCTCCATAGGCATTGTACAACAGGGGTACACTTACATACATGCAGGCAATACACTCATACACAGAACACAAAAACTAAAAATATTAAAAAAAAAACAACAACCCTCCAACCTCCAAAAAGGCTACCGCACAAGTCCAGTGAGAAGTGCTGGTGGGAATGTGTTCCATGGGGACAGGCAGCAAGAATGGCCACCACAAATCATGGCCTAAGCCAAGGGAAAGACCAGCTGTCATCACCAAAGGTGAGTAGCAGCAATTATGGGAGGAAAAACCAGGCAGAGTATGCACTACAATATCCTGGGATATGCTTCACAGGCCACACAGGAAAATCGAGCAGCCCAGGAGGCCCACGGGAGGCTCCACTGGAGGCCCACATCCAGAGCCCATCCATGTCTTCTCCCATGTGCCTGGTTTAGTTCAAGAAAGACTGTAGCCTTCTCTCATAGTCCCCAGAATAAAGGAATGAGGTTTGTTTACCTTGTGTGCACCTTGGGGCCCATGGTATGGTGGCTGCGAAAGGACAGTGCCTTCTACCGTCAGAGATGCATCACTTTTGCAGTGCCAAAGCCCTTCAGAGCTAAGTCCTGCTGTCCTCTCCCTAGAAGCCATGTGCAACTTCTCTCATTAGATCTTCCTAGGGGCTGGAGAGATGGCTCAGCAGTTAAGAGCACTGACTGCTCTTGCAGAGGACCCCGGTTTGATTCCCAGCACCCACATGGCGGCTAAGAACCATCTTTAACTCCAGTTCCAGGGGAATCTGACGCCCTCTTCTGACCTCCGTGGCATTGCACAACACGGGTGCATAAACCTACCTGCAGACAGTACACTCATACATATAAAAAATAGTTTAAAAATTAAAAAAAATCTTAAAAAAAGATCTTCCTAAATGACTGGCAGCTACATGATGGCTCTGGTGCCCCCTTCCAGCCCCTGGTATCCTGCTGTTCCTAGAGTGCTAGCCCACCTCCCCAGTGGAGCAGCTCATTCATCTTTCCAACTTTCCCACTTTTTGTTTTTCTATTTTGTGCTATATAAACATGCCTTTTTCAAATCCAAATCCAATGAATTTTTAAAAATCTATTGCCTTCCCCTCCCCCAACCAGTTTGGCATGCCCCATGAACTTCCAGGGGTGAGAGTTGTCCCCAAGAGACCCACATCTATGGTGTAGGAGATGCCAGCCTCCCCCACAATAGGACAGAGGTTCTGGATAACTTTGCACACTATAGGTGTTGGCCTGGGATGAAGTCCAGGTTAGGGAAGATAGCCTCCTAATGGCAGTTACCTTTGTATGAGGCCCCAAAGCCCATCTCAATTCTGTATGTTCTATAGAAACCAGTCTCTCAAGTCCCAAATTAGTTCCTAACCCCTGGGACAGAGCCATGTGTCAAAACACAGCCCCAGAATATCTGTGAGACTAACTGTCTTTGTGGTGGTGACAAGGGGACACAATGGAGCGGAGTGGCCAGGAGGTACTGCTTCCTTGGCCAGATCCATGTCTCATTAGCCCAAGGAAAACCAAGTAGGATGACAGAAAATACAACATCCACAAACTGCTCTGCCCTAGTACTTCCAGAGTGATCAAGGCAACTCCAAGCAAGCTGAGCTGATCTGGGATTCATGGGTACAAAGAGGGAAAGCCTAGGGAAGACAATCCCATTTCCACTCAGCTTTGCCACCTGTAACCACATGGTGTACTGTTCACATTTCTCAGACTCTCATGCACACATGGAAAAAGCTTCTGCCACCTTTGGTGATCCTACCTTTTGAAGGCCGTTGGTCCTCACCAGGCTCTTATTAGGAAGGGGGAGGACTAGGCTGGCTCTCCTTCCAGGAGGATTATAGGCTGTGCAATCTTCATTTGTCCACAAATAGCTGAGGAGCCAGATGCACATGTGGAGACCTTATCAGGCTTGGGCATGGATGGGAGCCATGCACCTCTAACTCATCTCCACATGTACAACCAAAGAAACATACTTCTCAGACCTTTCTGGAGAGTCACTGATGGCTCTGGTTTACAGAGTCTGCATAGCAGTGGACTCTGGTGAAAGCCTCACTCCAGGCTAGACCCCAGCTGTTTCTGATTGGAAACCAGTTTGCTCAAGTGACTCTCCTGCACCTGATATGGACTGGACTGGAAAGCAGTGAAGGAAGGGCTGTCCTTGCTGCCTGGGAGCCTGCCCAAGCTTGATATTAGCCTTGTTAGATAGACTTAGATATATGGGATTGCACAGCTGCCCCCCAAAGAGCAGCTGCCTCCTTAGGAGCATGTCTCTGTGATGCTGGAGGAGACCCCACCCCAGAGGGCTTGGGCAGGCTGTTGTTCTCAGTGTGTGCAATAATTCCCAGGGGACTACCTCAGGAAGAATAAACTTAAAAATTTTTTTTTAATATTGTTAACATTAACTTTCAATTTTAAAAAGTGTTTGGGGCTGGAGAGATGGCACAATGGTTAAGAGCATGGAGGCTCTTGCAGAAGACCTGTGTTTGAATCCCAGCACCCACATGGCAGCTAACAAACATCTGTAACTCCAGTTCCAGGGAATCCAATGCCTTCTTCTGACCTCATGGGCATTGCACTACATGGGTGCACTTACACACATGCAGGCATTACATTCATACATATAAAAGAAAAATAATAAGGGGCTGGAGAGATGGCCTAGCGGTTAAGAGTGCTGACTGCTCTTGCAGAGGACCCGGGTTCGATCCCCAGCACCCACATGGTGGCTGAGAACTGTCTTTAATTCCAGTTCCAGGGGAATCTGACACCCTCTTCTGACCTCCGCGGCATTGCATGACGGGTGCACAAACCTACATGCAGACAGTACATTCATATACAAAATAAATAAATAAATAAATAAAATTAAAAAATATATATAAAAAAGAAAAATAATAAATAAAATGTTAAAAAAAAACACTGTTATACTTTGGATCTGAAATGTTTCTGAAAGACCTATATGTTAAAATGCTTGGTCTCCAACTCAGTACTATGGGGATGTGGTAAAAATTTCAAGAGGTGAAGCTGGAGAGATAGCCTAGTGGTTAAGAGCACCGACTGCTCTTGCAGAGGACCAGGGTTCGATCCCCAGCACCCACATGGCAGCTAAGAACAGTCTGTAACTCCAATTCCAGGAGAACTCCAGTTCCAGGGGAATCCGACACCCTCTTCTGACCTCCGCAGCATTGCACGACTCGGGTGCACAAACCTACATGCAGACAGTACATTCATACACATACAAAAAAAAAAATTTCAAGAGGTAAGGCCAGGGTTGGAGAGATGGCTCAGTGGTTAAGAGCATGGACTGCTCTTGCAGAGGACCCGGGTTCGATTCCCAGCACCCACATGGCGGCTAAGAACCATCTTTAACTCCAGTTTCAGGGGAATCCGACGCCCTCTTCTGACCTCCGCGGCATTGCACAACACGGGTGCACCAACCTACATGCAGACAGTACACTCATAAAATATATCTATCTCATCAAGAGGTAAGGCCTAGTGGGAGTTCTTTAGGCCATTAGGGTGTGGCTTTAAAGGGAATGAGCTGGGCGTGGTGGTGCACACCTTTAATCCTAGCACTAGGGAGGCAGAGGCAGGCAGATCTCTGTGAATTCAAGGCCAGCCTGGTCTATAGAGTGAGTTCCAGGACAGCTGGGGATACAGGGAGACCCTGTCTTGAAAAGACCAAAAATAAATAAATAAATAAATAAATAAATAAATAAATAAATGGAATAATGAGAATATAGTCTTTCTCTTTTATGTCCTGTCCATGAGGTAAATGGCTCTCTGTTCTACCATAAGCTCTCATCAAGATATGCTGTTCCAGGTCCAAAGCAGCAGAGCTAACCTGATCATGGGTTGAAGCCTCCAAAACTGTGATCCATAATAAAGCTTTTTTTTTTTTTTTTGGTCTTTTTGAGACAGGATCTCTCTGTAGCCCCAGCTGGCTTGAAACTCACTATGTAGGCCAGGCAGGCCTTGAACTCACAGACAACCACCCGTCTCTGCCTCCGGAGTGCTGGGATTAAAGGGATGCACAACCATGTCCTGCAAACTTCTTTTTGTAAATTCATTAGTCTCTGGTGTTTCTGTTCAGTAATAGCAAATATAAACAAAGGGAGGAGCCCAGGTGTTAAAAGGAAAGCACTTTTCCTGTGAAAACCCCACTTCATCTCTGTGGCCTCCTAAGAGATCATGGCTTACTATTTCTGGTTTATTCTTTCCTTAAACCGGTTTGCCTACATACAAAACTATAATGCCAAGTTGGCCAAGGCCCCTTCTCACTCATCAGATCTCTCATCTGAGAGACACCCTAACACCCAGCCAACCAAATCTCCATGTTACTCAGCTGTAAGGAGGAAGGAGTAGGTGGAGGGTAAGGAGGGAACGGAGTGAAGCTGAGCCCATCAGGGCATACATACCCTGTCCCCTTTCCACTTATCTCCAGGATCCAGCCTGACACTTAGAGCACACAGTACCAAAACTGGTGAATAATAGGAAAACTGCCTGTACAAACAAGTTCTAGCAGTAATAGGGTCTCAGAAAGAGATATTTTGGGGATCTGTCCCAGGCTTACAGGGTGTGAGCACAGAGCCCTTTCCCACCCACCCTGGGTTTCCCAGCTACAGTTTACAAACCAGGCACTTGGCCTCAGGAGTGGCCCACCTTGTGTTTCTGTTCCTCTTGGTTGTCCATTCTGGATGCACCAGCACCACTGAGGACAGGGCTTAGAACAGGGTCTAAGCCCTGCTCGGCTGTGCTTAGAGCTACCTGAGGCTCAGGGCTCAGGCTCAGCTGGTTCTTCTGGCTCAAGGGAGAAGGCTGAGGACTATCCACAGAAAAGCCTAGAAATGAATGGAGTAGGACGAAGCACGAATGAGATCAGCCGTGAGGATGGCCTACTGCACAGTAGCCTGACTGTAAACATTGTGCGGCAGCTACCACTTTGTGGAAAATGTGTGTGGTTTGTCACATGCAGTTCTAGATATGACACCAAAGAAAAACATAGCAATGGCTCATCTGCCCAGCGTCAGAAACTAAAAGATAGTATGATTCCCCATGACCCTATGGGGGCCTGGACAGCCCCATTTCTAGGCTTCATTTTGGTCTATAGAGAAGAGGTAACTAATAGGAAAACAAGCAGCACAGGATTGTGAAGCAGAAGGCTCTGTAGAGGACAGGGCTGTCAGAGCCCTGAGCCATCACCAGTGCTGGCTTACCTGAAACGCATGTCTGTTTCCAAGCCAAACTTACTAATCATTCATTAAAAAGCTAGATGACATAATTCTGTCATCTATTTGCTGGGTTTTTCATTAATGAGGCTTTTTTCTTTTTTCTTTTTCTTTTTTTGGTATTTTTGAGACAGGGTCTCCCTGTAGCCCTAGCTGGCCTGGAACTTGCTATGTAGAACTTGATCTCACAAAGATCTGCGTGTCTCTGCTCTGAGTGTTGGGATTAAAGGTGTGCACCACCAGCATAGCTAAAGACACATTTAAAACAACATTCTTATTTGTTTGAGACAGAGTTTCAGCCCAGGCTGGCCTTAGACTGAGTAACAGGCTGGCCTTGAACTTACATTTAAAACAACATTCTTATTTGTTTGAGACAGAGTTTCAGCCCAGGCTGGCCTTGAACTCCTGATCCTCCTACCACCATGTCCCAAATGCTAGGATTAGAGGTGTGGCACTACAACCAACACTAAATGCTATTTAGAAACTACTGAATATGAAAATTTATCTTATATTCCCAAGTGAATAGTATTTTTGTTTGCTCTTTGAGACAGGGTCTCCCTGTAGCCCCAGCTGGCCTGGAACTTGCTATGTAGAACAGGCTAGCCTTGAACTTATAGAGCTGTACCTGCCTCTGCCTCCTGGGTTCTGGGACTAAAGGCAGCCTGGCATGAATAGTATTTTAACACTGAAATTACAACTATTCTAATTATGATTATTAAATCAACTTAAAGCATGCTGGGATAGAAGCGCCTCGGTTTGCACCTCTGGCTGCAAGGGTGCCACACCACAGGCCTCCTAACTCCACCTGTGACTGACTTAGAAGACTCTCATTCACTGTTGTTAGAGTCCTGAAGTGCAGTCCTCTACAGTGACCCATTTATAAGATCTAAAGTTGGTTATTTAAGTTAAAACTCCTAAATGTCAGGCAGATTAGTACACGATAGCTTCTTGCAGACCAGGTAGCATCCTGTCCCACTCAGCCGCTTGACTAGGCACCCTTCCAGTGTGGTGGGGGAAGGGGGGAAGAGGAGGTCCTTGTTTTCACATTGACAAATTCAGAGATCTGCAAAGGCCTTTCCTGCTATTAGGGAGCTTTAAAAAGATGAACTGACAGCATCCTGATAGAGCTTTCCTTTAGAATTTTTCCATGACACTTTAAAGCAGGAGAAACCATTCATTGATAAAGAAAAATTAGACAATATTATTTTATGAAAATATTAACAACCAGTTTATTAGAATTTGCTTTTATTACATATTTAGTTGAAATATGCTAAGTAACATTAATATGATATTAAATCACACCCATCACCTGCCATGTACAGTCTTTGTCCCTTCTGCAGGTATCAAAGTGGAGCTGACTACTCTGTGCTGCCCTGAGGTGTGGATTACTTCCAATGTTGAGAAGTACATCCAAAGATTTACTATTTAAGACTTGCTCTCCCAAATCCTCTTTTTCTAGTAAGCCAGAACTGCATAATGAGGTCCTTTGATGTAATGGAAATTCAAGAAAAACCTATATGCTATTAATAACTTACCTACTTTTCACAACACTGTTCAGAATCTAATAGCCATGATATTTTATACTCAGTTATGGAAATGTTAAGGATTGCACCTTTACCTGTGTTTCCTAGTGCTCCTCATAGTACCACACTTGAGGATATGAAGTCCAGAGCAAATTCTAGTGGATGGTAAGTAAAATATTTCTGAAAGCTGGCCTGTAATACCAACACTCAGGAGGTGGAGGTAGGAGGACTAGCTTAACGCCACAAGTTTCAGGCCAGCCTGGGCTAGAGAGCAAAACCTTGTCTCAAAGCAAAACAGATCCAAAACCAAACCAAACCAGACAAAACAAAAGACTGCCACAAAATCTGACTTTATTTTTAAGTGGGGGGAGGGCATGAGGAAGTGCACAAGCACAGGCAGCATCCGACGATAGGCTTCTAGGATGTCCTTAGGGCTGGAGAACAGGCTGTGGCCATTGTGAAGGAAACAGCATCAGAGAGAGAAATGAAACTCCCAGCAAACCCCTTCGGTGAGTAACTTGTAGAGAAGGGGGATACCGCCTTGGAACAGACTACTCACTTGCAGTAAACTAACTTTGGTTTTTTTGGAGGTTAAAAAATCATCATTTGGGCTAAAGAGATGGCTCAGCAGTTTAGAGCACCAGCTGTTCCTGCAGAAAACCTGGGTTTGAATTCCAGTACCCACATGGTGATTAACAATAGTCCATAACTCCAGTTCCAGGGAATCTGACACTCTCTTCTGACATCCACAGGCATTGCAAAACATGGGTACACTGACACAAATGCAGGGAATAAGCTCATACACATTAAAATAAAAACCCATCATTTGATATCACTGTAAATACTTTTCTATTTTATAAAAGATATCAACTCAAAATTTAGTGACATTGATTTTTTTTTTTTTACAATTATACCTGGTAGCTATAGAAAAACTTATAAACTGTTCTTGAAATGATACAAATACAGACCAACATGATAATGTAAATAAACCTGTGGGTAAGAACCCGGGGCTGGAGCTCAGTGACAGAATGTTAATCCAGCACTTGTAAGGTCCTTGGTTTGATCCCCAGCACCACACCACACATATGTGCACATACACGAGCATACTCCACTCCGCCAAAAGTTGTGGGTAGATATTTTGTCAAGCAACTCTCAGTAAACATGTAATGTTTCTAAATGTGAGATTGTGGTGTGTGTACCTACCTTTAGGC
Organism: Rhizomys pruinosus; assembly: GCA_009823505.1. Classification (NCBI taxonomy): domain Eukaryota; kingdom Metazoa; phylum Chordata; class Mammalia; order Rodentia; family Spalacidae; genus Rhizomys; species Rhizomys pruinosus. Next base: position 52,292 of record VZQC01000969.1, on the reverse strand, counting down.
CCTATTAGCACAAAAGGTGTCTGTCCCTGGGGCAGTTGTAGATAGGGCTACATTGTACAGTGTGTGTGGGGGGAATGGGGGGGCTTGCCAGGCACTTTCTGGAAGTGACACAAACAGTATAAATGACACAGACAGTGCCTCTCAGGTTCTCTGGCTGGGTGTTCTCTGATATTTTTACTTCTGTTTCCTGAGTACTAGGATTATAGATATAGAAAGGTATACTTGAATACATGGCTAAAAGACAACTGTCTTAAGGGATTTTAAAAATGCTAAAAATCAGTTGGGGATGGTGATGCATGCCTTTAATCCCAGCAGAGGAAGGCAGATCTCTGGGAGTTCAAGGCCAGCCTGGTCTACATAGCAAGCTCCAGGCCAGCTGGGATTAAAGGGAGATCGTGTCTCAAAAAGACAAAAAAAAAAAAAAAAAAAAAATCGGACTGGAGAGATGGCTCAGTGGTTAAGTGCTCTGGCTGTTCTTGCAGAAGACCCAGGTTTGAATACTAGCACCCACATGGCGCCTAACAACCATCTGTAGTGCTAGGATTAAAGGCATGTGCCACCATGCCCGGCTCAAAGTTTCAGATTCTATGGAATGTCTCACCTTAACTGAAAAGCCACTGAAGAGTCCCTGTTAAGTATCTGTAGAGCCCGGTGTGGTGGCCCACACCCTTAATCCTAACACTCGGAAGGCAGAGGTAGGTGGATCTCCATGACTTCATGGCCAGCCTGGTCTACAGAGTGAGTTCTAGGCCAGCTGGGGCTACAGGGAAACCCTGTCTCAAAAATACAAAAAAAAAAAAAAAAAAAAAAAAAAAAAAAAAAAAAAGTATCTGTAGAAACACGTGGCCATGGCCAAAATCCTCCACTGTAGAGCAGAGTCAGCATTACTTTGAATTATAGGAGTCCCTATTAAAATACTCACTCTGACCCAACCTTGAAGGATCCACCTCCACTCAAAAAGTTCAACTCTTCTATTGCAGTGTGAGTGATGAAATTCTTAAGCTGCAGACAAGGGTTCCAAAGACCAAGCTCCTTTAGACTGAAGCGTGAAGGGCAGCTGTGGTTTTCTGAGCTCCCATTTCTGCTGGGGCAGACCTAGCTGTCCATTAGATTCACTGGGGTGCCTTGCTGCATGGGCAGGAGGCGGAGAGAATGGCCTTCAACATGCTCTCAAAGCTGCAAATTTCAAGCTTTTGTCACAGAACACTGAAAACTTACTTCGATATGCCAACAGACAGCATTTTTGGCAGGTGGTTTATTTCTTAAAATTTCTCAATATTTACCAGATAATATTTGAAATACCACTTAAAATTCAGTGTTACACTTTTGTGCTTACCTTTGCCTTTTTCTTCAAGACATTGTTTTGTTCATTTAAGTAGAGGTGAAAGATGATGACAGTGAACTTTACATTTACAGGGAAAAGAAAAGTTGCTTTATTTCATACCTTTAAATGCCCTTCTTTATAATTTTTTTTTAATAAACAATCCTTGAAAATGTTTGCCTAACATCAGAGGAATAATCAACTCCTGTTTGGGAAAATTCAAGATGAAGTTGAAGGTTAATTTGAGAGTAAGAGGTGCCAGGAAGAGAGACCTTGAACAGTGGATTGTTAATTTTAGAGAAAACACACACACGGAGTTGTATATGATGTCTAAGTAAATGTGCATTTTGATGATCTGGCAGACACTATTTCTGGCTTCATTATCAAACTGGAATGTCGAGATTCACTTTTACACATAGAATCTGGCTCAAAAACAAAAGTGGGAGCAGTGAACTGCTAATGACAAGAGGTCTAAATGTCAGCTCCTGGCTTCGTTTACTTTGTGCAGAGGTCAGGGCCCTTGGAAGTACATGTAAAGTCCTTGGTTTGACTCCTAGCACCTTGATAAGGAAAGAACGAGAAAAAAGGCCTTCTTCCCTAAGGGTTACTATGGATTTATGATCAACAGTGCTTGGACTGTACTGGTGATTCACCCTCACCAGGCTGACAGCTCAGAGCCATCAGCACTTTGTTTCCTCCTCTCAGCACCTACAGACATCAAGGGGACTCCAGCACTGCTCCAGTAGCATCCTCAGATGCCCAGCACGATGATGATGCTCCCTGTGCAGGTATGCCAGAACTACCACCAAACCTGGAAGCCACCACCAACTGCCAGACTAACCTGACATCTACAGCTTGGATATCAAGCTGTCTTTGCCTTCGTGCTGTGGCTGTTGTGGGTGTGGCTATGAACTCTGGCAAGTACTTCACTCACCAGAATCTCAGGAAGAAATCCAAAGAGAAACTGGTGAGGTTGCAAAACCAATGAGGTAGTTGGCTCTTCCTTCAGGACATCAAGAATCAAAATGAAGAACTGGGAGAGGGCCGAGGCCAGGCTCTACTAAGTGTATTTCAGTTACTACTGAAAGTACAAACTGACCACAGACAAAAACCAATCCCATTTGTGTAACTTCACAGGGACTGAGCACTGGAATGAGCAAATAAACTCCATTAAAAAACTAGTGATCATGTTATCAACCTGTGTAAGTCCAGACTCCCCAGTGTGACATGGCAGGTTGTCCTTCTGACACACCTGGAAGACTGGTGGAGCAGAGCCTTAGTTCAACTTTTCTATAGCTAGTACCAAGGCAGTTTCATGTTTGCTGGTGATGCCTTACTTTACCCTGTACAAAGCACCCACTTAAGTTTTTAATTTAGAGAGAGGTGAGGGGATGGGATAGATGGAGGAAGAAGAGATGAGGGAGGAGCCAAGATACCGGTTAGGTATATGGTCTCCTTTTGCACATGGATAAGAGAGCTAGGGCTTTGATATTTTTGTTCTAATAACACTGATTCACTGGAGGCTGGAGGTATAGCTCAGCAGAAGAGTACTCACCTAGCATGCATGATTAGTCCAAACAGAAACAAAAATGCTAAGCCTAAAACTGATACTTTCATTAGGAATCTGAGAAGCATCCTGCCAAACAGAATGAATCTGCAGTTTGATCCTCATTGGATCAGAACTGGTAGACTGAAAAATGTAAGGGCCTTGCTTCTCTTACCATCTACACCAACCATGTGGATCAGCTCAGGTCACATGCCACACAAGGCTCTGAGCCAAATCCCAGCAGCTCAGTTCTGCTTAGTTTTCTCCCTAGAGAACCCCCCCCCCCACTATCATCTCTTAATTCTGCATAGCAGGTGTTGGGCAGTAGAAGTATCAGAAGGGAGCAGGCGTACATGAATGAAGACCTGTGCTCCTGTGACTGGTCTCTTCTATGTGGGAAGTAACTGCCACCCATGGGCTCTTTCCTAGAAGTGCTGCCATCACAGGCCTCTCTTCCAGCATATGGAAGAGCAGATGCTGGGCTCTAGCAGGGCCTTGTGTCCTCCCACTGCTGTCATAGGTTTCCCCTAACAACTCTGCCTGTTCTTGGTCCCCAAAGTGCAGTCACTACTGCTGAAGGTATCCTACACAAACAGCTGTGGCTCTTGTGCTCTCAGTGTCAAAGGGTTTCTGGCTACTACTGTCAAGAAGGTGGGTATAGGGGCTGGAGAGATAGCCTAGCAGTTAAGAGCACCAACTGCTCTTGCAGAGGACCCAGGTTCGATCCCCAGCACCCACATGGCGGCTAAGAACCATCTGTAACTCCAATTCCAGGAGAACTCCAGTTCCAGGGGAATCCGACACCCTCTTCTGACCTCCGCGGCATTGCACGACACGGGTGCACAAACCTACAAGCAGACAGTACATTCATACACATACAAAAATAAAAATTAAATTTAAAAAAATTAAAAAAAAGAAGGTGGGTATAAAGTCCCATTGCACCATCAAGGGACGTGTTGAGGCTAGACAGCTCCAAGCAAGCAGCAAAAAACCCTGTGCTAGCTGGGCGTGGTGGCACACGCCTTTAATCCTAGCACTTGGGAGGCAGAGGCAGGCAGATCTTTGTGAGTTCAAGGCCAGCCTGGTCTACAGAGTGAGTTCCAGGACAGCTGGGGCCATAGGGAGACCCTGTCTTGAAAACACTAAAAAACAAAAACAAAAACAAAAAATCCTGTGCTAAGTGGTAAGTTCAAGTTTGGAGTTAGAGTAAAGTCAGCCAAAGACAAGTAATTGCTATGTTCTGGAAAGTCCATACCGCCCTCCAGGACAGGCCTCCTGCACTGGTTGCCACTAAGAAATGCAAGCCAATGGGAATAAACAGGAAACCATGTTCTGTGATTCAACATTAACAGTCAACATTTGCTCTGTGCAGAGTGGAAGCACCCAACACGATAGGCAGCGGCATAAGGCTTCAATGTTGAGGTGCAGAATGTGGTCTGAGCACAGAGAGTGTCCATCTTTGCCATGCAGGCCATGCTAGCCCCATCAGGCAAGAGCAGAAGACATTGAAAGAGTGCTAAGACTGAGAAAAAAACAAGATACCACCCCAACCACTGGCTTTCAATACAGATGTTATTACCCACACCTACAAGAAGACAATCTATGCAAGCACCTTGGTGCCTGTTTAGTGCTCATAGGCCAATGAAAAGTTAGTGAAAGGGGTTGTATAAATTTGTAGTTATCTCAAGGATTAATTTAATATATGAAATAATCTTAACCTATATAAATAAAATTCTTTTTAAATATTAATTATTTATTTTTGGTCTTTTTTGAGACAGGGTCTCCCTGTAGCTCTGGCTGTCTTGGAACTCACTCTGTAGACCAGGCTAGCCTTGAACTCACAGAGATCCGCCTGCCTCTGCCTCCCAAGTGCTAGGATTAAAGGCATGCACCACCACACCCAGCAATTTTATTTATTATTTTTATTTTATGTGTATGAGTATACTGCCTGTAAGTGCACCCATGTCGTGTGTGCTGGATAGCTTTAGTGTCAACTTGTCACACCTGGGTTCAGGGAGCCTCGATTGGGGAATTGGCTCCATTGGATTGGCCTGTGGCCACATCTATGGATTATTGTCTTGATTGTCAAGCAGTGTGGGAGGGCCCAGCCCACAATGAGTGGTGCCACCCTGGGTAGGTTGTTGTGTACTGTATAAGAAGGCAGGCTGGGGGCTGAAGAGATGGCCTAGTGGTTAAGAGCGCTGACTGCTCTTACAGAGGACCGGGGTTCGATCCCCAGCACCCACATGGCGGCCAAGAACCATCTGAAACTCCAATTCCAGGAGAACTCCAGTTCCAGGGGAATCTGAGACCCTCTTCTGACCTCCGCGGCATTTTACGACACGGGTGCACAAACCTGCATGCAGACAGTACATTGATACACATACAGAAATAAATAAAAAAAAAAGAAGGCAGGCTGGGCATGAGCCAGGGGAGCAAGCCAGTGAACAGCATTCCTCCATGGCCTGTGCTTCAGCTCCTGCCTTGGGTTCCCTAAGTGATGAACTGTGACCCAGGAGATGTAAGCTAAATAAACTCTTTCCTCCCCAAGTTGGTGTTGGTCAGAGTGTTTTGTCACAGCAATGGAAGAAAAACTAGAACACCGTGCAATGCCCGCAGAGTCAGAAGAAGGCGTTGGATTCCCCTGGAACTGGAGTTAGGATGGTTGTTAGCCTCCATTTGGGTGCTGGGAATTGAACCTGGGTCCTCTGCAAGAGCAACCAGTGCTCTTAACCACTAAGCCATCTCTCCAGCCCGGCCTATATAAAAATTCTTAAGCAGAGGGAAAGAAAGCTAAAAAGCCCATTTAAAAATTCATAGTAAATATTTCCTTATTTTATTGAATAAACAATGAAAATTATCAGTACATATCTGAAAATTTATAAATGGTCATTTAAATGGAAAGCAAACTTTATAAGTACCACAAACTAGACAGGAGAAATGTCTCTTTAAAGACTGAACAAGTTCAAATGCATAAAGAAATGTCAACTTCATCTTTCTTCATTTCCTAGAGGAATGAACCCATATGTTTTCTTGCAAAAGACAGAGCCTTGCGCACTAGTGGACACGGTGGGATGGCTACTGCATGGAAGAGAACTGACAGCATCTTCTACCTGGGACAGTCTTCCATATATGCAGCCCCAAGAAAAGAGCCCAAGTGAGACCACAGCAGATGCAGTTCCATGGACATGAGAACAAACATTAATTATTGAAGTAACTGTTCTAGCAATGGACTTTTCTGATGTTCTAAAAGCTGGAGGGAATAAGCATACTTTGAAGATTTACAATACCTTTCAGTATTGATTGGCACAGAAACACAGAAGAGGAAGGAGTGTGTGTGTGTGTGTGTGTGTGTGTGTGCATCGCAGTATCATCATAACCACAGTGTGGGTGATACAATCATTACTCAGGCAGAATGGTAGAAGTTGCATGAAAAATAAAAATCTGCTTGTGCACCAAAGCCATCAGAAAGGATGGAATCACTTGGCAAGGTAATGACTGGAATGGCATAACCAACAGTCCTAAATGTCTTCATGTTGAAGTCCTGAGTGTGCTTGTGCCCAATCCTGGGTCAGTGGCACTAAATAGAACATGAGTGCTAATGAGGACAGGGGAATCCAAAGCTAATGCCAGACTTACATAATGCCTTTGCCATATAGAAGGCACACATCAATACCTGATGGTTCAAAAAACCACACAGAACAAATCACCACATATATCTAGTGTAACTTGTAACTATGCTGTTAGTCTTGAGAGTCATTGTGGTTTATATAAAACACTGAGATTTTGGAAACAAATATAGAAATAGATTTGATAACTAATAAAAAAATCATCTATCTAAAGAGTATATTTAGTGGCGGACTTGATGGGTGGAACAGAAACTGCCTGGTGGCCTTGCACTTGAAGAGGATAACTGCAAGACCTTGTCCCTACGAGCACCAACGCCCTGGCTGCTATCATCTGTGTGGACACAGCTGGGTGTGTAACCTTTCTGGATGGACACGCTGGCTATGAGAGCCCTCTACCCTTGCCCCCCTCCCTAACCTTCCTGGGAGCCACAAGGACAGCAACGACAGGGGCCTGCCTGTCCAAGGCAGCAGAAGCGCTCATCTTCATAAGGTTCTGAACATGGTTAAGGAGACTGACAGACTGGAGCGCTGACAACACTGTGCAGCACTTCTACCTACCCACTCTCAGGAGCTGTTCTGGACTGGGAAGTGCTGCTCAAAGTTAAGAATTACTTCCTTCATCTTGGCATCTATCTCTGTAGCTGATACAGTGGATCATACTCCCATACTAGAACCACTGGCCAACACAGGCAGGAAAACAAAAAAGAAACACCCAATGTTCACACTGTGCTCAGTGGCTTCAGACTGTACAGCACCTTCTTGTAAGGTCAGAGTAATACAGCTGATCAACCCAACAAGGAAAAACCATCATTTGTGAACAGGAACTCAGAAGAAGGCATAACTTATTTTTAACTATAAAGGAAAAGTTGTGATATATTATGAACACTCTGCTAAGAGAGAATTAAAAATTTCTCTGGATTGTACCAAAAAAAATCTTCTGTTATTAGTGCTATCCATGGAGTACCTGGAGGTCATGTGGGCCTGTGGAAAGTGGAGTAAGAGACAGATCCCAAATCCCTAGTTGGTCCAGGCTTTGAGACCTGAGGCACTGGCCTGGATTCTTCTACAAGGCACTGGCTAAAAATGGGGTATGGGGTGTTCTAACTGAAGCATAACAGGCAGATGCAGGAAGTAAATCATATCTGTAACCTGACTTTGAGAGATCAAATGCCAACAGGCATGTTATTGCTTGTTTTGAGACAGTCTCACTATGTAGCCCAGGCTGGCCTTGAACTCATGATCCTCTTTCCTCTGCTTCTCAAGTGTTGAGGTTGCAGGCCTGTGTCACTATGTCCAAGTATTCTGAAGATAACTGGGTCTCAGAATTATATGATACTAAGGTACTATTCATTTTATATACTAATGAACATATAAGGTCATGTAAAAGAGTATCCTTGTCTTTCAGAGATGCTTGCAGAATTCTGAGGAAAGGCACAGTAAGCACACCAGGGGCTTTTCTTTAAAATGCTATAGTACAAAACTCAGAAGAGGCTTGTACAGCAGTGCACAGGTCTCCCAGCACTCAGAAGGCTAAGACAGGAAGATCACCAAGTCCAAGGCCTGCTGAGCAGTTTAGTAAGAACTTGCCTCAAAAGAAGTCCCAGCACTTGAGAGGCAGAGGCAGGTGGATCTGAGTTCCAGGCCAGCCTGATCTACACAGGGAGCTCCAGGTCAGGTGGGGCTACAGGGAGATCCTGTCTCAAAGAATCAAAGCAATAAAAAAAAAAAAAAAAAAAAAGGGGGGGGGGTTGGGGTAGAGTTCAGGGCTACTGCTTGCCTGGCATTCAAAGACCCCAGGTTCACTGCCTAGTGCTACAAACACATTTCAGAAGAAAACATGGGAAGAGAGAGAAAGTGTGACCAAGTATCATCAATGCTGGGTGGGGGGCAGAGGCTTATTCCACTCCTTTTCCTGAAAACATTCTAATAAACGAAAAAATTATCTACAAAAGGCGAGGTTCCATTAGTAGAAAACAAAAACAAAAGAACCCACTTTCAGGAGGACTAGTAGAAGACAGCTGAGAACAGAATTTACTGAGTCTGTCAGAGGAGGGTGAGATAACCTGACTTGGAGGAGGTCCTATTCCCTCTGGTGGGAACACCCCTTGCCCAGAGCACTAGCTTTACCAAGGAGTAGTTCCAGCCTGGCATGGGTGGGTACAAACCCTCCCATACCTGATTTGAACCCAGATACTAGGGTGGGCTCCTTTAAAGAGCAAATGTAGAGTTAGCAGAGTGTTGCCCACCATGTACACAACTGTGAATTCAATCCCCAGCATCTTGCAAACTGGGCATGGTATCTCACACATGTAATTCCAGCACTCTGGAGGTGGAAGCAAGATGATCAGGTTATCTTTGGCCAAACAGCCTGAGATACAAGATCCTGTCTCAAAAGAAAAAAACCAACTAACCAACCAAAAAACAAGACAGACAACTTTGTGCTTCACAGTGTTAGTGAGTACATTTGTTGGGTAGTGACAAAGGAAGGAGCAGTGTAGTCTTCAGACACCATATGAATACTAAGGTTCAGGAAAAACCTTTTAATGGTGATCCATATTAATTCTTCCCTACAGCACAAACCCAAGGTTTACTTTTGGAATGACACACTGTGAGAAAACCTACCATCCCAAGCAGAACTCTTCTACATAGTGTTGCCTTGTATGTATAGAAAGTGGCACTCTGCTTCTAAGAATTAAGGGGATAGCCGGGCGTGGTGGCGCACGCCTTTAATCCTAGCACTTGGGAGGCAGAGGCAGGTGGATCTTTGTGAGTTCAAGGCCAGCCTGGTTTACAGAGTGAGTTCCAGGACAGCTGAGGCTATAGGGAGACCCTGTCTTGAAAAGACAAAAATCAATCAATCAATCAATTAATTAAGGGGATAGAATAAAGAATAACAGCTGGGGGTGGTGGCACATGCCTTTAATTCTAGCACTCAGGAAGCAGAGGCAGGAGGATCTCTGTGAGTTCAAGGGCAGCCTGATCTACAGAGCGAGCTCCAGGCCAGCTGGGACTAAAGGGAGACCCTGTCTCAAAAAGAAAAAAAAAAAAAAAAAAAAAAAACAAACAACACAAGCAAGCACTGACTGACTGGACCAGTGAAAGGATGAGACTGTGCTTTATATTTCAGGAAGCTACAAAAGTTATTGCCTGTAATCCCAGAACTTGGGAGGTTAAGGCAAGTAGACTGATGTGAGTCTGAGCCCAACCAGGGCTAAAGACAGACCTTATCACAAAATAAAAATAATTACATGATACATTTATCAACAAACCTCTTGTTAGAATCCAATCAACACTAACAAGAAAAGACTAACATCCACAGGATCTCAACAGCTCAAAGATCAGCAAGGTGGTCTCTGTGCAAACAAGATTATTCTATTTCAGCATAGAACCAGATGTCTCATAAGTGAATGTTTAAAGTTCCCAAGAGAACCTGGGGATGTAGTTCAGCAGTATTGCCTAACATGTGTAAGGCCCTGTGTTCAATCTTTAGTATCAGGAAAAAAATTTCCACAGGACATTTTGAGGAGAAAATGAAACTTGAAATATGTATTGCACTGCTACATAAGAAAGGGCACCGGGCGTGCTGGCACACGCCTTTAATCCTGGCATTCGAGAGGCAGAGGCAGGCAGATCTCTGTGAGTTAAAGGCCAGTCTGGTCTACATAGTGAGTTCTAGGACAGCTGGGGCTACAGAGAGACCCTGTCTCAAACAAAACAAAACAAAACAAAACAAAACAAAACAAAACAAAACAAAACAAAACAAAACAAAACAAAACAAAACAAAACAAACCTCCCAAACCAAAACTCCAATCTGTGGTCCTGAAGATGGACAAATTCAATAGCATCTGACCAGGGCGGGCCTTAGCCCAGCACCTGTGAGATGCTGGGTCTCATGGCAGCCTTGTTACCCACATCCAGTCTGTATCATGAGCATCAGCCTCAACTCGAAGTGGTTTAGACTTTACATGGCACTCAGCAGGACCACCTCAGCTTTTATTCCTTGAGCCCTCCCACTGCCTTGGGATAGAATCATGTTTTCAATGGCAGCTACTGGAAACAGTAGCATTGTGTATTACAAACCACCTGATACAACCCAGCACTACTCCTAGAGAGAGACTTCAAGCCCTCACACATTGTCATGTTTTTATCATTTTAAACTAACATTGTGTTATGTCAATAGAATAACTCACTCTCCTATACCAGCTTGCACCATGACTTTCAAGTCCACTTGTGGGTCTGGTTCTACTTGGTTGCGAACACATTATCTATTAGACCTGCAATAACAATGAACATAAGGCAGCAGCTTACATGTTCACAGTGAATTTGAGACCAGTCCCTTAGAGGCCTACTTTAAATAGCACTGCCTAGATCTCAGGTCAGTAATAAGCAGAGGCCTCTAGCATCAGCACAGCACCATGGACACCTCTGCACACAAAGGCTGCAGCCTTAACTGCCCTTTCTGGGGCATTCTGCAGAGGTTTCAAATACTGCACTGTACAAATTAGACAAAATGCACGCTCTATGGGAAGCACAGCTTATCTTATAAGCAGCACTGAGAGGCATAAAACACAAAGATCATCATGAATCCAAACTGTGTAATATTCAAAATGTACAGCACCAGTATTTACTTGAATTCAAAGCACATGTCAGAAAAGTCAAAGCTGCAGAGGGCAACTCATCAGCTGCTTGGACTATGCTCATCTATCTTTAACTAGGTACATAGGCTTTAACATCATCCAAGTGAAAGTTTTAATTCTTTGACATCCAGAACAGTATAATATATGAGTAATTAGAAAAAACCCTGACCATTTAGCATGAACTCCTTCACTTTCTACGTCTGAGCCAAAAGATTCTGAGTTCTAACTATACCAATGGGGAGGGGGATCTCCTTGTAAAGGAATGGTCAAGATGAATTTTTATCTACTTGTTCTCCTGGAGTTGAACTCTTTAAATTGTGTTGAAAACTGAAAGGGACTCTTTCCCCACTCGTCTGTGCAAAAGGATTGCTGAAGAAGAGACTCACATCCAGGGGAGCCTCAGCCTCAGAGTCCCACGAGTCTGTGTCTGTGCTGCTGGAATCTTCAGCTGTTGTGGGTGGGTAGCTGAGCTGTTCTAACTGATCGATAATGTCAGAAAATTGGAAGGCTGATGAGCTGGACTCTGAGCGGACTGAGTAGGCTGGGAAGTTAACCATGGAGCTGGCCTCAGACTGATTAGCTGAGCTGGATGTGTGTAGAGAAAGACCACTATGCAGCGGCAGGTTATTGAGGGAGCTGTTTTCAGACTGGTTGTTCCTAAGTGAGCTGGTCTCAGAAGGACTCAACAAGCTCTGCATCAGGCTAGCCTGTGCTTTCACCTCAAACAGCTCTGAGGTGTCTGAGGGATGTGTGTTGCCATTGAAGTCACTTCCTTCCCCAAATTCAAAATCGTCTTCTACACTCATATCTACTGCCTCAGTGGAGTATCTATCTGGGCTGGACTGGGCAGACTCTGGATGCTGGCAGGAACCTGGACCACACAATGGAGGGGAACCAGTGGACTGGACAGGTGCCAGGGACTCCAGAGGGGTTAAAGAGCTGTATGGGAAAGAAAATGCCTCAGAGCCTCCGGCAAAGAAAGAGATGTCTGCTGGGTCATCATCTATGAACTCTTCAGACACCTGCAGCTGTGCGTTTGTCAATGTGAAAACAGAGACACCCCTGTGGCACTGCCGACCACCCCGGTACTCTCCACTGGACAGGATGGAGCTTGCGGAAAAGGCATCCTCAGCACTATCATTTCTAGCAGCAGCTTTGAGCCCCCCACTGGCCCACCCTTCATTTAGGTCTAAAGCATTGAGACTCTGTCCCGTGGGACAGAGAGAACCATGGCTGCTCACAACATGACAAAACCCGCCACCTGAACCAGGCTGGAGCACAGAGGATCCAGGGAGCTGGGCTGGCTGTGTGCTGGAACCTGCAGATGCCACTCTGCTGCTCTGCTCTGCTGCTGTGCTCTTGATGTAAGGAGCTCTGGGATCCACAAGGGAGCTGCTGTTGTCCTTGAAATCAGGCAGACCAGGAGTCAAAGGGCAGGAAGGTAGTGGGTAAAAGGAGGCATTTGCTGAAGACAGAGAGGCAGAAGTTCTCAAGCCCTCAGTGAACGAGATGCTCTGAGGATTGAAATTAGAAGAGAAAAAAAGGGAACATATAAAAAATTACAAGCCACCAATATAAATTATAAAGCTAGCTTGGTCCACTCCTGGAGCCCCAGATGTCCTGGAATAGGCTGGCCTGCCTGACTCTACCTCCTGAGTGCTGGGGTTAAAGGCATACACCATCTTACCTGGCTTGGACATCTACATATTTTTATAGCTTTTCTGAATCTGAAAGGTGCACCTGAGCAGACTTTCCCCTTTACAACTGAAGATTTTAATTTTATTTTGTTTTGATTCAGTCCTACTATGCAGCTTTGGCTGGTGTCAATCTCATGGCACTCTGCCTCCTGAGTGCTGGGACTACAGGTGTGCCTGGCTTAGATTTGTAGAAGTACAGTATTGAAACCTGAACCAGGGCCATCTATGCCTAACCCTTTTACAATGCTCAGCCTGACCCCATTCTCCTCCCCTCCCCCTACCTCTTCTGGCATGAAATGACCACAGCAAAGAGAAAGTTTCACTCTAGAGAACCAGACAACATGCAAACATGTCTTTGTGACAACACTGATCACTCTGAGGCCATAAGCAGACATGTCTGGATGTCTGCACCTCTACTCAGCCAAAACTGCCCTCCACCATGGTGCTGGCACCAGGTGACAAGTCCAAGTTTACCATCTTGGGCTCTTAACCATTAGAGATTTGCTAGCACCAAGGAGTGGGTACACATAATCATTTCTTTTATGTATGCAATGGAAGGTCAAAGGGATGTGGCCCTTGCAGGCCTCAGTGGTACAGGAGCTCTAGGGCAATCTCAAAGTGCTAGAGGAACCTCAAGAATGAGTGGTTCATGAAAAGGTAAGGAAACACTGGAGGGGCTGTGAATAAATCACTGTGGAGCTCACTATGCCACAGGTGTCCTAACCATGTCCTCACTCAGGACACCACATTCGAGGGTGCCTCCCTTCTCTATCTGCTAAGAATCACTTCCTGTGTGTGCTGTCATTGAAGATGTAATCACGTTGAGAAAACCCTCCATTTTAAACATGTGCACAATATCATTAAGAGAGTGGTTAGACTGAACTATACCCACACAGAATTGAGTACTTCCTGGGTAGTATGTCCATAGGCAGCACACACAGGTATATAAATATCACAATATGAAATACAAGCAAATGCTGTGGCAGTAGGCCAGCAACTGACCTTTTAGAAACAAATTAGCTGATCATGATTCTAAAAGTAATCTGATTCCTTTGTAGAAATACATAGAAAAAAATACCGCCTCTTTTTGTTTTGTTCTGTTTGAGGCAGGGTCTCCTATGTAGCCCAGCCTGGCTTTGAAATCATAATTCTCTTACCTCAGCCTCCTATGTATTTGTATTATAGGCATCAGCCACAATGTCTGGCATATTGAATTTTCTCAATCACTCGACTATATTCAGTATTCTCTGTGGTATTTAAAATGTTAGATAACTGAAAGCTTAAGTGTAATTTTTAGAAATTCAACTAAAACCTGGGAATATCTAAACATCACAAGTGGGCCTCTTGGAAACTGTACTCAGTATAAATGACAAATCATGAAAAATAAATGCCAGGCAGAAATAACATTAAACACAAGCTGAGACAGCACAAGGAAACAATAAGCACTACCTGAAAACAGAGGATCTGGTGTACAACCATGCGGATATGAAAGAGGGAAAGGCTGCTATAAGGGAGACCTGGAGCACAGAGCAGTCACTGATGTCTCAGCAGCACAGGGACATGGAGCATCTAAGTCACTGGGGACAACCCTGCCAAGTGTTCCTCCATAGCTGCAATGAGGCCAAATGCATGTAGATATAAAGCTGTTTCCTGCTTTGTCTTCTAACAGCAAGGATATTTTTACACAACTATACCTTCATAGCAATCTTCTAGCACACAGCCCTACTACCTGAATGGGCTACAGTGTATCTAGAACACACCTGCACAGATGGCTGCTGTTCAGGATCTCCAGTGGACCATGAATAACATGATTATGCAAAGCTCACAGCCATTCCTGCTTTAGGGATTTTTTCTAAAGTTGGAAATGGTGTCATCTGACTAATTTTGAGACTCTTATTACAGCACTGCAGACAATTTTCCAGAAGACTACATACAGGTAATTAAAACTGTTGATGGTTTCAACCAGAAAAGACTAACCTGTTTAGGGAGGTCTGCAGTCAGAGCATGGATAGATGTGCGAGTCTTACTGTGCCGTCTGCAAAACAGAGAATATGCTATGAGGGTTAAATCTACCTCATCTCCTTACTTGTTGTCCTCCACCCCGTGCTAGAATCACAAGTATGTACTGCATCCATGAAGGAAAGCTCACAGAATAATAATACAAAGCAAGGGTGACAAGCTAGAAATGGGAAAAAAAGGAAATAATAATTTGAGTTAAGAATTCAAATAAAAAATGAAACCCAGAGAGGTAAAATTATATATGCACACTAATGGAAAAATTCCACATGAATTCTGAGATTGTTCACCATATCATGTGTGCTGGTCAGTGTTAACTGTTAACTTGACAGGACCTGGAATCACCTAGGAGACAAGTTTCCAGGCACACCTATGAGGATTATTTAGCCTTTTGGCACATCTATGAGGATTATATTATTAGGTTAATTGAGGTGGGAAGATCCTCCCACTGTGAATGGAATCATTCCTGGAAGAGGATCCTGACAACAAAGGATCCAGTGAGTGGAGGAAAAACATTACTCTCTATTCCAGATTGTGGATGTGAAGTCACTAGCTACTTTGATTCTCCACTATGACGGACTGTACCCTGGAACTGTGAGTTCAAATAAACCCTTCCTTCCTTAAGTTGCCTTTCTCAGGTATTTTATCACAGCAACAGAAAAAGACAACAAGACACTAAATAAAATCATCATATATAAGCTGACCTATATAGACCAGAAACTAAAAAGTAATATCTGTGGATGAATACAATTATCTGCATGAAGACATTACAGACACATTTTTCTAAAAAAAGAAAAAAGCTTCAATAATGAAATGGCATGCTTATTTATTCAACCAGTCTTTTATTCAAGGGGATGTTAAAAATAATTAAAGCATCAATTTTAAAAGTGCATACTCTATACATAGAGGCCTCGGGGTTTACCTTTCATAAAGACCTCGGGGTTTACCTTTCTTTTTTTTTTAATTTAATTTATTTTTGTATGTGTATGAGTGTACTGTCTGCATGTAGGTTTGTGTACCCCTGTCATGCAATGCTGCGGAGGTCAGAAGAGGGTCTTGGATTCCCCTGGAACTGGAGTTCTCCAGGAATTGGAGTTACAGATGGTTCTTAGCCACCATGTGGGTGCTGGGGATCGAACCTGGGTCCTCTGCAAGAGCAGTCGGTGCTCTTAACTGCTAGGCAGGCTCTCCAGCCTGGGGTTTACCTTTCATAAGGCGTTCTCTTCATCCCACCATCTTTGACATAATCTACCAGTTGTTTCTGAGTTCTTCCACTGTAAATAAAAATTCAGTTTGTATTCTTATTTATTTTTGTTTTGTTTTTGAGGCAGCGTCTCCCAGTAGCCCCAGAAGTTGTAGAACTCAGGTTAGCCTTGATCTTACAGAGATCCACCTGCCTCTGCTTCCTTAGTGCTTGGATTAAAGGGCAAGTGCCACCATGTCTATCTTAAAAGGTTTGGGTTTTAAAAAAAAAGAACTGTAGCTGGGCGTGGTGGCGCATGCCTTTAATCTTAGCACTTGGGAGGCAGAGGCAGGTGGATCTCTGTGAGTTCAAGGCCAGCCTGGTCTACAGAGTGAGTTCCAGGACAGCTAGAGCTACAGGGAGACCTAATAAAAAAAAAAAAAAAAAAAAAAAAAAAGAACTGTAATTCACAGCATCACCCTTTTGGAGTTAATAGAGGAAAAGTAAGACTTACCAATCCTCTCACATAAACACAAGCATAACTTAGTATACTTTAAAATAAGTATAACTTTCCTATTCAAATATTTATTTGGTAAGCTTTCTCTACTTCTGTCCATAACAAAACCTACCCCTGAATTCTCTCCCCAGCCTATACCTCCCTCCCACCAGCAGACCCACAGCCCTACCTGTATCTGAAGGAGGAGCCTCGACTGAAGAAGACAGCTTTTGCCTTTGGCTTAGGCTGGTCAAAAAGTCTAAAAAACGTGTGATACTCCACACAAATCTTCCAGAAGTTCTTACATTCATCTCTGCTACCCAACAAGAATTCTAATGTGTCCTGGTAGGGTCCCTAGAAAGAGATACAAAAGTTCAAACAGCAAATTCAACAGTGAAGTACTAAAGAAGAGGAAGCACCATTTTAGAAGCAGATCATACAATAGGTAGTTTCAAAACTTAAATAGAAAGCACCCCCCCCCCAAAATTATATAAGATTTCTGGTTCCATTTACTTAAGAGAAGAAAACCACAGAACATATATCCACTATGGAAGTCACAGAACAGCATGGCACTAATCTGAAATGTACCTATGACAACTTTTTTCCCACCATTAAACTACAGAATTTTTCTCATGCCAGTCAACAGATTTTTAAATCTAGATGTTTCTGGATAATTAGGAGTTTCAGGATCACAAATATCAACATGAGGAAATAGCTGCTTTCTCTTTGATTTCTCAGGATAATTCATAGAAATGAAATTTTGTGCTCAAAGATCATGTACATTTTGAACCTTCTGGTATACACTACTAAGTTAATTTCCACAAAGACTGAAATACTTCAATTCCTCTATTTAGTCTAAAAAATGTAGGTGGTTAGGGAATTAAATGCAACTCTAGCCTGGTTTACATAGTCAGTTCCAGGCTGGCTGGCCATTAGGAGGCCCCACCAAAAAAAAAAAAAAAAAAAAGAGAAAGAAAAAAAATACTGCTTTTGTAAACTGAGCAGTATCTCTTTTTCTACCTTTGAGAGTAACTCCAGAAAACTTTTACTCACAGAGGGGGGAAAAAAGAAGCCTTAATTTGTAGTGTGTATATCCAGAATTCCTACTTCCCTTTCATCTGTAGAAGAGTTGTTTAAATAATAAACAACGAACCATCTTTTCTCCAGGTTGGGTCTATAATCCTAGCACCTGGATTCTGAGGAAGGAGAATCAAGAGTTCGAGCATAATCAGGGCTACGCAATGAGACACTGTCTCATAAAACCAAAAGCCAAACAAAACAAACAACCAAGCCAGATTCACCAACTAAAAATCAACGAAATCAGTGGTCATCTCACAGAATGAATACGTTATTACCTTGGAAAAAGTTAATGGTCACAGCCAATCTCAAAGTGCCTTTTTTTTCTTGTAACTCTTTCAAGATTGATGCTCTTTGCTTTAGTTCATAATGACTCAGGTAACAATTTAAGCACTATTTTAATCCTAATTTTAGTACAGCATGGTGTTCAGCAATAGCCAGTAGACGTGCTCCTGGCGGTGTGACAGGTAACCTGTGCAGAATACAGACTAAAAGAGTGATCTACCAGACATTAAGAGTTTATATGCTCGACAGAACTTGGTGCTTGGTTTATAACACGCTGACCTGTGCTGTGGTCACTACCCTAAGTCAGTATTTGCCAGTGGTTTCCTCATAGGACTGGCTTTAGTTTCACTTAGGAAGCTATTAGAAATAGAGAAGTTGTTGGCTCTACTCAACACCCAAATTAGAAACTCATAGCATAAAGCCAGGTAAATAGCAATTCAGGTAATCTTGATGTGGCTAAGTTTTCAAACCTCTAAACTACATTTATTTATTTATTTATTTATTTATTTATTTAGACAGGGTCTCCCTGTAGCCCCAGCTGTCCTTGAACTATGTAGACCAGGCTGGCCTCAAACTTATAGAGATCCACCTACCTCTGCCTCCCAAGTGCTGGGATTAAAGGCATGTACCATCACACCTAGCTTTTTTTTTTTCTTCTTCTTCTATTAAAGCAAATATCACCCCCCCACCCTTCACCTGCCTTTTTTTTTTTGAGATTGTATAAATAACAATGTGAATTTTAGTCTTTTCTTTATTGCTTTCATTGAGAAAGATTGTATCAGTCAAAGCCTCACTACTACATAGGCAGCTTTATGTGCCCCATTAGCTTATATTATCTCTGGAACATAGATGGACTACCAATTCCAAGAAATTGTGGAATAACATCTTGGTTGTTCTATATCTTAACTGTTACTGTCTGAAGGATTTTGGTAGTAATAATAATAATGCATTTTTGTCAAATTTTAAAACTTGAGAACAAATGAATATATGTTTCACAGAAAAACACAGCCACCACCAAGCAAGTAACCAAACATATTCACACAGACACAGGTAGACACAAATACAGACAACACACACTTTCAAGCCTCCATCAAAAACCAACATACCCACATACTGAACACGAATCTGAAATGTGACAAAAACCTATAACCCAGCACCACTTCTGGTTGGTCCAAGGGTTTAGAATCTGTGACAGGAGGCATCCTTATACCCACCCAGGTGGCATCTCAAGCCTTATGGTGATCCAGCTGATCTGCTTTCTAACTTCCTTTGAGTAAAGGAGATACAACAATTTAAACCCTTTTGAACAGTTTGAAGTACTGAATTTTCCCAATGACCAAACTGTATAGATAATTTTATTCTTTCCATTTCTAATTATTCAGTGAATTGGTGGTTCTGCTTTGCTTTGTTGGCTGTTGCTGACCACAATCCCTAAAGAAAGGACTTTCTTTAGAGCATGGTGGTGCACACCTTTAATCCTAGCACTTGGGAAGCAGAGGCAGGCAGATCTTTGTGAGTTTAAGGCCAGCCTGGTCTACAGAGTGAGTTCTAGGACAGCTGGGATGCTGGGACTACAGGGAGACCCTGTCTCGAAAAAGACCAAAAAGACGAAAAAAAACAAAACAAAACCAACAACAACAACAACAAAAAAAAATAAAGGACTTTCCCCTCCCCTCCATCCCTCCCCTCCCCTCCCCTCCCCTCCCTCCCCTCCCCTCCCCTTCCCTTCCCT